>VZTJ01000540.1:0-124417 GCA_013397795.1 Orthonyx spaldingii
TCCAGCAGAGCCAATCCCTGATGCCTCTGAGGATGGACGTGTCTCTGGCCAAGGCTGGACCAATTAGACGTGATGGTAACACCTCTGTGGTAACGTTTTTAAGAAGAAATCAAACCAAGTTTGTAGCGCAGTTTTAATTCCTTCCAGAGGAGTGGGTGAGAACATGTGAACAGAACAACTCTGCAGACACCAAGGTTGGTGGAGAAGGAGGGGGAGGAGGTGCCTCAGGTACCAGAGCTGAGATTCCTCTGCAGGCTGTGGTGAGGACCATGGTGAGGCAGCTGTGCNGTGATCCTGTGGGAGACCCATGGAGAGAGGGGCCCTGCTTCCAGGCTGGAGCAGCCTGTCCTTGGAGGACTGCACCCCATGGAAGGGTGACCCACACTGCAGCAGTTTTGGGAGAATTATGTGCCCATGAGAGGGACTCATGTTGCAGCAATTTTGGGAGAACTGCTGCTCATGAGAGTGGAACCACATTGGAGACGTTCATGGAGAACTGTCTCCTGTGGGAGGGACCCCACGGTGCAGCAGAGGAACGACTCCTCTCCCTGAGCAGTGAGAGAAACCACAGGTGATGAACTGACCTGTAAACTCCCATGCCCAGTCTCCCTCTGCTGTTGGTGGGAAGGAGGGAGGGGTTGATTGGGGGTGTTTTTAAGGGCTTATTTTACTTCTCATTGTCCTGCTCTGATTTTGTTAGTAATAAATTCACTTGGTATCTCTAAGTTGAGCCCATTTTGCCCATGATGGTATTTAATGAGTGATCTCTCTCGCGGTCCTTATCTCAATTCATGAACCCTTCATTATATTTTCTGTCCTCTGTCCAGCTGCAGAGGAGTGAGTGAGAGGCTTTTGTGGATACCTGGCATCTGGCCAGGGTCAAAACATGAAATCCTTATGTGGACACTCAGCATTTAAGAATAATTATACTGAAGTAAGTACTATAGAATAGATTTTAAAGCACTTTTGTCCCAGGGGCTTTTCTACATGAGAAAGTCATAAATAGGACAAGAGTTTAAAATTAGTTTATTCTATGGGCACAGGTCGGCCTCGAATTCCTTCATTTTGCCACTTGGGAAGTAATTTTCAAGTCATCTGAAAAGGTTTAAAATACTCATATTCCAGATAACTCCGCTGACACAAGAGAGTTAGGCTAGAAGAGCTAACAGTTGACTGTATCAGTATAATTAACTACACTGTACTATGAAAGCTTCCTGTACAACCAAATCCTAAATTTTCTGCTACCAAAAAAAACCCTTAAGACATCTCTGTGTCTAGGTTTATATAGTTACCTGGTATTTAAGATACAACAAGAGAAACTTTTAGACTAAAATCTCCAAATATTTTAAAGGGAGCATTTTGCTGAAACAAGCTTGCCTTCATATTTGGATGAAGGCTGATATTCACTTTTCTCTCCTACCAGTATTACTTCTTCAAGATGGTAAAGGCTACGAAAATGGGAACTTTGTGCATCCATCCTTTTCCTAGTATTAAGCAATTCTTATGACATTTATAGTTTGCTGATAGACTGCAGAGAAGCCAGATGCTTTATGGCTTTTCTACATTGCTATTGTCAGATTCTTACAACTGAGTGAATACAGCATGAGAGCATAGAAACGAAAGTCTGTGTTATGTGTTCGCCTGCGCTAAATTAGATCTAGGTCTCCAGAAAGAGACAGAAACTCTTGATGTTGCATGTCTGGGCCAAGACCATGTGTTTCATTCAAAATTCACTGATAAAAATGGTAATGACGTGCTTTGAATTTTTTAGGGGTGTTTCCACATTTTCGATGGTATTTTCAGTCAGAGTGCTATGGCGAGGCCATTTACACCACCCTCTCCCATAAAGATGCAGTGCTAGGGCAACTGTGATCTTTCTGTACTTTCTGAGGGAGAAAGCAACAGCAGAAGATGGGGATCCACTTTGCAATGGTTTTTATGGTTGTGAAACTGAAGGAACTTGAATTTAAACCTTCTGTGAATAACTTTCCCAGAGGTACTGTATTCCAGTAAAATCCACTGCCCTCTTTTTTCATAGAATATGTAATCAAATATAATGACATCTATGATAATTTAAAAGTTCTGGCGTGCTCACAAGTGAGGAGAAAGCATATTGGAGTTCCTCAGCATGTCAATGAGTGACCCCACCACCAAACAGCTGTTATTTGATGGTGTGCTGTGGGGAAGTCAGATAATTTATGTTCTTTCTACATTGTTGCACTCCTTTACACACCTTCTGTGTCTTTCTCAAGTCTCCCAATGGCATACAGAGCCCACAGAAATTAGAGTAAAATCAACTATGCATCCATCAGATCAGGAGGAATAAATGTACTTGTTTAGTTTTTGCTTGCTTTTGCCTTTATTTTTTTTTTTTTTTAAACAGAGGAACTGTTAAGGTCATTGCTCTGTAGTGATTTAATCCCGCTGTAGTGAAGAGCTGTGGTATCCCACCTACCCACAGTCTTTTAAATCTTTATATTGACTCATACACGCTCTTTCATGTCATCCCAAGTGTGAGGGAGAAGATAGACTATACATTGCCCTCCTTCCTTAAGCTCTTCCTCATTACCAGTTTTCTTCCACTCTTACTATTCCCTTGACGGTCTAATGATATGACAAACTTTTTCAATACGCTAAGTCCTTTCCAAAGATCAACTCCTCTGTCCCAATATTTACTTCTGTCGTTGCACAGGCCTTCAGGTGTCTGATATCCCTGGGAACGACACCTTCTGTTGCTGTATAAAAGAAAAAAAAAAAGAAAGTGGTGTTCTGGTGGCTCAGATGTCATTATGACTTTGACAAAGAAAACTAGAAATGAAACAGATTTTATGACTTGGGTTGCCTTTGCTAGGGCTTAAACAGGCATTGGGACACTATTTGGGGAGTAGCTTGGACTCATCAGTAGTTATTATAAGTAGAGTGAAGAAAAAGCATGAAACTATGTTTGCCCACTTGCCTGTTCACCTGCATGGTATACACCTGCCAAAGGAGGAGGAATGCTACCATTTCCCTTTTTCACCATTAAGGTGTAGGTGATATGTGGGGCTACAGCTAATTAAGAAATTCTTGCAGAACAGATTTTCTGTGAGGCAGTGCTGAGTCAACAAAGTTGGAAGGTTTCACAAGGGATATTTGTGAATGTAATCCCTAATCCAGTCTCACAGGAAGTTATTAAAATGTTTGGTTTTAAAAGGTCAGTGCATTCTATATTTGATATAACTTATGATATGGAAATTGAAATAGTAAAGCAGAAGCAAATATTCTTATCTTTTATGAAGAACCTTCTTTGAATACTACTTTTTACAAAATGTTGCCTTTTTGTCCTTATTTTCCAATCTCGGAATATTCAAGTTTTGTCAAAATCCAGACAGGTCAGTTTCAGAAAGGTCTTTTGGTGGCACTATCCAACCATTCAAAGTCTCTGCAAGGTTCTATTGCCTTTGTAGGAATAGAAATGGCAAGACAATATCAAGTCTGTCTGTCTTTATAGACATTACATGTACTGACAGGAGAAGAAGTAATGGCCTTTGAATAAAACACAAGAAGTTCCATTACTCAACATGAGGAAGAATTTCTTTACATTGAGGGTGGCAGAGCTGCCCAGGGAGGTAGGTGTGCTGCCCAGGTGAAGTGTCCCTCTCTGGAGACATTCAAAACACACCTGGATGCATTTCTGTGTCACCTGCGCCAGGTGACGCTGCCTTGGCAGGGACTTGGACTGAACGATCTCCAGAGGTCCCTCCTTAACCCTAAGGATTCTGTGAATCTGTGATTACGTGTTCCATTAACTCTACTGTTGGAATCATTACTTGAGTTTATAAAATCTAATCTTTTACAGCTTTCTTTACTTCTATAGGTACATACCTTCCTTAGAAATGGTGTCTTTCTTGCTCATGAGTTCTTTCCATTCTTTATTATTTTGCATCTCTTCATGATGTTAAACTAATACTTCACAGAATCACAGAATATTCTGAGTTGGAAGTGACCCACAAGGATCATCAAGTCTAGCTCTTAAGTGAATGGCCCATTCAGGGATTGAACCCCTAACCTTGGTGTTTTCAGCACGAGGCTATAACCAGCTGAGCTAATCTCAGGGTATTTGTAAGAAAAAGTTGTAAACCTTTCTGAAGTATTAAAATACTCTAAAACCTGACAACGTTTTCATCACAATTTGCAAGACTGGTTGACTATGCAGAAAATTATTAAATTATAACATTTTATTCAAATGATATTATATTTTTATTAAAAAAATCTCATAAGCACATAGTTAACAGAGAAACAAAATAGATTACGTTAATTGCCTTTGAAAAAAGCACTCATGTAAACTGAATGTATTGAAATTGTTGATACTACAAAGAATTTTTAAAGTGATACTTTTTTTAATGCTTCATATGAAGCCACTTGCAGAATATAGTGACTGCATGCATGCATTTGTGGCTGATTTCATCCAAGTCACCATTATTCCTGAAGTGGGAGCTATTTTCTAAACAAAGTCTATATTTTTTTGTGCATCACAGGTCCTTCTGGAGGTTTGAAGCCAGAAGGAAACAATAAGATCTGTCCTACAATGTCACAGATGAACTTTTGCATCTGTGTGACATACCAGTACTGCTTGTCCACTGTCCCAAGCTGCTCCATTACTGCATTTCACTAAAGGGACCTCAAGTGAAAACTGGGAATAAGGCCAGGACACATTGTTAATTTTGTAGGTTTTTTCCCAGTCTCCTCCCAGGAGCACATTGCTGTTCTCCCATGCCACAGGAGGATGCGTGTTTGCTGGTGGGTGCAGGCTGGCATGTGCCTGGCGTGTGCTGGGGCACTGGGGCACATGGCTGGGCTGGCATTGAGCCCACTTCTCTGCAGCAGGACTGACTTGAGAGCCAGGCAGTTAAAAAAGGAGCTTGTGAGTCTTGGCATTGGTAAATCACCCAAATTTGGCCATTCATCTCTTAACAGGTATGTATTTTATTGTTGTGTAGGAAAACTCCATCAGGCAACTGAAAGATTTTCCCCAATGAAATGCAGCCTGCTGTATATTTTCTTTTCTTTTATCCTTGGATTTCAGCTGGCATTAAATAACAGCATATTTATATTTCTCTGCTTTTATTTCTTTTTTTCTAGTTCTGGAAAGTGTCCTTACCTAGCAAACTATTTGAGAAAAGGCCTCTTAGACTTCTTTGTTAGGACAAAGCTGTTGGCATAACTGTACAATTGCAGTGAGATTTGGATGCATGTGAGTTGTACAATTAGCAAAGCCACATTATATGAAAGAAATTAGTTATATCACTGGAAAGGGTGTATGTCAGTACTGGGAGTAACTGCCAGCATAGCTGCTTCAGTCAAATACCTCAGCTCTGCCAGTACACTTTTCTCACTGCAGCAGACTCTTCTTACTGACCGCCGTCAATCATGGAAGGCGTGTGGTGAAAAGCCTTGCCTCTTTTCCAGTAAAAAGGTACTTAACAATATGTATGGTGCTTTTCTGAATTATAGTCTCTGCTTTTAAATATATATAAATGAGCAGTTTAACACGTGAATTTACATTCTGCAGCTCTCAGCTGCAGCCCTGTCTTTAAATTCAAGGTACTATCCCTAAAACAGCAACATTTTTCTTCCTTGATTGCACCTACCTGATGTTCCTGCAGGCACGTTTAGGAATACTATCATTGCAATTTGCATATCTATTTTAGCTGTTTTAAACTGTGTATTTACAACAATACGATGACAGAATTTGTCATCCCTAATGACATTCTGTTTCTGGAGGGTCAGTGGTTTGCATTTTTTGTTTGAAATAACACAGGAGGTACAGCCAAGGGCAGCAGATGAAAAATTACTAGATCTTACAATCAGCATCAGGAGCATCCACAAAGGAACAATAGCAATAATAGCAAACATGTTCATCTGTGAACTCCATAGGGTATCATTAAAAGCTGCTTTCCTTTCTCTTTAAATAAATACTTAATATTCTGTTTTCAGTTTAACAAAAACAACATTTAGGAATCACCACATTACTCTGGATCGGTATGAATTTGCCTAATAGATTATTCTGTCCCTGACAGCAGCCAATACTGGCTGTTCAGAAGAAGGTACAAGAAGCACATTAATGATCAATTATGGAAGAATCTGCCTTTTGGGCAGCAATTCACAATTTTTATATGCTAGTCACCTTTTGCATAAAGGATACTGGGTGCACCAAACCACTACATGCAGATACGAATAATGGGTTTGTTGCATTTTCTTATAAATGTTCTTTGAGCAGTCTAATAGTTTAAAAGTCAATGTGGTCCACTATTAAATAAATTATGATTGTGTTTTTCTTGTACCTTTCAGGGAGTGGTAAGGTGAAGGGGGCCTCGTGGCTACTGCATAAATGATACATCAGGGTTCCCTTCTTCTAAGAAGAGTGAGCCTGAAACAATCATTCTGGCATTACACTGTTTAGAACCCTGAAGAGTAACTCAGAGATGTGTGTCTTGTGTCTTTGCCAGCCTCGGTTCATTTCTATGACCTTTGCAGAAGGCTGCGTTCCTCACTTTTAGAAATTGTGCAGAATGAGGTGGTGCTCCCAGACACTGAATTCTATGTTTTGTGGGTTTACCTTTGTGCATTGTACATGATTAAACAGAAACCTTGTAACTGGAGAAGTGTGAGTTCATATTCCTTGATAATTTCTATTTGAAACAGTGGCCATGTGTCTGAACCTAGCAAAACCTTTTATTCTCTTGACTTTTGATCATGCTAAGATTAGGGCATTTTTTTAACCTACTGATTAAAAGGCTATCTCTACTTTTGTTTTGTAGAGTTTTTAAAATGCTACTTTTTCAAATTTTTGAGCCAACTCAGAATGTTTTTGGGCATTGGTAGAGACACCATGTAGCAAATTTTTCAGATTTAATCAGATTTTAAGATGGAAAGAATGTAGACAAAATAATATTTTTCAATGGTTTTCATGTGTGCCTTGGAGTATCTTGCTGAGAAATAACTAGGAGCTCAGTTGCTCTGAGGGGTTTTACACATCTGAAAAATCTTGAGCTCTAAAAGGGAAGAGAGAGAAGAGGAATAGACTTTCCATCCTCTAGGGATGGTGTCTGACATGAGTTAGACCTACTTAAGTTTTGGATCACATAACCTTTACTCATTTGCTTCTAGTTTCAGGACATTTTTTATTGTCATATGGTCTTAGTGCTGCACTTTTGTGTTGAAAAACCTGTTCTGAGTCATTGCATCTACTAATGAAAGTCGAATCAAAAAAGAGTCCCATTCAAACACTAAATTCAGCACAGTTTGCTGTGGAGGCACAGCTGGCTGGGTAGTTCTCTGCAGCTGGGGACAAGGCTGTGAGTCAGAGATCTGCAGGATTTAACCTCAGGGGCAATGGAGCAGCTCATCTGCCATTCAGGAAGGTCCATGCGAGACAGGGGGAGACCAAGGAGGGATCTGATGTGCAGCTAACCCAGTAATGGTGACAGCACTGAAAAAGCAAATCTGATTATTATAATCTTTGTGTCTCTTCTAAATACTACCCAAGCTGCTAGTCTACATATAAAAAAGCCAAATGCCATACAAGTTCCCTGTGTGTATTGTTCTCTTTCCTATTGTGCTTAATGACTGATCAGTTATATAAAACAGGTACAACTCTCTGATAATGCTTATGTAAGTACCTGTTTAGTAATCCTTCTCTGAACATCAAGTTTTAACTGATGGAATTTATTAACATTTATATTGCTGTAGAGCTGAGAGACATCAGCTAGGTTACAGATATGTTGTGCTAGGTACTGTAAAAAGAGAGACTATCAGCATGCCACATGAATCCTTGCTCCATATATTTATTTTATGAAATATATCTTCTATATTTGCATTAATGTGAGGTGACAGAACATTGTAAAATTGACCAGCAATTTATAGCCTCTTTATTTTTTAATTAAAAACATAAATATGCTTCTATGTAGCAAAAGAGAAATTTTCTAAAATGAATTCAGAATTACTTAACCAGCTTCTTTCCTTCCACCCACAGCTACAGAGGAATTTTCCATAAAGATATGGAAATAATTTGACTTTTTAAAAATATCAAGGAATAAATGAAGAAATAATCACAAGCTTTTATCAACTTAGGCTAATATAGCAGTAGGTGAAAGATTAACTTTCAGTAATGCACAAATAATGACTCAAAACTCACAAACAATGCCTTTGTCAGTTATCAAGGAGTAAAACATCATTTTAACAGCCAAATGTAGACTGAAACCTTGGAACTGTCACCTGCTCAGGTACATGGGAGGCTGGGAGGAGACACAGCTGGGACAGATGATCCAGACTGACCAGAGGGGTATTCCAGACCATACAACATCATACAATAACATGCTCAGTAGATAAAGTGGATGAGGAAGAAGGAGGAAGTGGGGGTGTGGGGATGTTTGTCGTGATGGTGTTTGTCTTCCCAAGTAACCATTACACGTGATGGGGCCCTGCTCTCCAGGAGATGGCCGAACACCTGCCTGTCCTTGGGAAGTAGTGATTTAATTCCTTGTTTTGCTTTGGTTGTGTGCATGGCTTTTGCTTTTCCTGCTGAACTGACTTTATCTCAACCCACGAGTTTTCTACCTTTTACCCTTCCAATTCTTTCCCTGATCCCAGCAGTGGGGGAGTGAGTGACTGGCTGCATGGGGCTTGGCTGAGAAACGCTGAGAGATTGGGATTGTTCAGCCTGGAAAAGAGAAGGCTTTGGGGTGACCTAATTTGACCTTCCAGTACCTGAAGGGGCCTCTGAGAAAGATGGTCTGATTACAAGGGCATGTAGTGACAGGACAGTGGGAAGTGGCTTAAAACTGAAAGAGAGTAGGTTTAGATTAGACATTAGGAAGAAATTCTTTACTGTGAGAGTGGTGAGGCATTGGAACAACCTGCTTAAAGAAGTTGTGGATGTCCCACCACTGGGAATGTTCAAGGCCAGTTTGTTCAAGGCCAGTTCAAGGCTCTGAGCAACCTGGTCTAGTGGAAGGTGTCCCTGCCCATGGCTGGAGGGTTGAAACTAGATGACTTTTAAGGTCCCTTCCAACCCAAGCCATTCTATGATTCTATTCTATGATAATATTGATTTTTTTTTCCCTTCAATTAACAACTTTTTTATGAGTAACACTTCTAGACATTCTAGTTTATAATGCTAGGGTGTATAAACTTCAGTCTTTGCCACAAGTCTGCCATTTCAGTACTAATCCTAATGAAACACAAATAGTTTATCTGCAATCTGCAAATAAACAAGCTTGCAACAATGAAAGGGATTCCTGGTGATAACAGTCAAAACTCAATCCTGCATTTAAAAAAAATCCTAAATATTGCATTCTCCTGTGCCTCACTCCAGCAGTCCATGAGACCACTTTCAAATCAGTCTGCTGATTTCAGTCACATTTGGAAGCAGAATAGAACACTCAAAGATAATAAATGACTGAATAAAATGGAAGAGCCCTATTACTGCTCCAAATCTTCAACATGAGTTCAGCACCTATTAGACATTAGAAAATGACCATGTGATCTTAACACTGGGCATCACAAAGCAATAGAGACCAGGATTCAGTAGTTCTGCTGCTCTTAGAACTAGTTATCAATAAGGATGAAATTGAAGTTACTATATGTGTAGTGGGAGGAAAACTCAAAGAGCTGAATTCACTCAGTGTCCTGAAAGAACCGATGCCGAGTCAGAAGTGGGATTGTTCATGATCCAGCCTGTAAGAGATTTTTAAGCAGAGTATGATTGTATAAGAGGTTTGAAGAATAGCACTTACATTTAACCAAACAGAAAAAGTGAGCTAACAGAGACAAGCACTTTTGTCTGAGTTCAAGGAAGGAAAAATTGAAGACATGGAGGTAAGTGGAAGGTAAGAGGTGAAAAGGTTTTCTGAAGAGAAATTTGGCCAGACCAGTCTGCTATCTATTTCTGGCAAAGGCACTTTTTAGACACAGAAAACACGTACCTGAAGGATTCCTTGATACAGGATGTTGATGTTTGAAGTTTATGTAAATTCATATATCAATCAGAAAAAATCATTGAAGAAAAGTCCCTCAAGGTTATTAAATATATAGATGCCTATTCCAATTAGGAAGTCTGTGAGTCATGGAGGTAAGGAGATATTTCGAGGTAAGTAAAGCTGCATACTCAGGCCATTTTTAGTCTCTTTTATACATGTGGGCTATTGACAGATAGACCTTTAGTCTGATCAGTATGACCATCCTCATTCTCCTGTGTTCTTATCTGAACTGCACTGCAGTAGGTGACAGGGAGTTATTAATTCAGTTGGAGAAGATGTGGGTATAATTCCAGAATTTTAAAATGGATAAAGCCAGGACTGTATCAGCTATCACAGCAGCGTTCCTTCCCCTCAGCACTGATGAGGCCATTCCTGGCACCATTCTAGGCTCCTTAGAACACAAGAGATATGGAGTTCTTCCAGAGAGTCCAGTGAAGGACTACAAAGATGATTAAGGGACTGGAGCACTTCACATATGAAGAAAGGCTAGGACAACTGGAACTGTTTAGTCCAGAGAAGAGAAGACTCAGGGCATCGTATTAATGTATATAAACACCTGGAGGGAGGATGCAAAGAGGTCAAAGTCAGGCTCATATCAATAGTACCCAGTGATAGAACCATAGGGACACAAACGAACAGGCACAAACTGAAACAGAGGAGGTGCTGTCTGAACATCAGGAAACACTTTGTTGCTGTGAGGGTGACCCAGCACTGGCACAGATTGACGAAATACTCAAAAACTGTCTTGAAATGGTCCCGGGCAACGTATTCTAGATGACCCTACTTGATCAGGAGAGCTGGACCAATTATCTCCAGAGGTCCATTCCTACCTCAGCTATGCTGTGATTCTGTGACTGCAAAGAATGGAAGAAGGTGATAGAACTCCACAAGGGTCCCATCTTATGTATCCTTGGAGTACACATTAAATGTGCTGCTTAAACAAAGCTGGGTATCACTGTTAATGAAAGGGATGACTTGAGTAAGGTACAGAAGAATTTAGAGGACCCTGAGGACAAGAAAAATAAAAATAGAAAAAAAATGACACACACAGTCCCATTCTACTTATCAGATGGCAGAGGCAGAAGAGAGAGATTTGGAGAGTTAGTCAGGGAGATAAGATCAAAGCTGTATGCTTTTGGATCCTTACCTGTGCCTTAGCTTGCTTTACTTTATTTAGAACCTTAGAATTATAGAATCATTAAGGTTGGAAAAGACCTTCAAGGTCATTGAGTCCAACCTTTGACTGAACACCACCATGTCAACTAAACCCTGGCACAAAGGGCCAAGTCCAGTCATCTCTTGAAAACTTCTGGGAATGGTGACTCCACAACTTCCCTCTGCAGCCTATTTCAATGCTCAACCAACCTTCCAGTGAAAAGTTTCTTCGTGGTGTCCAACCTCCCTGGTGGAACTTGAACAGGTTACCTCAAGAAGTTGTGAATGCTCCATCTCTGGAAATGTTCAGTGCCAGGCTGGATGGGGATCTGAGCAAGCTGGTCTAGTGCAAGATGTATCTGCCCATCGTGGAAGATGTGGAACTTAGAAGATCTTTAAGGTCCCTTCCAACCCAAGACATTCTATGATTCTATGTCCTCTTGTCCTATCACTGGTTGCCTTGGAGAAGAGACCAACTTATACAATCTCCTGTCAGGTAGTTGTATAAGATCTCCCATGAGCCTCCTTTTCCCCAGACTAACCAGTCCCAGCTCCCCCAGTGCTCCTTATATGACTTATTCTCCAGATCCTTCACTAGCTTTGTTGTCCTTCTCTGGAAGGACATCTCACCTCAACATCTTCCTTGAACTGAGGGGCCCAGAACCGGACACAGGACTTGAGTTGCAGCCTCACTAGTGCCGAGTACAGGGGAAAAATTGCTGCCCTGGTCCTGCCAGCCACACTATTGCTGAAACAAGCCAGGATGACCTTGGCCTTCTTGGCCACCTGGACACACTCTGGCTCATGTTCAGCTGCTGTTGACCAGTACCTCCAGGTTCTTTTCCACCGGGCAGCTTTCCAGCCACTCTTCCCCCAGCTTGTAGCACTGCAGGCAGTTGTTGTGATCCAAGGGCAGGATGCAGCACTTGGCCTCAAACTGAACCTCATACAAATGGTCGCAGCCTGTCCAGTTCCCTCTGCAGAGCCTTCCTGCCCTCCAGCAAATCAACACTCCCACCCAACTTAGTGTTGTCAGCACTGACCAAGGGTGCACTTGATCCTCTCATGCAGATCATTGATACAAATATTAAACAGGACTGGCCCCAATCCCAAGCCTTGGGGAACCCCACTTGTGACTGGTCACCAATTAGATATGGCACCATTCACCATCACTCTCTGGGCCTGGCTGTCCAGTCAGTTTTAATCCAGCCAAGGGTACACCTGTCCAAGCCATGGGCTGCCAGCTTCTCCAGGAGAATGCTGTGGGAGACAGTAACAAAGGCTTTACTGAAGTCCAGATAAACAACATCCACAGCCTTTCTGGTATCCACTAGGCAGGTCACCTGGTACTGAAAGGAGATCACGCTGGTCAAGCAGGACCTGCCTTTCCTAAGCCCATGTTGGCTGGGCCTGATCCTCTGGTTGCCCTGTACATGTTGCTTGATGACACTCAAGATGATTTGCTCTGTGACCTTCACTGGCATCAAGCTCAGGCTGAGAGGCTGATAGTTCCCTGGATCCTCATTCTGATACTTCTTGTTGACGGGTGTCACATTGGCTTAGCTCCAGTCGTCTGGAACCTCCCCAGTTAATTGATAATAAATAGTGGAAAGTGGCTTAGCAAGCTCCTCTGCCAGCTCCCTCAGTACCCTCGGGTGAATCCTATCCAGTCCCATAGACATGTGAGTGTGGCTCAGCAGATCACTCACTACTTCCTCCTGGTTTGCAGGTGGTCCATCTCCTCCCCATTCTAGTTTACCAGGTCAGGAGGCTGGTTGCTTTGAGGATAACCAGTCTTTCTGTTGAAGTCTGAGAAAAAGAAGGCATTACGTACCTCAGCCTTTTTCTCATCTTTTGTCACTATGTTCTTCTTAGCATCCAATAAAGGAGAGAGATTTCCCTTGGCCCAGGAACACAGTCCACCTAAATCTGGTGTCATGAATTTCCCAATTCAAAGGGAAAACGGGAAAAAGAAGAGACTTGGCATTACCTGATAGGTGCTCTATGTAATGCATTGTGCAGTGAGTACCACCAAACTAGTTTGTAGAGCCACTGTTTCTGTGGAGCCCACAGCCCTGCATCTCTGTCCACTTGGAATCCAGGATGCTCTGCCAACCACTTTCATCTTGTTTATTTTTCCTCTGGTCATAGGATCAGATTTGCACAAACTTTCATTAACCAACAGTTTATTGTATTTGCAGGAGAAGAAAGTACCTTCCAGCTTCCCAGGGAAGTTGTGATACAGTGGAAGCCAGACTGCAAAAGTCATGGGCCCAGGCTGTGGTCACACATGCAGCTGGGCTCAGAAGTCAGGGGATGAGGGCACTAAAAGGGACAGGACAGAAATCCGCCTCCTTCCACTCAAATTCTTTCTACTTTATTTGTTTGTTTGTTTATTTTTAAATACAGTAATCATGTAATATAAAATGACCCCTGGGGCTTCTTTTAAAGCATGGTCAGGATTTTATGTATACAGCACCTGTAGGAATCATGGCTGATGTCCTTGGGACTTTTGAGAAGGCTACAGATCTGCTCCCCATCAGGACATGTTGCTGCGCCTCTCCCACTGGGAGAAGGCAATCCCAGACAGAAGAGACCATCGTGAACCTTTATCTCAGTGCTCTGTTCAAGCACTGTTTCCAAGAAGGCTTTGTGTGGTATTGAACTTTAGCAGTAACTAAATGAAGTAGCCATTTTGATTGACTATCTAGTCATAAGTCCTAGTTGGCTTTCTCTGAAATTGATAGTCCAACCAAATAATTCCTGTGGAAGATGAGCATTAATTACCTTTCCCCAACATGAAAATAATTAAACATGAATTGTATTTCAAGTGGGAAGGTCAGAAATAATTCGGTTATTTAGAGCTATTAACTTGTTGAGAATGTTATTCTCAAATCTAACAGAAGCACTGAATGTATTGTGGCTAAATCTAGTTCTTCACCAACTAAAGTTAAACATCCTTTTCCATGAATTAATTATGTGGTTGAGTCTTTCTGGGGAAAATGTTTAGGGGAAACATTTATCTCAGATGCATTTCTGAACTGCGTCAAAAAAGTATACACCAATATTTTCATAGGAATTAGGATTTTCTTAGCTCTGTTCCACAGGGCTGGAAAATAGTTGACAGGAAATATGTTATTTAGCATGTTCAGATAAGCTGTCCTCTGGTTGTTTAAGCTTTCAGTTCTTATCACCTTAATAGTCATTCTTGTCAAAGCAGATACCTGAGAGCTGAGATCTATATTTTTAGAGACCTGTGTTGAATCCTAGTATTTTATTTAGAGAAAGATGATATTGGTAAGTTGTTCCAAGGGTCAAAATATACCACTGGAGCAAATCCAAATAGATTTTAAAAGACAAAGAGGCTGATCTTGGTGACTAGTGGCTTCAGTATTGTTTCTGTATGGGGCTCTGCTCAAAATAAGGCCTGTAGATGTCTCCATGAGAAGAGGGAAGATATGGGAAGAAGCTGGTTAGGCTCAGCTTAGCAGGCTGTAAGGACCAATGTAGGCAGTAAATGCTTTTAGGAGAAGGGAAAAAAGGAAGCTGGAGGAAAGGACACTGGTGGACCTGAAGATGGCTGTAGGAGCAAGGAAGGAGCAACCTGATGCAGAAGGAACAGCGGCAGTGGTGCCCTGCTCCCGACTGTGGATTAGTGTTGGGGCACTGTACTCTGTTTCTGGAAGTAAGGTGATGAGTTTAAAACTTGTACTGATGGTGCAAGTGGGACCTGCAAAGTCTGTGAACTACTGTCTGGTAGGTTGAGGTGAGAGTTGGTGGTAAACTCCTTCACACAGCATTTAAAGCATTTATGCCCACGGCAGTTCCACTGTCTGAGTCCGTGTGTTATTTGTCAGGATACGGCTATTTGTATGAGCCCATGGAAGACTCAGGCTGAGGGAGGCTGGTGTTCAGCCACACATTTTGGCCCTGCTCTGACTTTGTGTTTTCTCTGCACGCGTCTGCACATCAATGTGCCTCATGTTCACACTGACACAGCCCAAAGAGGGATCAGTTGCATTATTATCTAAATCCCAGCAGTGTGCTTGGATCTGATGATGACACAAATATACACTATTTCTGTACAAAGAGAACTGCACTGAGAAAAGCAAGGAGGATGGCAGATGGGAGCTGCAGCTTACCAGGTGTGGAGGTTTATAGGGACTACTTGTATGGAGTTTTTCTCATTATCTTTTCATATGGTACTTTCTCAAAAAAAAGCTAATGTAGTTCTGGTCTCTCAATTATCTGTTTCTGTGATTGTACACATGTACATAACTATCTGTAATATTGCCAGCACGATTTTTAAAAATCAGAACAGTTGCCAGTAGCTCTGTCTCTGCCTGTTTTCTTTTCCAATGAAGATATAATTTCACAGAGCGGATGTAACCATTCTTATTTCCCCGAATGTCCCAAAGTTTGATCTTTTTAAAAGGAAAGATAGGAAAGGCACCTTGAGTATTATTTCTACTGCTGCTTCTCTTTAATGGTTATATGGTGACACTGCTTCGCATAGGATTACTGTCACTGGCACAGAGGGGATAGGAGATTGGCTGCCTTGAGGAATGAGATGAGACGATAAAGGAAAGAGGATGTTACCTCTGTGGCATCTGGCTCTGTCTCTCAATTTTCGTTCCACGTGTTCAGTGTGGAACCAAAGTAGGGTTTGTAGCAGTTTCTTGCCTTTGCACCCCTGCCATTGTTAGGCAACAGAAAACAGGGAGAGAATTGTGACAAATCTATTTTACCTATAATAGTTGTACTGTGTAATAATTCAAGAGGGTTTAGTAGGCAAATGAGATAAAGCCAAAAGTCAGGCAGATTACCAAAGGTACAGAATACAGTCACAGAGTGATGCATAAAAGTCCTTGGAAAACATTGACGTAATTATGTTACTTATGCGCTCATATTGCGGTGAACATGATTTTCAGAGTGCTGCATTTCTGCTTAACTGAAATGAAAGCCCTAAATTTCTTAACTAAGTTTTGCTTTGTGCAGCAAAGGCTGAAGCTTTATCTGCTAAAATCAGATTCCAGTGCACTTTTGAGTAGAGCAGTTAGAACTAATCTAAGCCATTTTTTCTTCATATGCATCAAAAGTGTCACAATTAAGACTGTTGTGGTAGGAGAGAAAATTGTAAAAGGAGTGAGAGGTCCAACAGTGCATTGAGAAGAGGAAATGTTTTAGTTGACCTCCACTTGTCAGAGCACATTTCCCTCTGCAGGCAGGGCCCTGTGTGTGTCTTGAGTTTGCACCTGATATCAAACAAGCAGCTGCTCTGCCAGCAGTTTTATCTTTTCACTCTCCAAGTTGTCTACCCCAAATACTTTAAGTAAAAATGTTGTCCCATAAAAATCTCAGTAATGAGAGATTTGCGTTTTCTATTGAAACTTTCCCATAACAGTCTATTTCAATGCCTGTTCATTTCAGGGAAGAGTAATTAAAGAGCCAGAAGAGAAAAGAAGGAAAAAAAGTATCTCACCTTTCTGGCATATTTTCAAAGGATTCAATTAGGGACATACAAAACAAAATTTGTTTAAAAACATGATTGATGTTGGAGCTTTAACAAGGTACTGTCATTGGATACAGGAGCTTTTTATTAATGCATGTGGTGTGATAGAAGTGTGTGGGACAGGATGCCAGGCTGTTGACAGTGTTTGTGTGTTGTATATGTTTTACATGAAGAGATGGGCTGTGTAAAGATGCATTTTGTTTCTTCTTTCACTGGTTCATTTCTTTAATCTGAACCAAAGCTGAACTGAAACTGAAAGATCTTACTGTGAGGCAAACAGTTTTGAGTGAAAAGGGCAGTTAAGAAAATTTACTTTGAAGGAGAATACTTTATATACAGATCGTTATTTTCTCTAGAATTGAAATACTTAAAAGCTGGTGGTTGTACTCCATACCATGCATACCGCAAAGGGCTGGAAAAGCACTCCTGATCATTTGATGTTCCTGAATTTCTGTATATATATGCACATATATGAAGATGTATATGTACATATTTCATATACACATATTCATCTCAACTCATATACATCTAGATGATATGTAAGTAAGTATATATGATATATACATATGTGTGTATATATGACAGCACCATCAACAAGAGTAGTAAAATGCTGTTAGCACTGCGTATCAACAGCTTTTAGAGGTAGAAGCTGTTTCTGATGGAGGGAGAGCTCTTTGTCACATATAGAGAAGAAAAATAAATTGCGAAATCCCTATTATATTTGAAAATGCACTTCAAAAGTGAGTTGTCTTTTTTTCTTACAGTCATTTAATCTGTCTATAAATAGACATGTTCTCTTTTCCTCTCTCTTTTTATTTATTTATTAGGTCAGTAGTGATTAGTTGCCTATGCACAAAGCAACCCTGATGAAATTAAGGATTTGATTGCTTTTATTAAGAGATTATAGCTACAACTTGCATACAGGTACCAGTAGCTCTGGGGAAACCTAAGGTGGTCTTGCAGAGTGCTGGAAGAAGTTAAAGTGCAGGTACTAGGTAACAGTATAAAATACATTCTGGAAATACATACAATGACATTTTCCACCAGGTTTCTAAGGAAGATTCAGATAGTAGTTAAAGATTACAGAGAACCAGAAATTTTGTTCAGGAAACACCAAATAAAATAGTTGCATAAATTGGTTAATGGTGATTTGTTTTCACCCAAAGAGAAGTTGGGTTTTTTTTTTGCTTTTCTTCCTGAAGACCTCTGAGATTTTTACTTAGAAATGTGGATGAGCATGGTAAATACTTTCACCAAGAATGGGATTTGAAACTGCAAACGGTTATGTACATGAATGACATTACTGAGATTTGTGCTTGACCAAGTAGTTATACATGATTTGTTTTGCACCATGACTTGATCTTTTGCTTGTATCAGAGTGCTAAGAGCTGGCCCTGAATGGAAGCCAGCATTACTCAAAATGGTTTCATGCAGGTCTTAATTCAGAGGCCCCTTTTTTTTGTGATGTTTTTACAAACAGCATTGAACACAGTCTGAGCAGCAAGTCCATTCACAAAAAATTGCACCCAGACAATAAATCTTTCAAAACTGCTTGTATGACTGCTTTTGCACAGCACCAGCTACTTAAAGCACTGAAGAATTGTCCAGTAAATAAAAGGTACTGTTAGAAACTGCTAATAAAGTTCAGAGAATCACCCAGTGACAAATTTCAAAAGAGTAGTCTTTAGATAGAAATGACGCTACTTTAACTCAAGTAGGAAAATTATCCAAGGGGTAGAAGATGAAAGGTTCAGAAAATCTAACTTTGTAAAGTGACACACTCAGATACATTTCCTACAGGTCTAAAATGAAAACTGCCATTTAAGAATAAAGGTTTTGAACAAATGGTAGAGTTGGCAGAAAGAACCATAGGACCTTGGATTTTGGAGAAAATGCGTTAATACAAACATACTGTGTACATATTACCAGGAATAAGGAGAAAAAGGCAATAAAATAAAACATTTGTCTGAATATATGTCTCAAGACCTGCAGTCAGACAAGTAGTTTTTTCATCTATTGTATCAGAGTCATTAGATGAACTCAGTAAATTTACCATTTGAAAACAACTGGGTAAATATATAGCCATTTTTTTCAATGAAAGAGATGTTCAGATTAGAGCCATTGTACGTATGGAAAAAAATGTTTGGGACAAAATTTCTGAAAAGAAAGAGACTAGGCAATACTGTTAGGAAACAATTTTTCTATTGAAGAATCTCCTTAAATTGGCCAAATGCCTTTGCAACAGATAATGAGCTATGTTTCCTGACTACTGAGTCTGAGAAATTCTTAATTGTCCATAAATCCATGTACTGAAAAATTTGGAAAATGTAACGAGTTGGCAACAGACTTCAAAGAAAAGGATTTCATACAGACTGAATTGCTAGAAACTAAAGGACAATGGATAAATAAGGACTGCAGCTGAAGACTTGGGAATTTAGGACAAACCAATCCATGTATTTTGCAGAGTAAATCTTTCCTTCATGTTCAAGGATATGTGTCTTCTACAATGATGATTACTTCTACATATAGTTTGAGGCATGAATTTCAAACAATAATACATATCTTGCCTTCTTGAAAATTATCTTGAACTGTTAATTTTCCTCACTTGTGTGTTTAGTTGCTCGAAACAGAGGGAGTCACATAAAGGACAACACTGTAAACTTGTAAGAGTGATGAAAAGTAGTCAGGTCTTTGTGTGAGCTCATCCTCCCATGCACTCTCACAACTCCACATAATCAGTATTATGTTTCTTGCACCCGACCGAGAAATTTCTACTACTCTTATTGCTGTAATACAATACCTCATTGCTGTAAGCTGTTTTTATTTCTCTGTTCTTTGAGAATGTCCTAGGGTGAGTTTATGTTATGTATTTTGTGCTAATTAAGAGTTTGATGAGGCGTGACTTGTTCATGAGGATACTCATATGTAGAAAAATCTGGTCTTTGGAAGCTTGGGCCTTGCATCTTTGAACCTGAAGTTAATATTTTAGTTGGGATTCTGATTGCATGTCTGATCACCTCTTTAAAATCTATGTATGGTCCATTAGTACATTGTTCAAAAACTCCTTCTTCTTCACATCTCAGTTAGTGTTTGTGAAGCTTCTGTTTCCAACCTGCCATAGAAGTTAAGACATTGCAGAAAAATTTACAAACATCAGTTAGTAAGAGCAGCACTAGTAGATCATAGAACCATAAAATCTAACCTAAAGGTTGGAAAAGACCTTTAAAATCAAGTCCAGCCAGCAGCCCAGCAGCCCCACGATGTTCACCATTAAACCATGTCTTCCACCATGAGCCACATCCATACATGTCTTGAACACTTCGAGGAATAGTGACTCCACCACTACCCTGGACAGCATATTCCAATGCTTTACAACTCTTTCAATGAAAAAAAGTTCCTAATATCTAATCTAAACCTCCATTTCATCTTGTCCTGTCTACTGTTATTGTCAGAAGAAGAAATTGACGCCCACGTTACTCCAACTTCCTTTCAGGTAACTGTAGACAGTGATAAGAACATTCCCCCAGAGCCTCCTTTTCTTCAGGTTAAACAATCCCAGCTCCCTCAGCTACTCCTTATAGGGCTTGTGCTACAGCCCCTTCACCAGCTCCACTATCCTTCTCTGGGCTCACTCCAGGACCTCAATGTCTGTCTTGTAGTGAGAGGCCCAGAACTGAACACAGCACTTGAGGTGTGGCCTCACCAGTGCCAAGTATAGGGGGATGACCACTACTCTAGTCCTGCTGGCCACACTATTTGTAATACAGGCCAGGATGACCTTGGCCTTCTTGGCCACCTGGGCACACTCTGGCCTCATGTTCAGCTGACCATCAAATGGCACCCCCTGCTCCTTTTCCTCTGCCCCAGCCTGTAGCACTGCAGGCAGTTGTTGTGATCCAAGGGCAGGATGCAGCACTCAAACTGAACCTCATACAAATGGTCGCAGCCTGTCCAGTTCTCTCTGCAGAGCCTTCCTGTCCTCCAGCAGATCAACACTCCCACCCAACTTAGTGTTGTCAGCACTGACCAAGGGTGCACTTGATCCTCTCATGCAGATCATTGATACAAATATTAAACAGGACTGGCCCCAATCCCAAGCCTTGGGGAACCCCACTTGTGACTGGTCACCAATTAGATATGGCACCATTCACCATCACTCTCTGGGCCTGGCTGTCCAGTCAGTTTTAATCCAGCCAAGGGTACACCTGTCCAAGCCATGGGCTGCCAGCTTCTCCAGGAGAATGCTGTGGGAGACAGTAACAAAGGCTTTACTGAAGTCCAGATAAACAACATCCACAGCCTTTCTGGTTTCCCTAGGCAGGTCACCTGGTACTGAAAGGAGATCACGCTGGTCAAGCAGGACCTGCCTTTCCTAAGCCCATGTTGGCTGGGCCTGATCCTCTGGTTGCCCTGTACATGTTGCTTGATGGCACTCAAGATGATCTGCTCTGTGACCCTCCCTGGAAATGGGACCACATTTGCCATCTTCTGGTCACTTAGGACCTGCCTGGTGGATCAGGACTGCTGGTGAAATATTGCAAGTGATCTGGTGAATGATGTATGAATAAAACCACAGAATGTGGCATCCTATATTCACTTTGATAAAAATCTTGTAAAAAATATTTCTATGAACATTACAGTATATGAAAGGACTCTATTTAGCTGTGTAAACAAAGTTGTCTAATTCAAGGTTTGCCATCTCTGAAGCTATTGGATAACATTGGAACTAAGGGGCTGTGAGAAGTCATTGATAAAGTCCAGTCATTCCTAAACTCGAATAAAACCAGTCATTTATGAATGACTACATAAATACAGTAAGATGAAATATATCTTGTGTAATTTCATTTTCTGCTCACAGTTAGGAAACGGGCATTCTGGCAAACTCAAAACTATCACAATGACTATCTTAGAATGACTATGCGCTGTACATACTAAAAATGAAATTACCTGAAAACCCATTTGTCTAAGGCTTTAAAAAGAAATATTAATAAAGCAACTCTATTTTGTCTTTGCTACAATGTAACAATTCTGTCCCAAGGACTGGAAAGTGTTTTTGAGGCTGTAACAGCAGAACAGATATCTGATTGTGGCTCAGCATTTGTTTTTGATTTCTCAGTGCTTAATGACCACCCTACACCAGACCAGCTTTTAGTTGAGAGTATTCCCCTTTTGCATAGGAAGAGGTCTGCCTAAAGAGAGAAAGAACTAGAACCAAAGCTTAACCAGCTCTTCATGCTTGTTCCCTCTTTTGCAGAGTAACATGCAGTGACGTTCAGCCAGGTTTCTACTTGACTCATGGTGCCATGGAGCAAGAGTACAGAGTATTTAAGGCTTTCCTCCCTGGCATAAAAAGTTTGGCTAGTTAGACAAAATCTCAGCATAATCTTTATTCTTTTCAATGTGAGAACCACAACTGAAAAGTCACAGAAAAAGAAAGCCTTTTCCAAACTGTCTGCCCACAACTCTATCGTTTTCTTCCTTCCTGGGGGACATTGACATGGCGCATTTCCAAAGTAAAAGGTGACACCTGCTATGAAAGCAATGAAGATTATTAGTGTGTCCAACTTCAAATAGTTTTCAATCTTTCAGTGATTATGGATGCTTCCTATCAAAACTGTCCAGGATGCTGTAATTTTTATATAGGTTTCTGCAAAAAGATAAACCTTGGAAGTTGCTGGACTGTAAAATAGCAGTACACTATAACACTGGCAAACCTTTAAAAGATAAATCTTGGCAGCCACTGGACTGTACAACATTAACACACTCTGACACTGTTGGATGTCTGAACTCGAGAGAAGGATCCTAGAGGTGGTTTTTCTGATGTTACAGAATGAGGATCACTGTGTTACCTCAAAAATCCATCTGGCTTAAGTTCATTCACAACTATCCTGTGTAAGTGCATATATCTTGAGTGAGCTCTTTCTAGAAAGGCAACAGTGGCAATTACTTGTTTGGTTTATATTGGCTTATACACTGTAATGGTAACTATGAAAAGAAGTCTGGCAATTCCAGTTCTCAGAACAATGCCTTATCTGTAAAATATAAACTAACAAAATAGTCAATAGTTTTAATGACAATGTCAAATGTTCCTTTTTATCTCCTTGTTAGTAATTTTGCAGGTTTAAAAAGTTTATTCTTAAAAACCTTTCCAGAAATGCAACCTCAACTCACTTATCTGAGAGACTCTATCTACTAGGAACCTCTAGGAGCCTCTACAAGGCTCAGATTTCTCTGTCTCTGCTGTAGGAGCAGCTACTTGCTTGAATTTTCTTTGTATGGTTTCACATAGCTCCAATGCAGCAGCATTTGCTTGACCTCCATATTCCTTCTCGCAAATTCCTACTTTGCATTTTCCTCTGTTCTATTGCAGCACATTTGCCTGAACTCTGACTCCACGTCCTCATCTTCACGCTTGTCTGCCACTCCTCTGCATCCCTCCTGGTCCCTACATTAGTCTCACTCAATTTGCTGTCCCATTTCTGAATGCATTTTCCCTCCCCACTGCTCCCACTGTATCTGGCATGTCCATATTCCCCTGTCCCCTGCTTGGCGCTCACAGAGCAGCTAACAGACCATTAGCTTCCCTGACGGCATCCTGTCTTTTGCTCGATTGCAAATAACAAGGAGTGGCATCCATCTTCACTGGTTTACTCTCACTTTCACCCAGAAATTTTAAATTAATCTGGCAACCAATATTCTGAGATCAGGTTTGGCCTGGTTGCAGTCTTGACAAGGGGAGATGAAAAGCATTTTACTTACAGATCAAATTTCACGGGTTTTTAAATGGAAAATTATTAATAATTGTTATATGCTACAATTTATTAATAATATATTGATAAAATCCCTCTAACTAATCTTTTCTGTGATTTGAGCAACAGGAGAGCTGGTGGTGCTGCTGACAGAGGTCCTGCACAGCAGCTACAGAGGTATGAGATCAGGACAGACTTGAGAATGGGGCTTTTCTTCTGGTACTGGTCAGACTGAGCTCCAGTGAAACCCTTACAAAATGTTAGCATCATTTACTGAGCCTCAGTCCTAAATAAGTGACCGTTGTTCACCTCACTGGCTTTCACTTCTCCATGGAAAGTTGTTCTGTGCTTTGGAACAATTCTGCCATTTCTGTGACAGCTGTCTGTAAAAAACTAGAACTGATGGCAACTTCATTATGGTATCTCTTGCTGCACACTGTAGAAAACTAATCATGATCTAAAACTAATCCCTGGACCTAATAAAATACTTTGCCTTCTATGACTTCAGAAGTTATATTTACTTTCTAAAGCTAATCTACCCTTAATGTGTGGGGAGGGAGGACAACAGACCATGTCATCTCAGTGCAAGCTGGGAATCTCAGGTGCAGTGGGTTTTGACAGTTTCGAATAGCAATCCATCACTTAACAGACAAATAGAGGCTACAGTCTCTTTGCAGCAGCTCTTTTTCAACACCAAGATGACATCTGTGCCCTCTGCAAAGGACTGTGCGATGTCGTCCTCAGAGAGGAATCGGTTTCAAACACTACCGGACTTGAGTGGGCTGTTTGCAAGGTGGTTTGAGTGTTATTTTTTCTTCAAAAGAAACTGATTCTCCAATGGTGAGGTGATATTTTTGTCACCCAAAGTTTTCAGCAAGCACATACCA
This sequence comes from Orthonyx spaldingii, assembly GCA_013397795.1. Classification (NCBI taxonomy): domain Eukaryota; kingdom Metazoa; phylum Chordata; class Aves; order Passeriformes; family Orthonychidae; genus Orthonyx; species Orthonyx spaldingii. The sequence goes on from VZTJ01000540.1 coordinate 24,323, forward strand.
AAATACTATAGCTAAATAGTGGATAACAGCAAACAGAGGATGACAGACATGCAGCTCTATGTCACAGGGAAAACAAGAAGTTATACTGGCATATGCAAAACTCCATCTGAAAGCAGAATTGATTAAATCTATACATCAGCACATTAGGTAATGATATCTTCTATTCTTGTTCTATTTGATTAAAGTTTTGACACCGGGGAAAATATTTGTAAAGGTTTGTCTAAGGCAAACTGCACTAAATATATATATTATAAAGTGAATTTGCTGGTGAGTCCTTAAGAGCCTAGGATGCAATACAAGAATAATTTCAAGTTGATTGTACGGTTAAACACTTTGACTCAATATAGTCCATGAAAGTAGTTGAGTTGTGTTAGGACTTTATTGTAAAATATACTGTACATTTAATAATCAATGCCATGTCCTCATAAAGAGAGATGAAAAGTAACATGCAAATCTAAATGTTAGATTTTTTAAACTATTTTCTTCTTTTACTATACAGTACTTTTCTTCATCATGGTGACCTTGTTAGAAGTCTGACAGTTCATTAGGGACCGTGCTTTCCCATTATATTATGTAAGATACTTTACTCTTAGAGAGGTCTACAGAGCTTTTTTTTCACTTACATTTGCAAATAGAACTGTGGGATTATGCATCCAGGTAATTCCTTCATTATTTATTATCATGAGCATGTGTTCTTTGAGTAAATTTGAAAAAGTTTTAATCCATTAGGGAATGGATTTAGCAAAATTTAATATTAACAATTAACCAGTAGATTTGCTTGTTAAGAACAATTACTCAGGAAACAGTATATCATAATCAAAAAGTAGTATAGTAAGGCAAGACGTCTTTCCTAGTAAACCACTTCCTGCTGTATTTTTGATATTTATTCTGAGAGAGAGGAACATAGTAATTGTTTAATTGTTTCCTGTTGATATGTCCAATTCAGTAGCTCTCAGTCAGTCACCCTGTGGCCCTGCAGCAGGCATTTGGCAGTTTCATAGATTTTTAAGCCATCAGGGACCATTAGATCATCTGGTCTGATCTTTCTGCATAAAACAGGTCAGAGAATTTCATCTAGTTATCTCCTGTATTGAGTGGAGCAATGAGTATGTAACCAAAGCTTGCCCTTATGTCACAAAGTTTACCCTTTGTTTTTTTTAAATGGGGAATATTACTTCCTATTTCATACCTAAGCTGTGAAGATTCATTAATGTTTCCAAAGACTCTGAGATAATGGGATTTAATGTGCTATAAATGTGAACAGTAGAAATATTTCCAGTGATGACCTAAACAGGATTTTTTAATCAATATGATGAATTAGATAGTGGGACAAATTAATCTGTGGTGTCTCCAGCAGGAAGGAGTTTTGCCAATTCCATTCAAGATTTTTTATTATAATATTTGCTGATAATTTCAAGAAAAGATATACAGCACAAAAATGATGTTTTAAAAATGCTAAAAATAAAAATGTCAGACAGAAAGTAACTTTACAGATTCAATGTCATTAAATTTAATTGATGAAATTTTCTTTAGATTTCAGATTACAAATTCACAGAGATTCTCCTTCCTTTTATCTTCATTAGCCTGTATATGAGTTATTAATTATTTTTGAGGTATTTCCATAAACATGTGATGATCTTAGTGGTGAGAATGTAAAACTAAAATTCTTTTACTCTAATATCACTGGGACATCACTAATGATGCTTGCCCTGCTTCGTGTGAGCCAAAGAGTCTCCCTTTGAAGGCATTAAGTTATGCAACAGGTATTGCCCAGCCCGTCTGAGATTGCAAAGTGCCTCTCAGTTCCATGGCTGCCTTTGCATCAGGCAAAATTAATTTATACACAAAGGGCTGGAACCCTCTCTGAGCATCTGCAATGATAGAACAGGAGTAGGTAGTCCAAGACGTTTTCTGACTTCAGTGAATGTGATTTTAGTGTGCCTTAACCAGGATTTCTATCAATTGCTTTTGGGAAATCTACCTGAAAAAAGCAAATCTTTAGAAAAATACTTCAGTTCACAGGTTTATACTTGCCTTTTTTGACTGAATTGTTCAGTTTTCCCCACTGAGCAGGATTGCTCTTGCTGCTGTGAGTCTTCTCTGGATCTTTCTTGACGAAGTCCCTCTTCAAGCAGCTTTTGTGAACTTTCTTGATGGTCAGAATTTCAATTAACAAATCTCCTTCAGAAGAGGATGTAGTCAAGGCCATTCTAGTTTATTATGTATACTGTCTATTTATATTTACCTACAGTCTATGTATATTTAGTCTACTTAAAACACACACACGAATGTATTTGCTGAACAAACAGTAGCCTCTGTCCCAAAGTTACACTTACAGTGAGCAGAGTAAAACTTTTAAGGTTGGTAGTACTTGGAGAGAACTACTACATAGGAGACATTAAAACAATGATAAAGATTTAAAACTCTGCCCCATCCAAAGATAATCTTTTTTAAAAAATAAAGTAATAAATTAAAGATACTAAAACTTCAGGCTTGCTGTTTTACCTCTGAACAGCTACTGTGGCAACGTGTCATCGTTTAAGCCCAGCTGGCAACTAAGCACCATGTAGACACTCACTCACCCCTACCCCACACCCCCACTGTGGTTGAATGGGGAGGAGAATCAAAAGTAAAACTTCCAGGTTGAGATAAGAACAGTTTAAGAACTGAAACAAAGTAAAATATAATAACAGTAAAAAACAACAGTAATATAAAACTCAAGGAAAAAGAGTGATGCACAATACGATTGCTCACCATCTGCTGCCTGATGCCAGACCCCTGTCTCTGAAACCCAATCAGCCCCCCTTCCAGGTATTCCCCCAGTTTAGACACTGAGCATGCTCTTTTATGGTGTGGAATACCCTTTTGGCCAGCTCAGGTCACCTGTTCAAGCTATGCTCCCTCCCAGGTTTTTTGCGTTCCTCCTAACTGGCTTAGCATGAGGCATAAAAACGTCCTTGACTTAGGATAGACACTTCTTAGGAACAACCAAAACATCAGTGTGTTATCAACATTATTGTCATACTGAATCCAAAACACAGCACTGTACCAGCTACTGAAAAGAAATTAATTCTAACCTAGGCAAAGCCAGGACAAAACACAAAGAAATACTTAGAAACTTCTAAAAATTAAAAGGAAGTTGATTCAATCCACTGGAGATTTACAGATTCCATAATCTAAACTTTCGGAAACCAGTAAAATAGCTGGCACTTATTCATGGTCCTGCAGGATCTGCTTCTCTGACCAGTTTGACTCTGATATGCACTTGAAGTAGCAATAAATAACTTATGGTACTCCAGTTACTGCTCCATTTCTTCCTTGGTATTTGAAAAACTTCATCCTTTCTTCATGGTTCACCATAAAGGTGTGGAAGAGGAAGAGGTGACCAGCAGGATTATGGGGGCCCAGTTGACAATCCTGTGAGAGGGGAGTCACGTGAAGGAGATTGTCAGAACAGGGAAGGAATCTCAACATGTGAGCCAGAGAGCATCAAGCGAATGTTGGAGATGTTCTCTTTTACAGAAAAAAAAAAAAAAAGAATCTGAGGGAAAAGAGTCATTCTAGTCCACTTACAATAGAAGAATAATACCTTTTTTTTTTTAATTACTGTTTTGGAAGGGAATGTGGATAGCACAATCACTACCATGCCTTCAAAGATGCGACTGGGTTTCGCATATGTGATAAGTAATCCAAAAGGTGCTGTTATTCTTGCTTTAGGATTTATAACTGCTCCCATATACATAAAAACCAATTGACCCTTTTATAAAAAATTACATTAAAAGACTTCAGTGAAAAACAGTTCAAAAACTCACTTAGAAATAGCAGAATAGCAAGAAAATAAATTAATAGTTTAGAGAACATCTCGAAGTTTCTTGGCATGCATAACTCCTATATTCTTCTTACCAAGAACAAGAAAATACATATTTCATCACAATGGCCTTAACTTTGACCTGTGCATTGTGGCTTTTATGTATTATTTGTATTATATTGATTTAGAGTAGAATTCATCTTCACTACATTTAGTCATTTAAAGTTAAGGGTTTCATCTAAGCTATTTGTCCAGGTTCCCCTTATAGTAAATGGAGAAAGATAAGTTCCTCCAAATGGCAATTTATCCCATTTTAAGATAGGTGTCTGAGATAGACTGGATGTATTGCTTTCTGCTGCAGTGTCTCTCCATTGCTCTAGAGGAGTGCAAGTGACTAGCTTAGGCTAAGCACCCAACTTTCAGATGGTTAAAAATTAGGCACAATGAAACCCTCCCACGTATCTTCTTTTAAGAGATGCATTTAACTAAGAAATATCTCATAGCCAATTTGCTATGTGTTATTCTGCTAAAATTTGGTAAGTGATATTTCTTTGGAATCATATACCTTAATGAGCAACCATAATATCAAATAATAGTAAAATTACATATGACTGGGTGGTTGATCAATGCATGACATTAATGTGCACAGAAATCATTCTCACATTCTCTTTCAAAGAAGGGCAGTCATTTAGACTTTGGGTAGAAAACAAAGCTAGGGGTCTTTTTTAAGCACCAGTTATGAATTAATTTTGAAATATTACAGAGCTGCAAGAACTAAGTACTCCTGTAAAATCAGGCTGATAATCTTATTTTAGGGTCAAAGTAGGGGAGGAGTTGCAGTGTGTTTGTTTCTATTTGACAGGAATTGTATGTTCATATTTCATTATGTGTGAGTATGAGCTCTGTAGTACCCTCATCTATTAATTTCTTTAAGTGTCTGAGTTTGGAAATTATGCAATAGATATCAACACTATTGTCTCTTAGCAACCTCAATTAGTATTTGAAACAAAGGAGGGTTTGCAAGCTTGGACTTTTCCCCGTGTGTTCACAAAATCTTGTTGGTTTGTGAACACATTAGTGAATGAATCCATTACTAACAGTTTTTTAAATGGGGGAGACAGGCCATCAGCTTAATAAATTATGGGAATGAGTGTTGCAGGGCAAGCAAGAATGGCCCTTGTGGAGCCCTGCCTCTTTCCCTGTGCACCTGACAAGACATGAACATCCCCTAGGTGGCTGAGTTAGCCATGCATGCCTGCACATCACAGCATGCTTTCCTTTCAAATGCTGGTAGAAAGGGCTAAAAAGTCACTGCAAATCACATGTCACACCTGGCAGTAGTGTAGGCAGTAAGTTGCTACCAGACCTCCTATTTCTTTCATGTCAAAAAATTGCCCTCTGACCTGGAAGGATATGTCTAGAGTGAGAATTTATTTGCCCTAGATCTAAAGTGGTTCTATGTCCTGTTCAATTAAAACCACGCTGGAAAAGATTTAAGTACCTTCAGCTCAGTGTATGCACCAGTTTCATTAGCCAGCTCCTCCAGAAACAGCAATATTTTGAATGCCTAATCCTATGGATGTGTCTTATGGAAGTACAGGGTTCCTACTGATAGATAGGAAGATTTCACCAATAAAAATTTTATTTTGGTTTCTTATTTTCCCTCACTAATTATAGCTATATCCTCTGACCATATTTTGTGAAATATCTCTTCCATCTCTAAAGTTTGGCACTTGCATATTCAAAAATAAATCACATGCTTTCTTCACAAGAGCTCAGTATGAATAAATTTGCATTCAGAATGAGCTGGTGGGGACAGAAGAGTGAGTCTGGCATTGTAATGACAGAGCTGTATTACTTATATTCGTTTTGTGACACTTCATGTTGCTATAACCACATCAAGTCCTGATACCACTCAGTTTGCATGAGTGGTATCAGGAAAACTAGGCAGACTCCCCTTAACGCCTTGCCATGCCTTGCCGTGCTTTGGCTTGCCTTTTACCTCCCATTCCTTCTGCTGTAATAACACTTGTAGAGAAAAGTGTAGAGAAAACCTGTGTTCATGTCACTGTGGGTGATCTTGGACATTCAGCTCCTTTTACACAAGCCTTGTATTTCTGCTGGAGCATCCCTGGCAGAGCAAACAAGAAGCTGCATCCAACGTGCATATCCAGAAAACTCATTGCTTCATTTATGTTGTTGCCTGTTGCCATTTACATATTCAATTCCAAAGGCAGAAGTACTTTTTATCCAATAACAACAAACTGACTTTTGATTTTTTTTTTTCCTAGAAGCAGGAGACAAAACTCCTTCAAGAGCAAAAACCTAAAGCTGACCATTACTTGGTCTGAAGCCCCAGTAAAGAAGTCTGCTATTCTAATAAATGAGGATCCACAAATCCTTGGATTGATTGCATATTCAAACTCTGATACTCACCATTTAATTCCTACAGGGAACTTGTAGGAAATAAGAACTTTTAAAAATCCCTAAAAATAAATGACTTAGCCTTCAAACTCACCCATGTTTATCATTAGTGTATTGAAAAGAGCAAAATGATGATAAATTAACAGATTAATATGCACGTTTGTGTTAATATTTATACATTTTTTTCTTTGAAGAGAATACAGCAAATATACAGCTAACAACAATCTAGTGGAAATACATGATAGCTATATGTGTAGATAGAGAGGTAGATGGTCACAAACTGCTTGTCAGAAAGACCAAGCACAGGAATAACAAGAATTTCCACAGAAAAGAAGCGAAGAGAAAGATTTGCCAGAAGTGCTTCAGCCATGACAACAGAAAACTTTTAAGATCTAAGCCTGTTGTAAACATCACAGAAATACAGCTTTTTCTGACCCACTTGTGTACATCTGGTGCGCTGCAAATGCTTTTCCATATTTTGCCTTCTCAAGGCGTGACTTTTGGTTAGAGGTGTCCACAGGGACCGACTTGCTGTTGGTGGGACTGCAAGGCTGGGCATGACACTGGCGATCCAAGCTACTCCTCAACAGCGCAATTCCCCCCAGGCTGCGCAGACCCCCGCTGTGCTGAGGCTAGGGGCTGTCACAGCCCAGCACACTGCCAGACAGATCACCTGGCAGACTCACCTGGGTACTCACCCACAGGTTCAGTCCCTACACACCAGCAGCAAACAGCCACCCACCCTGTGAGGGAGAAGGAGGTGAGAAGCCTCAAGCCTGGTGTGAGCCCAGCTGCCATTTGTACACTGGCTGCTGTGACAGAGGACTGGGAACAGGGCGGTGTTCTCTGCCCACTCCTTCCTGATGCCTGTGCGTGTCCAGTCTGTGTCTCTGACAGCTGTGGCTGTTTGCCAGTGTTTCCAGGAGCCTCGTGTCTGAAAATCTGGGATGGTACCACCCAAAGCAAGAAGATGGTAGGGCTTGCAGTTCCCATGTTAAACAGAAACACTGGATAAAGGTACAAGAGGACAGACTCAGAACCTGATGACAGGGGACGCAGCTTTGCATGTAGTTATCAACCTGGAAACCTCTGCATATGAAATATGATATCCACTCCTCAGGGCTGATAACAAGCAGGGAGAAGGACAAGGGGGCATGAAAGGGAAGGAATTTTAAGCAGTAGGCCCTTAAACAATATGCATAGTCCTTTTAAGACCCTGTAACTCTCCAAAATCAGCAGCGGCTGGGTAAGAACTTTTGCATTTGAGTCCAAAGATTTAAATGCTGTGAAGTTTTAAGTGGTCAATAGTTACTTTTGTGGTTTCCTTTATTGTTTCTTTCCTTTGGTAAATATGAATAACTTTTTAAAAAGCTGAAGAAAATAATTCAACATTTGAAGGCAGATGCTTGTGATGACCTAACGGACTTTTTTTTTCCTTTTTGTTTTCATCACTAAATATTTCTGTGGTTCTGTCAACATTTCAAATATGATTTTCAAGCTTCAGTGAAATAGTTTCATGTTAGGGGGTTATTTTTATAATTCAGTGCATCCGAACTTCATGAAAAATATGCAAATCACCTTCATTATAACCATATCTTGTAGCAACATGCAGCATACGTAGTGCCAAAAATGAATGCATTCATGGCATCTTTTGGGTCCTAAGATCCAATTATGTCTTTTGTTGTTCCTTTTTGGCTTTCTGTGTCAGCTGCATGCTCTGTAAAGTTACTGATTACTGACCTGTTGGCAACTTTACAAATCAGCTTTGAAATGCAAGCTGTCAGTAGCTCTTGAGTACCCCAGTCCCAGGTTACCAAGGCCATGAAATGCTGCATTGAATTTTTAATCAGTTTTCCCTCTGCTTCTGCTTAGCTTTTTCCAGGTTAAGGTCAATTTTGAAACCAGCTGAATTCTTTAATAATCACTGTCTTTGCAGTCCTCACTGGGTTCAAAAAGAAGAACAATTTTTTCACTGCATTAATATTAATTTTTTTACTGTGGGGGCTTATTACGGGGGCATATTTTCTGTTTAAGTATTCATTGTTAGATCACAAAGTGCACTGCAGTCTAGCCAAAGTATTGCCTCATGAAGATAGCAGTGAACTGCCACTAACCCGAAATTTCACTGGCCCCACTTTTAAAATGAAGCAAGGCTGCTGTTGTAACCCATTCTACATTTTTTCCCTGCAGCCATGCTACTCAGAGGAGAAACTTTGTCACCTCAGACACATGTCCTTTGGCTCGCCTTTCTAAATGTGACAACTGCAGTTTATTTAGTAATTCTACCATCAAGCTTTGATCTCTGTTTGAAAAAGTTGCAGCTCTTTGTCCGAACAGTCAAGACCAGAATAAGTCTTAATTAGAGTGCTAGAAATTAGGATCTAAACATGAAACAAAACAGTCATCTCTATTTCTCTTCAGTTTACCCAGAGAAGAATCTATCATTTAAGAATTTTATTTAATGAGTAGGTGCTTATTTGATTGCAGGGATGAATAATCCACGAATGCTTTATTTTCAGGTGAATAATCCACGAATGCTTTATTTTCAAGGATCCCAGCGATGCTAGATTCTACTAGATTACCTTGTAGCAATGTTTCTTTAAAGGTTCCTATGCCATGATGACACACCTAAGCAGATAGCTATCACCCCTTTTCACCATAGCTTCTTGCATGCTTTTACAGAATCTCATAATAATGTGATTTTTTCACCCTGGAGTGAAAAGACAGTTATAGTTACCCTTTACTACCAAGGAAAGCACGTTAGTAAAAGGCACTGTGGTAGCATTTCTGGTTCAATAATCAATAACATGTGATAAAAAGATGCTGGTATTTGGTCAGCTCTTGAGTGTATCTGTTTTCTTTGAGGTCACATTTAGAATTACTGTGATTTCTGGGCACTGGTAGCAGTGCAACTCTACGTGAATTCCTGTAGTTGTTTTAAAAGCTGTTTGCCCTCATACCACTACAGATATTAAAGCAGTTAGTGACAATAATTGCCATGGGGTATTCCAGGACATTCGAAGTCTGGAGTTCACTGAAGCTGGATTTACTTATATCTGTGAGTAATGCCTTATACTGAATAATTAGAGGTGTCTTATTATAAGAATCAAGGAAGATGATACATTACAGGTATCTCAAAAAAAAATCACAAAAATTGAAGTAACTGGCTAAAGAACTTACTGATTATGCACACTGGATATTGAAAAATAGTTGATTCATGAATAACCTGCAATAAAGCACCTGAAGAATCAACCACAAAGTTAAGCAAACAGTTCTCTGGTTTCCAGGTGGTTTTCTGTAAGGTAAGTTCTGATGTCTCTTTAAGCTCTAGTCAAAATTCTCCTGTGTCTGGGGTTTAATGAGCAGTCCTTCCCCACATTATTTCTCATATCAGTTGACATTTTGCTGCTTCTTTTTTATGGATGATGGGCAAGAAAAATAATTTGATCAGTCTCTTCTAACTGATGGAAAATTTATTTTATTAGTCATGAGGGAGCTTAATAATAATTGAGAACTTTCTTTTGTGTCCTTTTCAGTGGAGATTCATCAATAGTTAACATGTTTCGAGGTGATAGGATGACCAGTGCATAGAAAGACACACTTGCTGGACTGTCACCGAAAGGTTATCCCCTTATGAAGAAAACAGTATTTTCTCAGTGGCATTTACTTACAACATCTTTAAGGAATGTACTAATTACCTGAAAATGGCATCCTGTTGACAAAAAAAAAAAAAGGAAAAAAAAAAGAAATTAGATGCTTCATTGAAAAATTTAAGAAAAATTCAGATTTTCTGTCAAGTTCTTGTTGCATTGTGGTGCTGTGGGAGATCTCTTGCCTTCTGAGATGTTTCTATTGCTGAGCCTGGAGATGCTCATGTTCTAGTTTTAACAGTGGATTTTAACCATCTCCGCAGAGAAGATGGAGAACTGAGCAAGTCCCAAACTGTTCAGACTTTTATGGATACAGGAGTCTATGATGCTGAACCTGTCTTAATTTGAAACTCTGGAGATGATGGATTGTTTATATATTTCTTATGAGCAGGCTGATATGACTATGTAGTTACTGGTCTCCCACACAACTTGGGACTTAACTTTACCATATAGGAGAAAAACTTTCAATGAGAACTCAGTATTCTGGTGCTATTTGTAATTATTTTATTGAACCTATTTTACTAAGTACAGTCCAGCACAATTTATTGACACAGTTGAGAACACAAATGCTATGTCTTCCACGTGGCTTGGAAAACAGGACAGCATTGGAGAAAGCAATTATTCAAAGATCTTTGAAAGGAAAGAGGAGATGATAAGGCTGAAAATAGCACCAATAAAGGTCAAAGACTGGATAAACTGAAACATAACAAGAAGTGTAGTAAATAGGCAATTTGAAGCAGCTTCATTTTGAGAAATAGCTCTTGAACCAAAGGTAATTACTGATGACAAATAACAACAATTATTTGGTTTAGGTAGCACCCATAATGTGATAATTGATGAGCAAGTTACTTCTTGAGGGAGATAATTCTGTCATGCAAGATTTTTTAGATTTTAACTTTGTGGTTTTGACTGTCACTTTGGGTTGATCATAGGAGAAAATAGAATGGTTTTTATTGACTACATTGATAAGTGACCCGTAAAGATGTGATACCCCTGGAACTGAAAGTTCAGTACAGTTCACATCACTACTCACACAGTGCATAACTGCATAAAGAAAGCATAAGGGAGAGTAATTATCTTTTCCAAACATGAACTCAGAATCTCTACCTTGGTAATACAAAATCAAAAAACGAGTGCATGAAGAAAGCTTTGCTAACTGTTACTCTGACATGCTTTAGCTGACAACTGTCAGGGTTTTGAGAAAGTCACACAAGCTAAAGTGTGGTATTAGTGTACTGTGAGGGCCATGAAGAGGATCACAGGGCTGTTTGCACCTTTCCTATGAAGACAGGCTGACAGAGTTAGGGTTGTTGATCCTGGAGAAGAGAAGGCTCTGGGGAGACCTCATTGCAGTCTTCCAGTACCTAAAGGGGGCTTACAAGAAAGAAGGAGAGGGACATTTTACTTCAGGAGATTAGTGATATGATGAGGTGGACTGGTTTTAAACTAAAAGAGGAGAGATTGAGATTAGCTGTTAGGAGGAAATTCTTTACTGTGAGTGTGGTGAGGTATTGAACAGTTTGCCCATGGAAGTTATAGATGTCTCATCCCTGGAGGAGTTCAAGGCCAGAATGGATGGGGCTTTGAGCAACTTGGTCTAGTGGAAGGTTCCCTGACTGTGGCAGGAGGTAGAATAAGATTATCTGTAAGATTCCTTCCAACCCAAACCATTCTAAGATTTTGTGATTCTGTGACTGGTATTTCTCATGGGTAATGAAATCCCTCATTATATCCCAACGCAATGCCAGGCCTCCCTGCCATTTGGTATATCTTAAGAAGCAAAACACCCACCTTATATCCCAGTAAACTTCAGACACAACATTTCTAGTCAATGCCACAAAGACGAACACCATAGGAAACAGCTAAGACAGATTCTTTACGGCCCTGATGGGAAAGGGAATACTGTCATGTCCTCTTGCTGTCAATGCAGTGTAGTCAGGGGATGAGTTTAGAGAAGCAGGCATACACCAGGATGTTTTAAGCATATACTAAATTCTTATTTTAATTCCTGTACGGCAAGACCAAATTGGGAACACTTGTTCTTAACATAGTAGTGAGAGGAATGAGAGGCAGGTGTCTTTACAAACAAACTGTGGGCCTGCTGGTAGATGAAGCCAGATACTGACAGGTGAAAGAAGCAATGGGAGGACCCATAAATTCCATAGGAATTCCACTAATTGACACAGACTGTTGTCCACCCAAGGCCATGTTAAATTCCTGGACTTAGAGAAAAAGAACAGAGACACACAAAAAAAGAAGGGGGTGCAGGGGAGATGCACATTAGAAGGGTGTCTGTATTAGGCAATTTGGGAAGTCTGTACCTCTCAAAAACCTCAGCCAATGGGGAAAGAGAGAGAGAAATGCAGCTGAGAAATTAGGATAAAAAGGAGGCTGCGTCCTTCAGTAACCTGAGACACCCCATGGGAAATGCCTCATGGCCTCTCCCTTTATTCGAATAAGGTTACAGAACTCCTCTGTCTCCTTTATGGACATAAACCTCTGACATCGTGGATTAATTTTTCTGACAGTAGTGACCAGGGATAAAAAGCAGAGTCTGAAGCCTGCCATTGCATATCACACCCTGCTCTCTGGAGTTTGGGTACAACCAAAAAGTCTTGGACTATTTTTTGTTTCCTAGCCTGGTTTTTTTTTCCCAGACATGTATGAAGCAATGAAAAGAGATCACAGAAAAACCCATCTCTTTGCTCGTTATGCTTCCTGCTGTTTGGTGTGCAGCTACTCACACGAGGTATGTATTTGCAAGCAGCTTATCCCTTGCTTTGCCTATGACTAACCAGAGAGAGGAACCCCAAAGAGACTCGTTAAACCTGTGAAAGCTGCCACAGTTTGTCACATGTGGCTCTGCACACGTAAGCAGAGCATTGCTTTTATTGTAAGGTGCAAGTCTCTCTTTCTGCAACAATAGTATTTCATGTCACTGCTTTAGTCTCAAGAGAAGCTGCTATTAAATGGTAGATGTTAGTTTAATATTAATAATTGTCTTAACTTCATACATTTACAGATTTTCATCTAGTAAAAGGGAGCTATTCATTTTTTCTCATAAAAACAACATTCCTCTGAAGGGAATTTAACAGATGTAGGGAGGCTGATGGCAGGTGCAGCATAATGAAAGCAAGACACTTTGAACTGTCAGTGGCTCTCTAACTGCTCTTTGTATTACCCTGGCAGAGGTGTGCCTGCTCCAGTTCAAAACAGCTGCTCTCTCACAAGTGTACTCTTGGCTCCCATTCACCACCCTGCAAGGAAAACTGGGGCTGTAGAAGGAGAAAAAATATAGGAAAAAAATCTCTGGATCAGGTGAAAAACATCTGCCTGCACATCAGAATAGTTTAGAGCAGTCAAGAGAGCCTGTAATGTTTTATATAACTTGCATAGTGTCATTTTTAAGGGGGAAGGCTCAGAAAATGAAGATTCATTAAAGCTGTAGCACTGGGTGTCAGGCGAACCTCTTTCATCATCCAGCACACCACCGTGGGGAGCGCTGCTCTTCTGCAGAGTGTTCTCCGTTTTTCTCCAGTTAGTATTAAATTGGTGCTAGGGCTTCTGCCACTTTTCTCTAGGAAGAGATATTAATAGGTCTTAGCAGTAAGGGATGTTTCTTTCTAGCTAAACTACAGAAAGTCTTTCTCCCATTTTATCTTATTTTAATTATGTTGCTAGTTTGTAAGGCATTAAGATTCTCTCTGTGTGTTCTTTTTTACATTCTTCACCTTCTTGTCATTTGAATAACACAGAATTGCCTATATTCAACATTCTCCACTTATCAGTCTTCTGACCATTTAATCAATTTTGTGCCTTTGTTTTTTCCTTTATAATTCTGTCATCTCTGTCCATATCTTTCCAGATGAAACTCTCAGAACTGTCTGTAATATTAATACAGAATGCATAACACTATGGTAAAAAGGTTTCTTAACATAGGTTTGGGGTGACCTGTAAATCTTTTGTGGTAAAGTCATAATGTAAGCTATGCAGCTCACCTGAAATTATCATTATTATTAAATCCTCATGCTAAGGTTGCAAGATATATAATTTTGAGACTGGTGCAGAGGTCTTTTCTAATATTAGTGTTGTTTTAAAAATATTTTTCTTATACTATTGCTTTATGTTTATTTTTCTTTCATTTTTATTTTGTCTTAGTCAATCAGTAGAGTTTTTCCCAGGAGTAATTTATATCCTTTGACACTGTATATGGAAGCCTTGCTGTTCTGCCACGTTCTTTTTTATCCATGTGGCTATACAGTGAATGGGACTGCCTTTCCTAAGGCAGGCACTGGGGCTTCTGGACTGTAGTCACAAGAAACAGGGTCTTGAAAACAAGACTGTAATTACTCTATGCAATTGTGTGTGCAATAGTCTAATGTTGTCTCCTTCTAGATGGCACGGGAGGATGCAATTGCTATTGCATTTTACTACTGATTAAGATTTAAAGGGAAAGCAAAATATTCTCAGTGACTATAGAAGGCTGTCTCAATTCCTGTTGTCAAATGTGTTATTTATTAGAACAGGAAAAAGTTAGGGCCATGGAATCTACCATTCTCTCCAAATACTTGAAAGGAGATTGTAACAAGGGACAGGACAAGAGGAAATGTTATCAAGTTGCACCAGGGGAGGTTTCAATTAGATTAGAAAAAGGAAAGTCAGGTATGGGAAAAAGCTGCCCAGGCAAGTGATGGGATCATTGTATCTGGAAGTGTTCAAAAGGCTCGTGCATGTGGTACTTGGGACATGGTTTAGCGGTGAACACAGTGGTGCTGGATTAACAGTTGGACTCAGTGATCTTGGAGGCATTTTCCAAACTTGCAGATTCTAAGATTCTGTGAATCTTGGAGGACATACTACATCTTTAAATAATTAATTGAATAAATGCTACCAAAACAGATTATATGTAAATAATCAGTATATAATCAGAGATCTGTTTCTCAACTATCTGTCTTCCTATTGTGGGTATAATGCATTCCTGTGAGATCTTAACTGAGAAAGGGGCATATGCCATCCAGCACACTGTTTTTAATCAATACTGATTTTGAATATCTTGCAAAACAGTGGTTTACTCTACTGATTTAATTTTTGCACTGTATATCATTGGAAATACATGTTTGCCTTTCATATGAAGTAACAGACCATACTACATAGGCTTATTGATGTGCTTCATTCAAGAAATGGTGGCCCCAGCTCAATAAAGCACTTAATCATGTGCTTAAAATTAAATATATCCTTGAGTATATTACTGAAAATCCGCCTGCAGAAGGGTTTTGCTGAACAAAGGTGGCTTTAGGCATATGTCTAGGTACTCTGCTGAATTGCAACTTGTGAGCCCTATTACTCTGTGAATTGAATGGAGTCACTCAAAGTGTATAAAATTAAGCATGTTTATGACATGTTTATGATTTGAAGATCAGTACTCCATAACTGGGAGCACATATTCTCATGAGGAACTCTTTAATAAGGAAAAGATTCAGAACTGGTCTTTTTAAAGTGGCGGTTTTAATAAAAAAACCTTAATAAAAAGTGTAAATTGCAAAGTAATGATGTTAGTTCAGTTCCCTAAGGCAAGCCTTACATCATTGTGTTTGTATACAGTAAATAAGACTACAGAGGAAAACATCCAGACCAATACATGGATTATAGAAATGAGTTTGGTAATGAAACTTTACACAGTAAGATATTTGCCAGAGAAGGCAAGACATGTGTGACTGAAGCACTGTTAAAAATAAAGGTTCTTTAGTCTTCCTAATGTTTCATTAGCTGTTGAAACATTCATTTACATAAATATATTTTCTTATGACTCCTTTGAAGAAGGGAGTTATTATTTGGATGCTGAAGATTCATGCTGGTACTCTTCTTAAAAAATCCTTTCCGCAACATGAGGAGAAACTCAGGAAATCAAGTTACCAGCAAAACAATAAGGCAGGTCAGAATGAGCTGAACATTGATATTTTGTCTTAAAGTGTGAAAAGGCAGACAGCCCTGAAGATTTAAGTTTCTATGTGAAAAAACTCGAAGCCCCAACCATACAATGTCCTGTACTCATATGGAGCATGAACTAATTCAGTGCACCTTTAAATCAATCATCTGCTTTTATCAGCCTTCTGCTCTTTGTCTACTTGCCCAGTGGATTTAAGCTATTCTTGTGTGATACAAAATTCAGTGCATCTAGCAGACCAGAGGAAATTTAGATAAAACTTCTTTTGTACAAACCACTTACATACTGAGTGAAGCTGCTCCCATTACTAGACACATGCTTTGACTCAAATTCCTGCACTGTCCTGGTTTGTTTTCTAAGCAGTCAGTGCCCTTTGGTGATGAACATCAAGTACCACAAAGAGACAAAGGTGTAGGCTCAAGCGGCTGCTGCACCAGACGACACACTACTCAGCCAGGCTTTTAGCAAATGTATACACAGACAAGGAAGCTATGCTGCAGTCTCCAGGCCCGAGGTCAAAGATTTATCATTAAAGGCATAATTTCCTGATATTAGGGGTTTCAAATCATTAGTCTTTTAATACATAATATCAATAGTTGTAATGAAAAATGCACAGAATATAGAGAATCATCTGAATCTTAATGTACTCTCTGCCATTGGAAGCATAATGCAGTGTCTATGCCAGCTGAACTGGAGAAAAACAACGGGTCAAATGGCGAAAATGGAGAGGGAGACAGAAGCTAAACCTCTGATTCTGGTGTGTGAATGCAAATTGCCTCCGTTCCCAGGGTCAGCACAAGCTGTGCCTCTGGAAATATACCGAGATGAGTGGGATTTCTGCAGCATGCATGGCTGTTCTGGCTCCTGCACAGTGAGACGTTTCACACTGTGCACAGCAGATGGGAGCTGGGAAGTTCAGCCCAGGCACTGAAGCTTGCATACATACACACACACACGGAAAATACATATATTGTGTGTGTCACCAGGCCCTGGCAGAGCTGCTGCTGGAAGCCTCTCACTGGGCTGTATCTGGGTGCATGTGCACTTCATCCTCGCGTGCCCCTGGCACATCACATGAGCGTGGTTGCTCTACCAGCACATGGATGCTCACAGACAAGTGAGCCTAAACCTTCAGGACCATTGCTGAGCCCTTTCTTTGCAGATTCTTCAGCAGCCCAAACTACCTTTTCCCAGAGTGTGGATATTGTGACCTTAATGAGTTTAAAAGTAACCTTCTAAGGATCTCCAGTCATTGAAAGTAAGCAGAAACATTACTTGGGTTTGAAAAATGAGTTGCTTCTTAAAATTGTAGCAGCAGATGTAGCTGTGCTTAACAACAGACTAATAAACCCATATCCCTTGTTCTGCTTCAATTTCTTCTCTGCTTTAAGTTCTCAACAGGATATGTGGATGGTCTTCAGTGAGATGGGGATCCTCCTTCTGTGTCAGGTTTTCTGAATCACAAATCCATCACATTCAAAGGGACAACAATGACACCATATTAGTTTCTCCATCCTATTGAGCTTTTATTATATTGCCCAGTCCAGAGGCTTGGGAAAGCTGGTTTTGCACAGCATAAGGCAACCTCAACTAAAGCCAGCCAACTAAAGCTTCAGCTAATGCCAGCCTAACTTCTCTCTATTATTCACGATCAAGAACAGTATATCCTCAACCTTTTTTAACTGATAGATGCACTTTGACTTTTAAAAAACAATTCTACCAGTGCTATTGTGCAGTATTACTGCAGTGATTTCCATTTAGGATAAAATAAAAGGCTGAATTAAATTTCATTTATTACTTTTATTTCCTCCACTCCTTTCCCCGTTCCTGTTTGTTTGCTCAAGTGTTGAATATGTCTCTATTTTTTAATGTAAATGTACTTTTGCAAGTTTTTACAGGCAATATTTAATCTGTATGGCATTGGTGTGGGAGATAATTTGATTTTGATTGTACATGGCTGTGTATACATGAGGACATTTCTTGATGCAGTGATTTCATTAGGTTAGCCAGAAACTCTAAAGTGTAAACCAACAGTAACCCTGAAGACAAAAAAATTATGTTAATTTTCATTGAGAGGCTGGTCTCTGGAAAGATAGCCATGAATGCACAGGCAAAAAGTGCTTTTTGAACTGATCTCTTCAAAAGTTTTTTCTACCCAGATGCCCATGAGAATCTGAAATATACTGACACATATGGGTTTTCTTCAGCTCTTGCTTCTCTACAAGGCTAGTGTGAGAAATGTAGTTCCAGGGAAAGCCTTAAATATTTCTATTTTTCACTACAAGAAGCATTACTACTGATCCATCACATGAGCTGAGATTTCCCAACTCTTTTTTAGTCCAATTTAGCAGACATACAACTTTGGATAATTGGGGCAAGTTCTGGACTCTTTTCTGAACAAAACTGTAGCTCCCTGAGCATCTCCCTCGCCACAGCAGTTATCTCAACTTCATTCCTAGGCAGGAAACTGCATCCCAGCATTCAAGTGCTGCTCTCAGGTTTTTGAAGCATAATGGAGCTTTAGGCCTTTCAGGGGAGGATGAGGACTTGGAGGAGAAGGTCAGAGATTCCTAAATTAAGGCTTTTCATTTTGTTCTTGAGAAATGAAGAGTGAGATGCACCACTAGAAGCCAATTCACACCTCAAGAGGCCAGAAGCATTTCCTGGAGATGTTTCTCCCACACTTCACTCACCACAGAAAGAGCCCAAGGTGACAAGGCTCCTGTTTGGGTGCCTGAAATAAGTGCTTAAAATTAGGTAGACTGATCTCTCTCCTTTCCATCGTCACAAATGTTATGTTTTGCCCTTTTGTACAGCTTGCACAGGGCAGTTCATTAACACGACATTGATGTTCTGTGACAAGTGAAGAGGCCAATAAAAGCAGTGCTCAATGTGAATTATTTCACCTGTTTGATACCTGTTTTTTCCTTAATTCTCTTAATGCAGCGTGTTTTCCTACCCCAGTGACATTCAGTTGTATGTATTGTTAATTTTGGCTTTGTGGCTTGCGTTTAGATTACAGCTTGTGTGTCCCCAAAGTGGTATCAGTTGCCTGAAATCTTGATTCCTCAGTGTTGTGTGGCTTGCAGAAATGTCAGCTGGTCCAGGGGAGCGGTTTTAAAAGAAGCAGAGCTGATCTGACATTCTTCAAAGGAAAGCCTGGGAGACTCATCTCTGCACCTGGGTTTGTTATATACACTGAGCAATGGGAAGAGCGCCATGAATGCTGT
This sequence comes from Orthonyx spaldingii, assembly GCA_013397795.1. NCBI lineage: Eukaryota > Metazoa > Chordata > Aves > Passeriformes > Orthonychidae > Orthonyx > Orthonyx spaldingii. The sequence goes on from VZTJ01000540.1 coordinate 43,379, forward strand.
CACTCGAGCAGTGAAGAGGGACAGGCAGCCATGTCAAAAATGACAACGTTTCTTTTACTAGTCTTGCAAAAGATGTCTGCAGTGATGTGACTGCAGATGACATCAAACAACATAAGTGGCTGGTTTCTGCAGTAGATTGAAATTCATCCAGTTCCCTGTGTTCACTGTGATGACTTTCAATGCTAATTCTCAGTGAGTGAGGCATGAAATATATTCACAGGCTATACACAGTTAGGATACTTTTAAGTTATTTGAGGTACCTGTGATGTAAACATCTGTGCCTCTTGCTTTTGTGCATTTTTTCCTGCATTTCAATTATGCAGTCAGAGAAACACTGGAAAAGGGGAGAACAAGTTTGCTGATCAAGTTCTTTTTCTTTTTTGAAAGGAATGAGTGCTTCATTGTTTGAGTAGAGGGAAACATAACATAGAAGCACACTTTCATCTTCACCAACAAGGAAAAGATCAGCTGAATTGATGCAAATGAGGTGTTTTTGAAAGTGATCCCCAAAGCTTGCTGTATTCGCTAAGCAAAATTGTGGGTTGCTTAAACTTTCATTTGGAAACCTAAATAATGGGAGATGGTATAAAATATCAAAAAGTTTCAGATTTAGTTTTACTTTATGGCTATAATGTTGTTTGAAAATGAAGCTAAAGCCAGCATTCAGTACTGACAGTGTCCTGCATGTGTGGCAGACTGTGTGCTTCACCGTATTTTAAGAGGATGCTTCTCAGTCTTGCCTTCAGATGACACTGTGCTTTTCTTAGGGTTACCTGGAGGAGAGAGGCTGCAAAATGCAGGGAGAAAGGAGGGGAAAAGCTTCTGTGCCTGTGCAGAAGGTCACAGGAATCTAGTGACAGGAACTGCTCCCTGGCATCTGTAGAACTTGGAGGACAGTCTGTCAGCACATCAAGTCTAATCCAAGGCAGGTGGGGTTATAGTTGTATAAATATGAAAGCATCTCTTGTTCAATATAACCTGATACTAAACCTCTTCTTAAGTAGCAAAAAACTTCTTCCCTTTTCATACACGACAATCAGCATCTACATTTTCTATTAGCTCCTTTGCTATATACTCTGCTTTTACAGTCAGCTAAGAAGAGAGACATATTCCTGTCATGAATTTTGGCTTTCAGTCTAATGGCCTTTTCACATAAAAGACATATATAGCTGCAGCAGCAATGGGCTGGCACTCCTTCCTTTCCCAAGGAGAAGATCTAGAGAATAATGTGCAGCCTCTCTTCCTGACTGTTCACCTTGGATTCTGGGTTTTGTACAATGGAATATCTTTTATAGGATAGGGGGAGAATATCTTCACCTTGAAATAGATTACCAGATGAGAAAAAAACAATTTAAATAACGGAAAGAGAAGTAAGACCAGGACTCTTGCAATCTGGGTGTGCATCCTCACCACTGAGCAGCCTAATTCACGAGCTGTGGTGGATGTCCCTGGAGCCACCCCAGAGGTTTGCACAGCCAGTGATTTGCCCTGTCCTGCCACCAGGAGCTGCTGTTGGAGTGGCGTGGCAGCTCCTCGGCTTCTTCACGACCTGTTAGGCTGCTGGCATTTATGGGTGAGACCTGCAGCACCCAAGCAGCAAACACCCAGCGGGGTCCCTCAGCTGGGAGCACCCGAGGGACCTGCCAAGGCTGGTGAAGCAGTGTTGGAATGCTGAACCGCTTGGTGGTGTTGGGCTCCTACATTTTTATAGTTTAGCAAGGGAATGTGGGTTGAGGTGTTAGTGGGGGGGCTTCAACAACACCTGCTGGATGGAGCCTCTCAGGGAAGAGCCACGAGCTGGTTGTTTCGGGATCCTCTTTGGCTGCAACCATATAAGAGCTGTTTTTCTTCATCAAGGCTCAGACACTTCTGGGTGTAGAAGGAAGCAGAATTATGAGTACTTGTGTTAGGATTCATCTCATCTACCTTAAGATGTTTGTCCCATGAATGTTTATATGCAAGCCGGTTACATCAGGATCCCACGGATGAAAAACAGGCCCTGTTGGGATGTGATTCGTCAGATTGATGTATTCAGCATTTTAGGAGCTTTTTAAAATTTTACTATGAGCCTCCTCTGTGTTGGTATGTTTATTTGCTATACCTAATTATTGATGTCTTCTGATAAAGCTGCAGTACGAACACTGTCCTTCCTTTTAAAAAATTAATTTCTTCAGATATCTGTTTCATAAAAGAGTAGTACAGAGGAAAAAGGATTTAATGTTTCTCTGTTTTGAAATGCCAGGAAATAAAGAAGTGGAGCTGAATTTAGATGGATCTATAGGCTCCATATATTTGTGACCTGACACACTATCCATTTGCTCATTAATACCTCTTCAACATTCAATAAAGTAGAATAAAGGCTTTTATTTTATTAAATATTAATTAACCTTTTAATATTTTTAGGGAAGGCTATAGGAGTAAAGCACTGATGGAGGGAGATAACTGAAGGGATAGCAGTAAATGAGACATAATTTCCCTGATTTCTAGCAAAAGCTCTCATGTCTTTATGCTACCACTTTATCTAATTATATCTGATTTTTTTCAACACAAAAACATGTAGAGAAAGAAAAAGAGAAGAAAGCACAAACAGCTTGGCTCTTTGGAAAAAAAAAAAACTGTCACTGAAAGCAATTTTTCCCCCTCTTTGTTTACTGGTGAAGGTGAAGCAGTAACTCAACATGCAGGTACAGACGTGATAATTTACTTGTCAGTTAGGTGGTGGAAAAATCATTCTTAATGATAATTGTTGTATTAAGGTTGGGGGGGGGGTTCTTTTTTTTTTTAAACATGAAGGCAGCTGACTATTCTTTTTCAACAGTGCACTCTACTGTTATTTATTCCTGGCCCATATCATCCTACATGAATTTTTTCACCCATCAGAGTCAGAGAGGGATATATTGTGTTTTACCATTCAGCACAAAGACTATTTGTGGTCCTGAGTCTGGTCTTTATCCACTTGGCAATGCTATTCACGGCTGTTAAGGATGTGCAGATAGAAAATGTACCTATGATTTGGTTTAATATGTTTGTTGACAGAATTGACCCCTACTTTTCTTTAGATGTCCATTTCTCACATGCAGTAGATCATAATCTTAACCAGTGATTTTATAGTATTTTTTAGCACATCTATTGAACTTGCATACATAATGCGTTTAGGTGATTTAATAATGTATTTTAAGCATTCAAAATAAAAGGTTAGGGGAGCTACTTCTTTGGAAAGATGGTGGTTGTTTAGTTCAAGTGGTTAGATGAAAAATACTTATTCTTTTTTGTTCGTTTGAAGTGATGGGGATGGTATGCACTTGATATAAATGGGAATCATGCAAATTAATTTGTTTTGAAAACCTTCACCCTGAAAATTCAGATGATGCAGCAGCAATGGAATGAGGTACCAAGTAACCATCCCAGGTGAGAACACAGTGAAATGGACAGGAGAACAGGAAAAGATTGCAGCTGTCATAAGCAGTAAGAGCTGTACGTACTAATGAGAAGAACATGCAGTTACAACAGAGGTGAGTTTTTCTTCACTTCTAATTAAGCAAATAAACTAAAATAGAAAGGAACATTGTTTCATATATCAGTGCATGCAGGAGGCAATGTGACGAAGCCTGTGACCTCCTGGCTTGGCTTCTTCCCATAACGTTGACCAGTAAAGTCCATGTCCAAGAAGAATTCCAGTCCCAAACAGGCTTTCTTAGTAAAAGATCTGTGAAGGACAGGACTTGAAGTTATGGGCCATTAGCAAGGGAGATGCCATCAGCAACAACTTGTCATGAACACATAGGTGCCTGTCATGTCCAAAACCTGCCTGGCAATTCTCAGTGATTTCACTCCTGATGTTCCATCCATCTCTCTAGGGACTCATATCTTTGCCAGCCCCTCTACAACCCATCACCTGAATGCAGGTTAAGTTACAGTGCAACTATCCACCTCCATCTACTGCACCCCCAGGGCAGATGAAACATGCAGAACCAATGATTATAATGTGGATACAAGTAAGGTTTACACCAGGAGATAAGAACAGGAAGAAAGATAAGCTGCAGGGAAGGGATGAAGAGAGAGGTGAAGCTGGAGGTCAGTTTTCTGCTCCTATTGCTACCAGTGAGTTGGCCAGCACAAGGGCTTAGCTTGCTGCTCTCCTCCAGTAGCAGCTGCCACCCCAGAAACACTGGTACTTCCCTCAAAAACAGCAAAAACCTGGTTCTTCATGGCTGTAGTGTAGCTCACGAGGTATGGGAGGGTCACAACAACCTGGTCATCCTCAGCAATTTGCTCTCTTGCCTAACCAGATCCCTTGGTCCCACCATGGCCAGATCTCAGACCTTTCCTGCCCAAAATGAGCAGTTTGCCTGATCTTGCTTAGGCAATATCACTATGTAGTCAAATTTTGATGATGCCACTTTAATAAGGCTGGACTTTCCTTTTTTTCTACTGTCTTCCTTGTGACATAGCAGAGCCCTTCAGAATGTATAAGCTGTCATAGCAAGACCTTCATAGAGAGAAAGGTAAAAACAATTTCCAAAATTTGGTAGTAATAAACAATTTCTTTATTAAATATATGATAAGAATTCTTTTTCCTTTCTAAAGCTCCCTTTTATCTCCCTAAATCCACTTTATAAAAAGTTTTGCAGCAAAAACGTTTACAGACAAGGTCGTCTTTGTGGATTAGGATGTTTTTAGCATCATTTTTCCTTTTCTACCAACAGAGGGAGTACAGTTATCTTTCCCCTCTAGAGCTTTTGGCCATAAGGCTTAGTTATGTGAGACCAGTAACTTCACTGTGGGTGTTACATGTATTAGGGCAGGAGGTCAGTCAGGTCTTGGTTTGCAATCTTTAAAAAATCATGGTGCAGTATAATCCAGAACAGACTGTGTAAGATTAAATCAGAATATCTGGTACTGTGGGCTGAATGGATGTTGCACCAATTATGAGATGCATATTGAAATTTTGCGATGTGGTGCACTCACTTAAGGACTAGAGATGAGATCTGTTAATTGCATTATATTATCTACTGGTAACTGCACCATTAATGCATGTCAGCACCACTCCTGACAGGGCTGGCTTGAGGGGTTTTTACTGCCGTAGGCAAACTGGAAAATGTGTGCCACTCTTAGCCACATTTACTTCCATAGTAAACAGTCAAAACAGTCAGCTGTATCTAGGTCTCAATTTTAAATTATACACCGGTGACTTATTTAAGTAATTAGGGCCATATTATCCACCCCAACAGCCAGAAAATGTTTTATGAAGAGCAGTCTTCATAAGAGTAATTACATTTCTTTCCTGATCCCTCCTAGACTATGAAGTACTTGTGCAATTGCACTGCCTAGTGAGAATTTGGGAAATGCAAAAAGTATGAAGCTGGGAAAAAACAGATATTTATTGCTCAAGGCCATATGCTCTTTGTGGCATCAGAACCTGGCTGACCTGAAGGGAAATTCCTGAAAAAGTTAACACTGTGTATGTCAGTGTTCTCTACCTTAAATTCTTCTCTGTGTCTTTTTGTGTCTGTGCTCCCAAATTACTATTAGACCTCTCCAAATTCCTTACTTCTAATCAAAATTACACTTCTATTGTACTATTGCCCTTCATCATATATTTGCAAAGTCTTTGCCATTGTTGTGATTTGAAATCATAATGTGCCCTAGAGAAGCAGCCTCCCCTTTCTTGCACAAAGCTATCTCGGGCTGCCAACTCACCAGTGCCCGTGAGGACCGTGCACTCCTGTCAGCTGGGCAGCTTTGCTCTGCAGTCTTGGTCTTGGTGTTAAACTTGCTGCTCTACCCTTCTGGCTGTATGGGATATATCTCTGAATTGCAATGAGCTGAAGCTGACCATAAGGTTCTTTTGGTTACTGCACATAAGGAGATGCTAATATGTTGGCTCTATGCATGTAAGCTTTATGTCCTGCCGAGTTTCCCTCCAGATATCAAGCTGTGTGTGAGAGGAGGTTGGTGTGTCCTCATCTTCTGTCCTGCCCTCAGTTCTGTTGCTTGCTACACAGGGAGTGTGAGGGAATATGGGTGGAGGAAATGTCATATGGTAAGTTAAAAATCAGAATCCATGTATGTGGAGTGAAATTTTTTTTAATACGATCTGAGTTATAGCTGAGTCGGAATCAGATAATTTGATATAGCTAAAAAACCCTCAGGAATTTCTAACCTGTTTTTCTCCTCTGCAGTCAAAACATCTAAATCTATTGTGAGTCAGGAAGTTGAAACAATCAGTTTGTACATAATGCAATACTTTCTGTAGTACTTTAATTGAAATTAATTATTTCTGCAATCCCAGGTTGAAATACTTCATCTTGGTGTACTGAATCAAGTTGAAATGTTTGATGCATAGTAACTCTCCAGTTTACACAGGAAAGCTTTATGGGCATTTTACTTTACTTGTCATATTTTACCCTGCCTTACAGGAAGGGTTGATTTGCTGTAGTGTATTTACCATTACCTTTGCAAACCATGAGATTCAGTTTCCTACATGACTTGCCCATAGGGGAAGATACATGGCATCACAGCCAGCCCAGGAAGTGCACGACAAATCATGGAGTTAGGTAGCCTATGCATCACCGTTCCAGTGGGACTCCCATGAGGTGGTGAGCAGATGTAACTTGACATCAGTATGATTCAAACAAAACGTTTCTGCTCAATAAACCAAAGCATTTTGATTGAGTGGGACCACCCTGGAACAAAAAACTTTGTTTTTATTTTCCCAGATTTGGTAGAATCATCTTTTCCTAAGCAGTTAGCATAAATCACTTAACAAAAACCTTCCTGAAAATGCTCCTATTTCCATTGCAAAAGAGCACGTGCAAATGTATGTGTGCATATACAGATACATATAAGTGTATCTGCATATGCACCTATAGATTGAAGGAAACTTGCATGTTTCTCCTCATTTTCATTTACCTGGCATGCTTGCCTGCATTTTAGAAATGAAGGAGGGATGTGACCCCAGAAATTAAACTTGCTGTGTTAGACAGGTTACTGTGGTTATGAACATCAACTTCTTTCTATTTCCCTTCTTTTTTCTAACATTGTGACTGTGTCACCTTGAAAAGTGTGTTGATCATGTGGTACAAAATATGCGTTAGAAAGTGCTTGGTCTGAAGCACTGGCTGGCTCAAGGGATCAATAATCTAATGTAGGACTTCACCCGTTAGCCACCAGTCTGAGTCTGGCATAGGTGAGTAATAAAAACACAAATCTCTCTGCAGCTGGCATCCATTTGGATGAATAAATAAACTGAGCTGATAATGTCAATATAATTTGGTGGAAAAAAAATCCCACATCTGTGCAATAATTAGCATGCTTTTGGGGTATCTCAGCAAACAGAGAAAAACCTGAAAGGGCATGAGAATTGAAAATAGCAGTGCGTCATGTTTCTGTAATATTTCCCATCCTGAATTATACTAAAGTATTTTATAATTTATTAACTTCGGTCATGTTCCAGTGCATATCTCCCTGCAAATTCAAGACACCAGGGTCTGCTTAAATCCGATCATCCACTCTACTTGATAAGGACACCACGAACACTGAATTTGTTTGTATTTAAAATTTCCTAAAGAGGGAGTTCTGGGGCTCTGCTTGAAATACAAGAATGCAGGGGAGCAAGGCGCTGAACCGGCTCCAGGACTCTCTTCCTACAGTTACTTGGCAACATGGCCTTGGCTCTCCCTCCTCGCCGCAGTCCCCAGGACCTGCTTTTGGTTGGGGTTAATTAGATGTTGTTCATTGCATTCCCTGGCTAAGGCTAAAGTCTTCTGGGAGCTTTCTTGTGGCCTAAGGCTGAACTCACAATAACTATGCTAATGAATTAATGGGAACAAGCAGGAAAAGGGTAAGCTACAGAAAACTACCTGTGTTTTTAACCCCTGTATGGGCTGGTGTTAATGCACGGCTGGCAAAATCTGAAGCCTTGCTGGACATGAGCTGGCTTCCCATGGACCCATTTGGATGTCTGCATTGCACTCCCCAGCACACTGGTTTCAGCTACACAATGTGGAGGCACCCAAAGCTGGCTCTGGAAGCTGTACAGAAGTATTTGCAGAGCTTAAGCTAATAAGCTCTGCCAGACCTGGGCTAGCCTGCACAGAGTCAGTATGGATGTCTGCAATTGCGGCACTGTTTATCAGCAAACTGGATAATCTGCCAGGGATAATGGAGAGCTGACTATATATTGAATGTTTGTTTGCAAGGAAAATTACGTGTTAGGGTTTTGACTTTAAAGCATCAGTGGATTAAAGTCAGACAGCTGACAAGATTTCTGCTCCTATCTGTCTGCTGGCCTCCTTCTCAGAGGTTGCTGCCCCTGTGACAGGGGTGGCTTAAAAGCTCATGAGGCAGCTTCTAAGTAGTTTATAACATGTTGTGGTAGGGATTTTTTCTGGAACGATAGAAGTGATAAGCAGTATTTATGGTAGAAGTTTCAATAATCCAGGAGACTGATTGAGACACCTTGTACCCTTTCCATTCTGTTTTCTGCAGGTATGTCAGGTTTTTCAATTGCTGGAGAGGGAAATGTTGTATTGCTTCTGGCTGCAGGCACTCTACAAATGCCTAACTGTAACTGTGGAGAGGATGATGAACATCCTCTTACATCCACCCCAAACGTTGGCTGTTTCAGAGCTATCTGGATGAATGCATCACAGACTTGACATTTATGATGTCACATGAGCTCCAAAAGGAGGAACCATCAAAATATGACACACAGGCAGAGCTCTGGAGTTGTAACCCAGGCACAACAAAGATATAATAGTTGCAAGGATAAGAGAGGAAATTAGGAAGACTGGCTTCAAATATTCTGTCTTGGATGTTTCAAAGTCATAGACACAACTAAGAGCAAGTTCATATACATGTGGTTGTGTAAGCATCTCTAGAAGGTCCAGAAAAAGTAACATCTAAACTCAATAAAGAAAGAAACATGCTGGATTTATAATATATACTGAAGTTCCTTATTGGTGTGATATGGCAGTCAGGGAAGATCAGGTATTTAAATGGAGGAGAACAAATTAGCTGACAATGAGTACAAAAACGAATATATTATAATTTTATTATATCTATATTTTTAATATAGATATATGTATTTATATATATGTGGAGTTAGTTTCTCACAGCAAAAAGAGCAAACTCAAACATAAAAGTCTGTCACATCAGTTCTCAGACCCTTTGTGCTTTTAAAAAGCAGATGGAATAATTTTTGCACAGTCCTAGCTGGGTAATGCCTCTTACTCTGTGACTGCCAGTCATGGCAAAAGATTAGGTATGAATTTTTATGGCAGAAGTGTCTGTGCTACAATCCGTCTCCACACTATCTGAATGCAAGGTTTTGCAACTATTTTTCAGTGGAGATGCATATTAAGCTGTAATGTTTTATTCGGTTTTGTACTGAAGGGAATGCAGATTTTTCCCCTGGCTTTAAGGTGGTGAGTACTGGGGCTTGCAGTAGGGTCCCAGATGATACTGCAGTCTGTTTGTCCCCTCCAGGCTTCCTGAACTAAGCAGGAATCCTTGCATCCCTTTTGCGTGCTGTTAAAGTCATGGTGTCTTTCTACCCCTGCATACCTTACACCACACAATTAACTCTGTATTTTCATCTGTGAAAGATCTAATTCTAGGTATCTATTTCCTACTTCCCTTTTTAATAATGCAATTTGAGAAAAAACACATGAGAATGTAAATTGTCTTGGACAATGTTTTAGTACATGTGTCATGCATACCATGTGACTGAATTTTTTGTCTATTTGCAGCTTTCACACTTAGGTATGTAATTTCAACATTAAGGACCTGATTCTGGCAAACACCAGTGCCCTTCAGAACTGATGACCACGCATGTTACAATCCCTTCACAATGACAAAAGTTTAAGTGGTCTCATAATAAACAGAAATATGGCTCAAATGTTGGTATCATTGAAGAAACGACAAAGTGTTGGTTTAATAGCTACATTTTCTTCAAGGTAGTAACAAAGGATGTATAAAAAACTGTTGATAACTGAGAGACAGCAGAGTTCATGTTATTTGGCTTTAACTAGTGTTCCAAATCTGGTGTGTGTTTATTGAGCTATCACAGACACAGTTTTCATCCTACTTGCTTTAATTCCAGCTGTATGGATACTCTTACAATGCTGAAGTGCTCATCAGGCTCAAGCCCCCATTGTGCCCTGCTGTGTACAAACTTGAAGCAGTTACACGTTATTCCCAAAAGTACTTTGGGTTGTCCAGTGGGTCATGTTTTCTGGAATTAATGGTTGGGATGCTGGACCTCAAACATTTCCCTCTGGCAGATACTGGTTTTCATGTTAATGAGCTTGTTAAGGCCCTTACAACCAAAACATTAAGGAAGAAAATCTCCATATGAAAAACTATATTAATAATTTTATTATATGCTATGTAAACATTTTCAGGATGTAGAAGAACCATCTCTAAAAAAAACCACCTTCATTAATTAGCAACACCACATTCTCAATAAAATTACACAAAGTGGTATAAAGTATTGGAATTGATGAGATGGGATTTCATATATTTTCCTCCATTATGGCAGCCACAGCAAAAGTCTGTTACCTAAAACTCTTTTCTATATCAGTCTGGGCTCATCCACACTGCAGAAAGATCCTCCTAGAAGGTGCCCTAAGGGATCACCTTAAGCTTCTCTACAGAAATGAGCTTTGTCTTGGTCTTAGGCCAACCCCAAGGACAGTCTTGCTGGCATTTAACACAGATAGGAGCTTCTTTGGACTCCATGACTCCCTGCTTGGTAATATAGATAAAGTCAATATGTTTTACAGGATCTGAGCATTTATTAAGTGCTGCTGTGGCCCAAATAGGGTTTTAATGCTAGAGTTAAACATAACATATTATGGAGAAAATAACCATTGGATGCAGTGAAGATTGTTTCAGTCTCCTGAGGTTTCAACGTAAATACGGATATGTTCACCTCTATTGCTATGAAGTGAAATAGTCTGTGCATTATTTGTCTGAAGCAATCTGATTACTCTGATGTCATTGCTCTGCAGAATCTTGTCTTCAAAGCTGAACACGAGGACACTTCTGCAAGTCGTGTTTGGTCTCATCATTGAATTCGTCATTTAATAAGTGGAACAGTTTATCATGTCTACATAGGGATTTTTCTGTTATTTTCCTGCAAAAATTCACAAAAGGGGATCATAATTTTGTTATGATATAATAAGAAGCTCTGTGCTACCCAATGCACTTTTAGATTTTCAAAAGGCATGGGTTTTGCTCAAAGAGAGGACCGTGAGTTCTGCACAGAAAAGAGGTGCATAAAGTGAGGAGAACCCATGTCAGATGCACAGCAAACAGCAACTCTCCAGTTCCAATGTCTTTGATGCCTGAAAAGCTAACACTGAGATTGAGGTACAAAGGTATTTATTTTAAAAAGTGAAATGGCTTTGAAATACTTTTCTTAAAAAATAATAAATTATAATTTAATATTCTGGGATAAGAAAGGCATGTTGCAGGAATATTTGAGCCTATCAGATTCCTCTGCCTAGAAACTCTCCACGAGCTAATTACCATTTGTTTTTAAACAAGAGCCTTGACCTATTGTGGATCAATCCTCCAGTGGTTTTTCTTGAGGTCCAAATTTTGAGAGATGCCAAGTACCAAACTGTCCCCCAAAATGTCATTCTGGGTGTACTAGGGATGAACACAAAATCTAGAGCCGTGAGGCTGAAGATGGGAAGTTTAAAACCAATCTGAAAAATATTCTCCAATCTTACCTGTACTTTAATTTTACTGCACTACGAAAGAGAAATATTGGGGGAAAATTCCATATCTACATTCACCATGTCAGGTGGAAATTTTACACTGTAGCCACAGCCATGTGGTTATTCACAAAAGCAAAACTCATACTTCATTAGGAAAATATGAAGAACTCACTGTGAGAGGTGAGTGAACAATATGGAGAAACATCATTGCCTTTTTTCTTTTAGTAGTTATTTCTATTACTACTATTTTAAATCTATTCTAGGCTATGGTTAATGAAGAAAACTTGAAATAAGAAAAGAATAATGATAAATTGTAGTTCTGTTGCAACACAATTTAAACTAAAATCTGTGTTTGTAATAGTTTATCCATATATTTATTCAAATATATGAAAATGTATGCAAATTTACATCCCATTGTTTTGTGGTTAGGTATAAGGGATGTTTCAGGCTATGCAGCTTCCCTAGCTAACAACTCTCACTGTCTTCTACTGTAATAAGATTCAAACAACTGATCTTGAAATCTGAAACTGAAGAAAGCAAGCAAAGGTGAAGTAATATTATCCAGGATCTTAAAAGGAAAATGGAAGAGCTACCCATTCTTACAGGTGCTTTATATAACAAAATAATGCCTTTAGCTCATTTTTTAGCTTTTCATGTCCATGCAGTTAGGCATTTAATTACCTGTTTACCAGGTTATATCCTAGATATTCAGCACTCAATAAATTGGTGATTGCATTCAGATGAAATTCAAGAGAATTATCACCACCCTAAATAATACTTACATTTATTGCAAATCTTAAATGACCCTTTTTAAAAATTGTAAGCTTCTAAAGTACATCTTTTCTCCTAAAAGACACAATAAATCACTTAAGCACCCCTCCAGTTCTACTGAAGAGACATCTGATTAACAGTATTTTTCTAATAGAGGTAAGAACCTGGGAGGGTCAGAAATGAAATCTAAATGTCTCCTTCCACAGCTATTCGGTAAAGAATCTGTGTAGTAGTTTGATCTATATCTGCACTTGGATTGAGCAATTGTGTTCAGGCAGAGAATTGTCTGGCATTATCTTATGATTCACTCGACAGAGCTTACCCCTACTTTTCATTACCTGAGAAGAGATCATTACAAAGCATACAAGTAGTATAATTTTACAGCAATCTATTTTGAACTAGCAAATTAAATGGGAAGAAGAGAGGAAATGGAATGCAGTAAGCATAATGCTTTGAATTGTGTTTTAAAGAAATAGGAGTTTAGCAGAAGTGTGGAAGAATGTCCGGGTTAGGGAGCAGGAGAATTTTCACTATCTTGTGACATGGCAGAACTAACTGCATAAATCTGATCCATGCTGGAGAACCCTCTCACTAAAAAAAAAGGTGAATATATATGGGTGTCACAGGTGAAAAATATTTTAAACTGTGAAGGGTAATAGGGACCAGATAACTGGGTGTATGTGTGTGTGCTTCAACAAAAGACCAAAACTGCACTTTTGAGGTTTCAAGCTGAAGCCTGCTGCTTGCTAAATGCAACTAATGCAAGTTGGCTCTAAATTTTCCTAAAACTTGTACTAAACAGCAGAGAAATGTCTGGAGCCCTCTGATTACCAAAGAGACACATGTCAGGACTAACAACTAGAATAATGATCATGCTTCTACGTAAAAACTAGATTGGGAGAACCCTGGGCTTGGGATGCCCATAAAAAAAGGAGGTCGAGACACTAGAGCTTCCAAAGAGAAAAAGTGATTTTGGAGAGAAGAAAGACAACCAGGAAAGAAGGTGGTGAGAATCCTGGCTGAGGGAAGAGTGCTGGTAGTAAGAGAGATGCAGAGATGGAAACTAGGAGGTGCTCAGGGACTTTCACCAGTGATAGTCCAGAAGGGTCACTGGGAGCAGCAGGAACCCACAGAACTTCCTGCCCAAGTTTCCCAGACCAACAGTGACTTCTCTACCAGGGTGGAAATTAAGGGCTAGAAAGGCTGGAGGTGGAGAGCAAGGGAGTGTAAAATAACCGAGTAGGCCAAGAACTCCAATCTTTCTGGTTATTAAGCCCAGTGTACAGGTCCACTACTAGTTACTGTTTAGTCTGTCTCTCCTATGACAGTGGGAGAAGGACAATGTGACCAACAGAAAGGCTTGAAAGCCAGGTTTGGTGGGGAGGACTGCATTTTTATTAAAATCTGTGAGGAATGGCAAAACTAAAGTAGAATCACTGTCCTCTAAATTCATAACTGAAGCAAATCCTTAGTAACATTTCTTGGCAGAGGAATTAATTAAAGGGAGAAGAGTTATACAGCCAAGGTTTTCCCATTCAGTTGGTTTGCAGAACCAATGTTAATAAAGTGCAAGGTTGTACCTATAAGCAGGATCTCTCCACTCTCCCAGCTTTCCTGTGGGACCATCTCACCTCTCGGTCCCTTTGCTTCCTACAGATAAAGGTCAACATACCTGCAAGTCCCAGAAGTGAAATACAACCAATTTTATCGGTTACTCCTGAGAGTTGTTAAGTAGTCAAGCTGGTTCAAGCATCTACAAGATATAGATAAAAACTATAACTAGTAGAGGAATAGTAACAGAAGACACTGTGGAGACAGCCTTGAGCCTAAGGTTTTATTATGAAGACACTCAAATTGACTTACCAGCAAGACAGTCAAAGCTGCCTGGAAGAAACTTATCCACAAGGTTACAGGCACTTCTGTTGTACGTGGGTACAGAAGACATTTTTACAGATAAGAAAGTCTTTAGGCAGAAATATAAGATGCCTTAGAATGCTTTAAAGACTAGAACGCATTTTTTGGCACTTTGGCAGCTCTTAACTCAATGCTAAATGCCTTTGAATGAAATACAGTCTCTTTCAGAGGTGCATCAACCTTCCCAACAGCCTCTTTGCTCCATAGAACGCTTTTCTTCCTGCATTCCTGTGACCCGCCTGTCTGCTTCTGTTGCTGCCAGCATCCTCTCTGCTGGAGATGCAGACTGCCAGCTCCTTGCTGCAGCTGTAACAGCAGGATTGCTCCAAGGGCAGGAGTCAGCTCCCAGGCTTCTCAGAAAGTCTCACCTGACACACTCCTTTCTCATAAGGGAAGACAGCCTGCAAGCCAGGAGCACGCAGTGCAGCAAGCACTGTCCTGTCTGCCATATCCACACTGAATTGAAACAGAAAAAATACTACCACAGGGACCAGAAGGTGGGAATTCCACGTCTTTTATAGTGGAGTCTTAAATATACCTGTTTTACTTCTGTGTCCTCTTTCCCTGTGCTTTCTGTTTCACAGATCCACACAGCTCCAGTGGGAGCATCTCAACCACCCCACTCCCCTCAAGCCTTATGTACAGCCTGGTGCCTTCTTCCTGTGTGTTTGGAAAGGTGAATTTAAATTAAGTGAAATGAGTGGTGTGGCCAGGTGTGACCACAGCTGTCTCCTCTGTTTAAATTCATGTTGTAGTCTTCTCAGAAGCAGCTGTCACATGGTTTTTCTGGATCTTGGGGAGGAATGGGAAGAAAACGAACCTGTTTGGAGAGGGAGAGGGTGGCAGAGGGAGCAGGGCACAGAAGAAAAGAGCAACAGCAGGGATCCAGGAACTGCAGGGAGTTTTGTGCAAGGGTAAGTGGCACACACTCAACTTTGCAAAGAGAGACAGAAGCAAGGACACTGAGGGCCAGGGGAAAAATTGAGCAGAAATTTTTCTGCTTTGTTCTGTTTGGGAGATTGGAGATTTGGAGATTTCTGTCATTAAAGATAGTGATCCTACTGTTGTTCTAAGAAAAAATTGCTTTAAAGAGGTTGCTTTAAGAAAAAGCCTAAGCAGACCTATCACAAACCTCTGGCCTGGTCAGGGTCTCAGGGCACTTAATGCTTACAAGGGTACTCCAAGCACAAGGTGCTGACCACAAGATTTAAGGTGACTGCAATTGCTGCTTGTTGTCGTGGTTTAACCCCAGCCAGTAACTGAGCACCACACAGATGCCTGTTCACTCACTGACACTTCTCTCCACCCTTTGAGAAGAATCAAAAGAATAGTAAAACCTAAAAGAACCGTTTAATACAGGAAGTAAATTTTAAAAGTAACCATAATGATAATAGTGATAATAATAATAACAATGAAAGAGAGAGGAAGAGAGACAGAGAAATAAAACTCAGGAGAAAAAAATGATGCACCATACAATTTCACACCACCTCACTAATCAATGCCCAGTCTGCCATCAAGAGCAATTAGTGGCTCCTAGCAAACTCTCCCCAATGACTATACCGAGCACGACATTCTTTAGTATGGAATATGCCTTTCTGGCCATGTTTCCTCCCAGTTTTTTGTGCACCTCCTCACTGGCAGAGCATGAGACACTGAAATGTGCTGTTAGCTGTGAGTAATAGGTACTCAAACTTGGGGCACTTTTAATTGATCTGAGTTCTTACAATTGGAGATGCTAAAGATAACCGAGCAGATAGTTGGGAGGCTCTTCTTCATTTTAGCTAATGATACCAATAGCATTCTTTTCAGTTCTTTTCATCTGCTTTGTCTATTCTTTCTTATTAAAGCCAATTAGAAAATTTTCTAACTGCAATGTATTATCTCTGATATAATTACCAGTAAGTCATGAATACCAGTCATATGGCTGCTAATGAAAAGCTGTTCTGTTCTTAAATTAGCTATCTTAATATTTTCTGCAGTAAATTTTCTTTTTTATTTTTCTAAATCAAGTTTAGAAAAGTGCGATAGAGCAGTAATGGGACAGGGGTGCTATAAAAATCTTATTGAATGGAGTAATTGCAGCATTTACAACAGAAGAGATGTTTGCAATTAATTTTACAGTTACTGCTCAAGACACTATTTTGGGAAATAAAATATTTTACTAACTTAAATTAATACTGTTTGTAGATATTTCATGTTGGAAAACACTGGGTAAAAATTTACTCTTCTGTTCTCCTTAGATAACTAAAAGATGCATGTTATTGCCACCTCATTAAACTAGTATCAGCTCTGTGATTTCACCTCCAATATTTTCCTAAACCCTTGTTTATATTTTTAATAAAGTTTGAGGTTAAGGTAAGGGAATCAAATTATAACTAATATGAAAATTTATCTCTAAAAATGTACCAAAATATCACAAATGGTCATGCTTTTAGTGACAATACCTGCCAAGCTTTAGGTTATATGCCTGTAGTAAACAAAATAAAGTGTATGATGCGGCTACTGAGAATGGAAGTTATTTTCTGGAGTAGTACTTATGTTAAATTTCAAAATTGTCTCATCTTAACAGGCAGACAAAAAGCCACCATGCACATGGACATGGTTATACCACAAGGGCTGAAATGGGGAGGTTCACGTGGTGCTAACTAAGATCTAGAGAGTGAAGGAGATGAGGAGTCTCCTCCACATGTCATGTCAACCCTTGTCTGGAACAGAGCCATCTCACAACGTTGAATATTTACCACAGTTTGTAGAACCAGCCAGTTTCCTCCGGGCTCCTGCAGGCCCCTGGCCAGCTGCAGAGAAGCAGCAGCAGCTATTTATCTTATCCATTCTGGAACTGAATTATATGAGAGCCCAGTTTTGTGAAAAAACAATGACTGGAACAGTCCAAATAATATTATCTGATGCAATGGACATCCAAATTGTTTTCTAGGGTTTTATATTTTCCTTAAAAAGATAATTTGTGAAGGAAACCCATCATATTATTACTTTACCAGGTATGTTTTTAAATCTTGTTCATTTCAACCAAAAGTTAGCAGCACTGAAAGCCAAGGTTCACTGTATAAGTATTACATACGAAGACTGCAATCCTATTAAGATAAAAGTTCCAGAGTGAAACTAGTTGAGGCTATTGCCTAAAGCAATCCCATCAGGCCTCCTGCTGAAGGTATATCTTCTACTGAACAAAAACCACTATATGTGCTTTCTGCTTTGTAGCAATGCTTTTCATTTTAATCTAGCTGTATTTGTTCTTGTGCTTTTATTGCAAGCAAACAAAAATGAATTCTTAGCAATCTGGGAATATATTTCCTAATGCCCTGTAGCAAATACACTTTTTTCAGCGATACAGGCTACTGGAGAGGGAAAATGAACCCTTTACGTGGTAAGCAAAGACAAGTGAAAATGGAAAAGTGCAAGGGATGTTTTCTGACCAAGAGTAATTACAGGGAATAGAAGTATTTTCTATTCACAGAGCAGATAAGCTTAACTCCCCTTTCCTTCAGGTTTGCTCTAAAGCAGGAGCTGCAGTGTATGATCTCCATGGAACTGAAGTGCAAGAGGGTCACTCACAGACCTGGCCTTAAGAAGAAGAAACAAGCTTTTGAAACTTGTTTACTGACCCACTCTCTGTGTGGGACATATATAGAGTTTTAATGGCTCTATGTGGAAATGTGAGTTAGCATAATATATAGTACAGTTGTAGAAGCATCAAGTAAATCTTCATCAAAATATTGTAGGTTGTAGCACTACATAAACCCAGCAGGCCCAATCATTAATGTCAAAGCCTACATTAACAATAATGGAGTTTTATTGGCCTAAGAAGGTGGCGCACACAACTGGCATGTGATGATTTTTGTTGTTTTGCTTCATGGTCTAACGCACTGAATATCAAACACAAACTGCAATGGGGCTGGGAGGCAGCAATGGGGAATGTACTGCTTTGATTTGTGTTACCCAAGTCAGCATTCCTCTCCAGCCGCATCGCTCTGACTGGCGTGTCAAGTGTGACTGTAGGCTGACCCCTACGTCCAGCAAAGGATTTGCAATACTTCACAATAGACACTTCACCCCCTTTTGCAGTGCTCACATTAGGGTGCCTATAGTTAGGTGCACGTCCTTGTTGTGTACCTCAAATCAGCTACACGGTGCTATTTTTGTGGGAGCTTTGCCTTTGAGGAACAGTTCAGAGTGCCCTCAGCAAGCTTTATTTTTAGATAAGAGAAGAACACAATCGCTGTTTCTCATGTTGCAGTTCAGTGGCTGGAACACCTGCCCAGGAGGTGCAAAACTCCTTTGGAGCCCAGTGCCATTGAGCTGAAATGTCTGAAACCCACTTCCCTGCCCTAACCATAGCAGCCTGCGTCACAGGCAGAGGAGCTGAGGGCTTTCCTTCATGCCACTCACTTTGACTATGTCACTGCAAAAAATCAAGACATCACAGGAACTCAGAAACCTGGAGCAAAAAAGAGAAGGGGCCTTTGAGGCTTGGCAGTAAGACCACTAGCAAGAGTGGAAATGAGTAGCAATGGCTCTTCCATTCTGTCATATTCACAGCCTTCAGACAAAGCACAAGAATCAGTCCCATGCACTTCAGAAAACGAACAAGCTTGGTCAAGATCTACTGTATATACTAGAGGATAAGAATTGCTGACTTTACTTCCGTTAGGTGGCTTTTGGACACTGTCTTATATGAGTGTTCCTACAGTTCTGGGGGAAACTGTAAGCTGCTGTAAACTAGACTAATTTCACATATACTTGTTTAAAAGACACCTTTTGCTAAAGGTGGTTAAAAGTCCTTCTACCTTATAAATAAAGAAATGCTGAAAATCATCTAAACCTCTTCTGTTGTTGCTTTATTTCTGTATACTTCTTGAATGTGAGGAAGTAATTGCACAGCCAGAGAGGACAATTATATTTTCTTGCTATGAGAAATTCCATAATTTCTGACAATGAAGTTATTTTAAAAAAGGTAATGCTGATCTGCCTGTGTGTCAGGTGTATACATACAACTGTGTAGTACTGCATTCTGGTACAATTTATAGTGTTTGATTGAAACAAAGATATCTATTTTACCCTCAGATTTTCTAGTATGTGATAAATATATACCACTCTTGTATCACCATAAGGCAGTTTTCACAAAGTCTGGGCAGTAAAGGAATTCATATAGAGAAAGTTCGTGTTGCAATTATCAAGGCTTTCCATTCCTTGCACTGATGTTTTTCATTTTTATTTTTATGTTTATTTTTATTGAAGGTTTATATTGCTATTTTCATTTCTGTAATGACAGTCTCTCTAAATAAACAGGAAATAAAATGTGATAAAACACCAGTCAGTCATCTTCTGGTAATTTCTTTGAACACTAGAGAACCTAACCTACATTATTTAGGTGCAAGGTAAGATGCAGTAAAAGTAACTGCTCTCCAAGATGCTGGACACAACTGTGACAGTTGTGTTGCTGAGAATCTTTGTACAATTCTTTATGTGCTCAGACATATGTTCACTTCTCCATTTATCACTTGAACTGGACATAAGCACATGTGGATTATTTTTGCTCATCCATATACATCCAGCAAAACTTCACTGGCTAGTGTTTTTAAATAATTTAGATTGGAGTTCTACTTTAGGAAGACCTGTGATTTTAAGAGTCTAAGAGAGGAATAGCATCGTGTCTAGCTTGTTGCATGTGTCTCCACTGTTCCATTATTCGTGTGTCTCCTCTGTTCTATTATCTCCCTGACAGGCTTTTTAAAGGCTTTTACCCTATTTATGTTTTGAGATGAAGTTTTGGAAGCTGCATAAAGACGCACTTGAAACTGAGAAGTTTTGATTCTGGTTTGTAGATTGCTTCTCTGCTCACAATTCTGGCTGAAGCAGAACCATCTCTTCTTTTACATGGATGGCAGAGAAATTCAACTATTTTTTATTTTGCATCTAGTTCATTTTCACTGAAATTAACAGTTACATCTACAGGATAACAAGTAAAAAAATATCTGGTTAAAAACATTCTTAATTACCTCCCTGTGGTCTTTTCTCTAACTTGAAAAATGTTAAGCATTTTAACCAAAAATTTTGTAATTACAATGCACTTTAAATTCACAGTAGAGTTGAATTTGTACATGGAACTTCCAATAGTAGAGTTGTCAATATGCTCTGGTTTTCAGCTACTGAATATGTGATTTAGGGGTTTCGTGTTTCTGGAGCTCCCTGTGCACTACATATACTGTTCTTTGTCACTGATTCATATCATGATTGTTGTTGGCCATGAGCTCTGGAGATATGCTCTGTCAACCTTGCCATTGATTATACTATATACATCAGATTTTTACTGAGTCAAGGAACACTTGAATCAAGTGTTCTACTCAAAAGGAGAAAAAATAATGGAAAAGTTGAAAACTAGCTATAAACTAGAGGTTCTGGAAATTGATTTAAAATATCATCTTTGAATGGTGGCTTTGTTTGATGCAAATAAACATTTATGAAATTGTTATTACAGTCTGGAGCAAATCCAAGACTGTCTTTTGCACTATTATGTATTTAGTACTAGTAAATGTGGTGTAAGAACTATGGCCCATGCATTATTCTTGGCTCCCTGGGAAATCATATTTTTCTGAGGTAGGAGTACAGGACTACTGGGTCCTAGCAGCCTTTCAATTTTCTGAGGAGCTCAGTGGGCTCAGTCTACAGAAACCACAGGTGGGCCATCTACATTATGATATTATTATACTGTAACATACATCAGCATGAAAGGGAAAACCAGCCAATCCCTTCTAACCTCATCACTAGTGTAATGCTATGGTTTAATTTTTTCCATGAAAAAAATACAATAAACTCAAAATTACATGAACTTATTTGTAGAACACATGAAGCATTTGCAAGCCCAAAATTACTCTGCAAAGCTGTAGCTGTTTGCGTAAGCAGGATTATGGTCAGATATACTAAATGTGGTAATTCATGCATGCTAAGTGGTCAGACATTGGAAGAGGCTGCCCAGGGAATCACTATCCCTGAAAGTGTTCAAAAGATATGCAGATGTGGCACTTGGGGACATAGTTTAGTGGTCAACATGGTGGTGCTGGATTAATGGTTGTATTTGGTGATCTTAGAAGTCTTTTCCAAACTAAATGATTCTCTGAGTGTATAATTCTATGATAAATGCCTATCAGGTACTCAGGATGCATGGCTGAACTTTGTGCTCTTTGGGAGTGAGCTGGGAGAACACTCAAGGGGAGATATAAGGGAGGACTCCAGGCAGGCACTGGTGGAAGCACGGTAGAAGAATGGTGCCTGTTGGACCATCTCAGCAGGCCCGTGGCTGGGGACTCCTGCCGGCTGCCCTGAAAAGCCAGTTTGAGAATCCCCCATGAACTTAGCAGATGGTTTTGTTGAATGAGATTTTATAGCCCTTACCATATTCCTGCAGAAAACTGACCATTTAAAAACGTTTTTTTCTTAAATTATAAAGAATTCCACATATACAAGGGATTCCAAGGGCCTGAGCCTTCAGCAGTAGCCATGCTGCCAGCTGAGACACTGTTCTATTAGCATACCCAGTGCAGTCTGGGATATTTCACCTCAAAGAGGAATGACTCTTGATCACTGCAAAAGAACATTCCAACACTTTCCTGTCATCACAATGGTTTTGCCGAATCCATACCTGCAACAGAAATGAAAAGCATCCCTTTTTTAAATATGCCCTCATGCTGGCTACATGAACAACAGCAAAAACGTTCTTGAGATCTTTAGCAAATATATGAGTTATGTAGCTGTGTGCAACTGTCACAGTGTCCGAGGATTTTCCACACACAATCAATGGCCAGTGACATCCCCCAGACCCCACAGGAGCTCTGGCACTTCTTGGGGTCAGTCATGATGTTACAGCTCTTGAACCGAACAGCAATTTCTAATGCGTGTTGTCCTTCTCATAACACCCAAAGCAAGAAATGAAACTGCTGGCTCTTTACTATCATTTCTAATTTTGAACGAATGTTCTCTGCCAAATATCTGCTGGGTTTTTAACACCAGTAGTGTGTTGGAATTGGCTTCCTGAAACTAAAATATGATGTAAGCACTGCACTATCGACTACATACCTTTTCTCAGGTAGTACAGCCTTTTGCTAGGCACCCATGAAAGTGTTCTCAAATGCTCTGCTGCTGTGGTTAACTCTGTATTTTCTTTAAAGCAAGCATTTAGGCCATTTCTGTTCTGGTTGGTCAGCCCCCTCCAGAGTTACATGTCTCTGCCAAGGGGGATGCATAACATATAAAGTTCACTGATACAGATCTCTTGAGGCCTCTGGTTTGGCTTTATGGTCAAGAAAGAAAGTTCGGAAGGCGCAATGTTTGAAACGAAGTTAGCTTTGCTTTTGCCTCTAGAGAATAAGATAGCGGCAGATACAAACACAACTGAATGTGCACTAAACCAACTGAAACCTGCTCCATGCCTATTCCTCTAAAACAGAAAAGTGAGTGCTGTGCTGAAGAAGTCCCATAGGACACTCTTCCCTGTAGCAAGCAGCATCTTCAACCTCTTATTGATTCCTTACCAAGGGATCTGCATACATATACAGACCCCAGCAAAATAGCAAAGGATAGATATAGGAACCATCTTAAAGATACAGAATGGTTCCAGACTACTACAATGATTCAAGCAATATGTGTCTTTTATTTCTCTGAGATGTCCTTGATACTGTGTTGAGGTTACTTGTTGGTTTCAACTGGAAAAGCAGGTTAGAGAATTTGTACATGTAGTTCTGTGTTAGTAGCAAGATTTGTTCCTGCACATTATTACACTTCTTTAGAAAGTCAGGGAATCTCAAGTAATGTTAAAATGTATTCAGGCAGAGCCCCAGAAATACTAAAGAGATCTGATAAAATGTAAAATAATTTTGTGGAGTTACAGGGTGTAGGTAGCAGAGCAACAGGCCTTAAAAGCCAGAGTGACCTTCTGTCTCCGGTCCGGAAGAAACCCTGGAACCCACAAAAAAAAATCCTGGTCACAGGGAAAGTGGAAGGAGAGCATTGTGGGTTTGTGAACTGCTGGACCTGTCAGAAGGGAGAAATACCATTTGTTACCTTAATAGGTATTGTTTACCTGTTGCCATAAAAGGTAATGCTGTGAAACAGGATAGGTGGTTGGGGCACACTGTGGTGTAGAGTTATTTCCTGTTTGTGTGATGGTATATAAGGAATTACTGTTGCATAATAAACGTCTCTGCGTACCACCATCTTGTGAAGTCCGTACTTCTGTAATCGCCGCAAATTTTTTGTATATTTCATCTGAAAAGGAGTTTTTTGAGACACCGATACTATATGTGCATACACACACATATATACATGTAAATACATAGTTCTATATGTAGTATGTATTTATGAAGTGTATTCTATGCTAGTTTACTAAAAGCCAATCAATTCATGAAATTACTTTACTGGAGTCAAATAACCTCTCTGAGAATATAAAAATCCTTCAGAGGCAAGGCAGAGTCTTCATGGTGTGATGTACACAGTGTGCTGAGGTTTGCTGATATGTCAAGTGCTGCTTCCCATCATCCTCATGCCCCTTAAGCTGTGCTGTACACAGTGTGGAATATCCACACAACAAAATGTGAGGTGCCTTGATGCCCTTTACTTCCTGAAGACTGAGGTAGTTGTTTCTTGATTGCAAGACACGGCACTGCAGTGCACATTATAGAGCTGATCACAGGCCCCAAACTTCTTGAAACAATGAGTCCTGATACAGGCACAGAGCTCCCGCCTTTGTGGTTCCCCACGCATCCCAAGGAAACACAGGTGCACAGGCAGAGTCTGTATGCAGGTCTGTCTCCAACTTTGGATGCAAACAGGTTATATGTGGGGACCAGGACTACACAATGGACTGTAGACTGCAACTCCAGTGCACTCTATGGTATTTGACAATGCAGATACTGTACAGGAGGGAGGTGCCTCTAGGGACACTCAGGATTCAGGGCATCATGACAGGAGTTGATTGCTAGATTTAATGCACTTAGTATTCACCCAAAAGTTTTACTTTTAATTTTAATTATATAAGAACCTACTTTCCTAACCTAGGCATTTTAATTTAGATAACCAACCTTTCCTTTTCCATCCAGTGAGAAAGGAAAGCAGAATCTGGTTGAAAATCACAGTTATATAGGATGAGGTCAGAGTTAGCAGCATTAGAACTGAAAAATTTCAAGCATTTGTCTTGTTGGCATTTATATCGAAGTTTGTTTGCCATTTGCATTTCTTTGTATTTCACTGTGAGTCTAGGATTAAAATGCACACTGAAACTCAGCTGAATCCATAAAGCATCCACTATAAAAATTCATACTCAGTCAGAAACTTTGCAAAATTTTAATGAAGCCATAACTAAATTCAAAGTTGAGTTAGCTGTGCTTTGTTATTTTGTAATGAAAGTTCTATGCAGCCCTGCTCAAATGGAGAGGACTGCTGCTGCTCCTGTGATTAGTAAACATGGGAGACACACTGAGCCAATGTCTCCCTGCGGCATTCTCACTGAAGTCAAAGTCACCCTCGAGATGAATTTGACCTGTTGAACTCAGTATTTTTAGAACTAATAGCATAACTTCTTCAACACACAGCTACAAGGAAAAAGACTCACAACTTGAAGGCCGCTTTGTATGAATTCAGTTTAACAGTGTGGAGGAAAGGTGTGGAAGACAAATCTGCCACAAATCAGATTAAATTCTCGTTTTCTGAAACATTGGCTGAAAACCCCCCACATGATACCTGCTTAATCTGAGGCAGAATCAGAAGACAGAACAAGGAGGCCAGTGTTTATGTAGAGCTGCAGGTTGTCCATGAAATCTTCCATGAATCATATCTTGAATTTTTAATACCTTTTTTGCTGCTTTCATTGCAAGGTCACAAACTCAAATGTTTTTGAGCCTGTGGAACATTTTTCTTATGGAAAATTATTTATTCTTTGTTTTGATGACAAAAACCTGGTTCTGTATTTATAAATTGGTTTAAGTTTAGCAACTTACTGTTCTCTCAACCTTAGTTTTTCAGTTTAACAGCTAAACCAACACAATTAATAATTTTTATAAGAGATAGGTTATACACAATTTTTTTTAATACACATGATTGTATTTTGAACATCCCACTTTGAACTATTATCATTAGGATTTTTTAGTTGATATATCATCAGTAATTTTCCTGTGGGTTTTCTCTGACAGCAGAACCGCAGCATTTGCAGTCCTAACACCTGCAAGCCTTTAAATACGTGTATGGCAAAGGAACTTGTAGGCTGGTTTTTTTTTTAGTAAAGCTTCACTAAATCTACAATCCAAATGGAATGTGCATTTGGAATGTCTGGCAGCAAAGAAAGTGAGCTTTTTGTAAATGCTATCCCCGAAATACAACTATTACCTTGAAAAAAATATTATTTCCTTAAAAATATTTAATTAAAGAAACCCCAAAACAAACAAAAACTATGGGAAAGTCTCAAAGAAGACTCAGAAAAATGACATTTCTATATTCTTAAATGTTCATCTCTCATATAAAGGTGACATAAAGGCCATGCACTAACACTTTCTAATTTTCATCTTTTGAGTACAATTGGCCTGATTTTTCAGTGGTAACCATAAGTAGTCACAGAAAACAGGAGTGTTTTCTTGAAGTGTCAGTCATGAAAGAGTAAAGCCTGCGAAGATTGGAAATAGTATACAAAGGTGTCACTTTTTCAGCTCATACTACACTGTATGGATTCTTCAAAATTATTTCTGTACAACCTTCCAGGAATACAGGAATGGCAGAACTTAGAAATGTTAGTGCTGAGTAAGAAAACCGGGCCAGCCTAAGGGAAAGCTTCAGGACAAAATAGATAAAGCTGCTCAGTAAATACTTGTATCTGGAGACAAAGAGAATCAAGAGCAATTAAAACAGGCATGACTGAGCAAGCATCCTTGAAAGGATGACCTTGAATTTCCTTTATGTTTGCTGGAATTTATTGGCCAGGGTGAAAGAGTATGTGTTATTTTGCTGGATTCCATGGTATCCTGGAGAAAAAGCAGATGTAATCCACCATAAACATCTGTCAAGGGTAGAACAACCAGCCTTTTTTAGTGTGTAGGATGGTCAAATGGAATAAAGAGGCCCTGCCTATTTACAGAAGTTACCCTTTTACTGTATATGGGATAATCATATCAATATTTTTCTCCTCACTTCCATTAATTGTTTCTACTGCATGTGTTCTGGAGTTGAACTCCATTGATCTGCATATATTCATCAGACCACAAGCGCTATTTTCCAGTTCTTGTACTGGATGGACCACTGTGCCTGGATATTGAAGAGGGAATCAAATGCAGCACAGCTCTCAACACTAGTTCAGGCAGTTCAAATGTGTCCTTTTTATAAAGCATAATCCATGGCTAAATCAGTAGTGTGAGACTTACTAATGACTGTGTATGATAAAATGAAAATAAATATAACATGTATGTGGTTTCTATGTACATAGAAAAGATAGTTTAGGAAATATAATAATTCACTTTCAGAAGCAAATTAATGAGTGTAACAAACTGGTTGGTTTTTAAAGACCTTTCTAGCATATTTGCATTGCTTTTAAACCACAGAAATGGCAATCTTCTGCAGAAGAGAAAAAAAAAAGTGATTTTACAAAGGGACATGTAATCATAGTGTTATTTTATGAAACTATATTACATTGTAATCAAGTGGAAGAGCTAGCAGGTTTTAATGCCAAGTGTGTTTTCTTACGATAAACACTTGTCAATATAACACTATCTCATGCCTGCTATATCTTGTTTCCACCATGACCTTTCAAACCACATGCATGTTCTTTTCTCTCCCTCTGAGAAAACCTTAACAACATTCTAATCATCATGAAGAGCAATTAACTGTCTTCAACCAGCTGTGCTACTCAGCTCATCTGGGAATGGGAAAAAACCTGCTCCTTAGTGCAGATCCGCCTACCCAGGCATGACAAACAAGGCTAGTGCTGAGCAGTTTTAAATATGAAAAACTGGCACTTTCACAAAGTTTGGAAGCTTTGGGTGAACAGCAATGGTATCTCTTCTGGTAAAGAGAAGCCTTCTACAGTCTCTGTAAGATAATGTATTAGATTTAATGCACTTTTTAAAGGTCAGCATTTGAGGAACAGCACTTATTTGTTGACATCACTACAGAAAGCAGCCTTGCCATCAGTGAGCAAAACTTTGTGGAAGAAGTATTTTCTGATTGCTGAAGAAAGAGAAATACCTTCTTGAATGTGCAGTTGCTGAAAGGGCACTGCAGAGGCTTTCAGAAACAGTAGTTGGAAATTAATTGTATCACGTTGTATTTCACTTCCTTCTTTTTACAAATCTGGGACTAAACTGTGTTATGTATCAGTCCTAAAGCTCTTGCAATTTTTTGTCTATTAGCAAATGAAACATAGAGAAAGTAAAATTAATCTGTATACAGAATGCTTTCATAAATAAAAAGATGGAGGCAAAATTAGTAGTTAACATTTGATAACTGGTTTTTTGAGCTGCAAAATAAGATAAACAAAATCAAGTGGACCATATGTTCTTTCCTGAAATCATCAGGGATTTTGCTCTGTATAACTGGAAGTACGCATAAAAGAGGTGTACCTTCATTTTAAACATATGTGTGCTTTAAACAAGAGAAGTATTTTTTAATTGTTTTATGTGGCCATTTTAATAGCTGTTCTTAACTGCCTTGCAGATTGCTCAGAAATTTAATCTAGCTAAACAAAATGTCTATGACATGCCTAATGAAAATTCAAATATAATCAATTTGTAATGGGGCAGATCCTACAGAAACATTTTGGAATTTCTTGAAAAATACAATCTTATTTTGCTTTGTTTTGTTTCTCATTTTTACATATATACTACTAGAAAAAAAAATTTGTGATTAACACAATTTTCATAAATATCTGAATTATGGTTTTGTGAACCAGAATTAAATAGCTGATGGGAAGTGTTTCCTTTCCTTCTAGTCTGAACCTTTGTCTAATTGCTGAGTTTTTTAAAACTCAGATCTTTGTTTATCCTCATGCTATGTATTTTCTAAACATTACTTTTTTTACTGACATTTTCTCAGAAATAAACTACACATTATGACCCATTCTAATCTGTAAGCCTAGGTGCCTACAATTTAGTTCTTGGAAAACTCAAGTCACTTTTCTTTAGCAGCCTAACAATGGGTTTAAACACAGAGCTATCTAGTGTTTTTGATTTAATCCAACCCTTTGTGTGCATGCATTAGAGCAGGAGGCCAGTTGAAAAGTATTTACCCAGTGTAAGAATCCACCTTCTGTTAACTACTGAAGATCAAACTGCATGTCAACTAAATTAATAAGATTAGTAGTAGGTAAGCTAAGAAAATATCTTGGTATGACTACTAGTGAAATTTCAACTTAGGGGATCTCCAAAGAAACAGTTTTTAAAAACTGGGGAAAAAAGCAAATTTAAAAAAAAAAGAAAAAAAAGGAGGCAGAGTTCAACACGAAGAAGCAGCAAGATCCACAGCATATTATATGTGGTGCACTGAGAAAATCTGTTTTTATTACATGGGAACTAAGAGTAATGGTTATTATAGAAGTTCTTCAATTGTTTAAAAGAAGGGTGGCATGTCAGTTTTATATATTTTTATTATATTGAAAAAGTTGCTGCAGAATTTTTTTTAAATATTTGACTGGATTTTATTTTGAATATTTTTAATGAAAGACCTGCTTCTGAGAGAAATGGGTCTTCAGCAGGATCTACTAGGACACCTGAGTTGTACAGAGTCAACTGGATCAAAGAACCACTGATAGCCAGAGGACAAACTCTGTCTCCTTGAACAAATGGAACATATTCCACTTAGCAAGGTTTAGGAGGCTGGAGCAGAAAGCACCATAGCCCCTGCTTGCTGTGGAGAACAGCTCTCCCTCTCAGTGCATGAGGTGTAACAGCCATCTGCTTGGCCAACCGAGCTGACGGCCTGTAGAGGAAATTGCTCAGGTTAGAGTCATGGTTACGTGGCTGTGAGCTGTAACAATTCCTGTCCTGTGTGGGGTGTGGACACGCTCACTGCGGAGACATGAGGACAGCTGAAGATGAGACAAAGCCTATGGACAGTCAGTTGCATAAAATCCACAGGCTGATGCTAGTAGAAATAAAAGGCTTCTTGACTGTATGTATCTAACATCCATACTCCACGAGAGTGTCAGATAAAAACCCAAGAATCCTTTACTTTTGAGACCCTTGTGTGCAAGACACTGTATCTTTATTTCCTTCATGGACAGGTGAATATCAGTCTGCCTCTTAGGTGGGTGAGGAAATGGGATTTAACTCTGTGAAGGAGGCTACACTAGATCACCTTGGTGTGAGCAGAAGCATGTCTTGCTGATGCTTTTGGAATGCCTTATCACATGCAGTAAGTCATTCTAAATATCAGGCCATCACATTAACACAAAGAAAAAGTGTAATTGGTTCTCTGCAGCCCTGTACAGAGAAAGATTCTGCTTTCACCACAGAAGTTCTCTCTGTGGCCTGAAACAGTAAAAGGTCTGTAAAATCCAAAACTGAGACAAGCAATACATTTGCCAGTGCTTGGCAAATGGCAGTGTGCTTCTGCCCTTATGGAGCCTGGGTAATTACAGACTTTGGATATAGCTCATGGTTCAGGATAATGTAGAAATCTGTAAAATAAAGGTGGAATAAATTGTTTTGCTGTTGATTTAGAAAAGTGAATGTGGAAATCTTTGGAAAAGTTGTGGAAGATCCAATTCCTTGGTTACAAAACAAAGTCCCTGGATGAAGACCTGTTCTGCTTTCAAAGGGTGCTTTTTGGGACTGGATGATCCTCTTTCAGAAGTTTATGGATTGCATTCTTACTCAACATACTAGTCCATGAACAGCTGCCCCCTTAGACAAGGATGCGGTATGTACCGAACATGATGAGTATCCGTTGTAATGACAGTAAGCGTAGAGCTGCTATCTATGAAGCACAGCTCTCACTGTCAACATGATGAATGTGCTGCTCTTCTTTGTGAGATAGCTCTTTTCTGACTCAGTTGCTGACTTATATCATTGTGCAATCTCGAGAACAAAAAAAAGGTGGGTAGTTTTATTTCTGGGTGTTGTGAGACTAATTTAGACAGATTATTTGGAACCCTATTTCTACCCTAGCTCCCCCAGCATTAAACTTCATTAGGGTCCCAAAACCAATAGTTTAGAAGGTGGCCTGAGCATAAACCTTTTTGATGCTCAAAGAGAAATTATGTACACTCTACACAATGAATTGTTCAAATGGACATACACAACAGAGAAGTGTCAGAAATATCAACAAGCAGTTTTCATGCTGCTGGGAGGAGTACTGAACACATGCTTGTTACAGCATGAGGCTGAAATATTCAGCAATTGAGAAAGCCTAGCAGGAAAATGGCCTATTTTGTTACTGAAATTCAACCAGCATCTCCTGAATAATTACTTTGTCCATTAATCATGGATTATGCATTGCTTTCACAAATTTCTTCAGCAAAGGGAACAAGTGGCAGATTTCTAAAATGCAAATCCATTGTCTAAGATATGTCTCAGCATGACCTGCAAAGGGCATTTTGTGGCAGACTGAAACAACCTCTCATAGAATCATAGACTGGCCTGGGCTGGAAGGAACCTTAAAGATCATCTGGTTCCTACTCCCCTGCCATGAGCAAGGACACCTCCCTGTAGACCAGGTTGCTCAGGGCCCAATAAAATCTGGCTTTAAGCACTTCCAGGGATGGAGCATCCACAGCTTCTCTGGACAACCTGTTCCAGTGCCTCACCACTCTCACAGTAAAGAATTTCTTGGTAATATCTAATCTAAACCTACTCTCTCTCAGTTTGAAGCCACTCCCTCTTGCCCTGTCACTATGTGCCCTTGCAAATAGTCTCTCTCCATCTTTCTTGCAGGTTCTCTTCAGGTACCAGAAGGGTGCAATTAGGTCACCCCAAAGCCTTCTTCTCTCCAGGCTGAATAATTCAACTCTCTCAGCCTTTCCCCACAGGAGAGGTGTTGCATTCCTCTGAACAACTTGGTGACTTCCTCTGGACTCGCTCCAACAGGTCCATGTCCTTCCTGTGCTGGGGAACTCACAGCTGCATGCAGCACTGCAGATGGCATCTCACCAAAGAGAAGTAGATGGGCAGAAACCCCTCCCTGCTGGCCAGTCTATGTCGAGCTGCAAGATACCACGCTGATGGGCTCTAAAGCCTGACTCTAACAGGCAGATTCAGATATTATGTGCAGCGCACATGACTTGAAAGATATGACCAAAAGTTGTGACTGCATGTGAGAAGTCTCGCTGAAGGCAGAACAGGCACTTGGCCTGGATAAAATCTTAGCCTGTGGCTCCCCAGGACAGCGTATAAAGCTTGGTCCAGCTGAAGACAAACAGAATGACCAAACCTCTCTGTTCTGCACTGCATTATTCTATGTTTTTTGGTTCACCTAGTGTGGACAAGTACCTGTAAGTAAGACAGAGAAGAAACACATGCTTGAGGCAAGGCTGAACATGTATCAGACCAAATCCTTTACAGCATGCAAACAGAGATTAGCTTTTCACATTGAAATTAGTCGCCTCTGTTGTGTACTTTGTATGCAGTAGTGTTTGAGAAACTAAGGATGCAGATGAATTGGATTTATTATATTTATTTTTAGAATGTATCTGGTTTGTATCACCTTGGGGTTTTGCTTATTGATTGGTGAGATTTGCTTAGGGGGAATGGAAAACTGGAATAAGAAGTGATTGCAAGCACAGAACTGTAGACTGTTCACAGTGTGCAAAAAAGCGCTAAAGCGGAGGAATGGTACTGCTAAGTGAGGACAACAGAAAAGGAATAGAAAAATAACAAAATTGACCGAGGATAGTGTTTCTTGATAGTAGCTGAGAAAGTAAGGGTCTTTTTAATTTAACAGTTGAGGTAGGACCATGGATACAACCCATAAGATAGGTCCACTTTGTACATAAATAAGTGTGCAGAGATGATTTGTAATAGAATCTGTGCATGCAAAAGCATGTTGGGTCTTCTTTGCAGTTGAAGTCTAACAAAAGCTTTATATGAGGTAATTTAACCAATGTTTCCTTCAAGCTGACAGCTGGTTTGCTTTCCCTTGAGGCTATGATACATTACTTTTTTGCTCCTCTTGAGTCCTGTCAAAAAAAAAGCCAAAACACATAAAACCTAAGTTGCTTGTATTATCATCTGAAGTAAGTCCTTTCCTTTTCATTCTTTTCTTGTCTCCAATGGGAAACTACAAGCAACAACACCTTTTCATAGGAATAAAAGCAAGACTATGAATCATTAAAATCTTTTAAGGAAGCTAATTTCTTACTTCAACAGTTACTTATCTTTATCATCACTGTTGATGTAATTTTTTAAGTCTCTGAGAAACATATAGCTAACATTTTTCTGAAACACTGCCAGTCCATGGACATCTCTGTAATGTTAACTTTATCAATGGTGGTCACAATTGGTGGATTCCTCAAAATAAACACATTTTCTGAGCATTGGAACACAATAAATGACATATAAATGCAGCTAATTTCACAGTACTTTTATGCAGTAACTAGTTCTTGCACATATTCTTTGAACTATCCTTTAAGCATCCTCAAAAATATCAAATGCATTAATTCATACATTGCTTATCAGACAGAAGAACTCCTATTGCATTTCCACTCCTGGTTTTAAAGAACCTTAAAATGTGGTCTGAGCTCCCAGAAAGAAGAAGAAACATCAACTGAATAAAATAAAAAGAAAATAAAATGTTTCCTAACATGCAAAAATAAAAAAGTATAATGTCTTCTGAGATCTTTGGCATTTACCTTTCTTTTTTTTCTTTACACAATTTGAAACATTTTATTTGGACTCTGTAAGGCCTTTAACAGGGTACACCACAATATCCCTCTCTCTAAATTGGAGAGAGATGGATGGGCTGTTCCGTGGATGTGGAATTGGTTGGATGGTCATATCCAGGGGGTAGTAGTCAACAGCTCAATGTCCAAAGGGACGTCAGTGACAAGTGGTGTCCCTCAGGGGTCTGTATGGACACCAGTACTGTTCAGTATTTTCAGAAGTGGCATAGATGAAGGGATCGAGTGCACCCTCAACATGTTTGAAGGTGACACCAAGCTGAGTGGTGCAGTGACACACCTGAAGAATGGGATCCTTTCAGAGGGATCTGGACATGCTCAAGAAGTGGCCCATGGGAAACTCATGATGGTTAATAAGGTCAAGTGCAAGATGCTGCACCTGGGTCAGGGCAACCCCAGTTAACAATCCAGGCTGGGCGATGAGAAGGACTTGGCAGTGCTGGTGGATGAAAGGCTGGATGTGAACCAGCAATGTGCACTTGCAGACCCATATCCTGGGCTGCTTAAAAAGCAGCATGACTGGCAGGTCCAGAGAGGTGACTCTCCTCCTCTGCTTCACTGGGGTGATACCTTACCTGGAGTTCTGCATTCAGTTCTGGAGTCCTCAGCACAGGAAAGTAAAGGACCTCTTGGAGCAAGTCCAGAGGAGGCCACAAAAATTATCAG
Source organism: Orthonyx spaldingii (assembly GCA_013397795.1). Lineage (NCBI taxonomy): Eukaryota > Metazoa > Chordata > Aves > Passeriformes > Orthonychidae > Orthonyx > Orthonyx spaldingii. The sequence goes on from VZTJ01000540.1 coordinate 77,339, forward strand.
AAAGCTGTAGACCCTATGAACATAGGCTGAGAGAGTTGGAGTTGCTCAGCCTGGAGAAGGAAAGGCTCTAGGAAGACCTTATTGTGGCCTTTCAATACTTGAAGGGGACTTTCCAGATAAGTTGTTCAGCTGAGTATACACCATGACAAGTTTTTTTTTGTTCATTTCAGTGTAAGCTCAATTTAAGTCTCTTAAACCATGGACTAGAATCACAGTCAGTTACTACAGCAGAGCTGGGAGCTCAGATATGGGAGATGCTTCTATTGTTGAGTGCTTAATAACATATTTCCACTCAAAATAATGACACAGATTAATTAATCTATCATTGCAAATGCTTGACCTAAGTGGTCTGACTTTGGTCTGTGAGAGTGTAAGATTACTTAAGAACCCAAATACATCTGAAAATGCTTTTCAAAATTGTTCACTCTCTCCACTGCTAATTTTTGGTTCTCAGTACTTAAATTCTTGCACTGGTAATGTCCTCCCAAGAGGTGTCATACCAAAAGGTACTATTTCAATGTCCAGGTTATCTGGCTGTGAAAGTCACAACCAAATGCTACAATTGTAAAGACAAGAAAGCTTGACAATGTGACCTGCAAGCAAAGTAAGGCTCAAACCCAAACACCCACTTTGGCATATGCAGAGCAGCATGCCCTCATTTAGCTTTGCATACCAAGCATGACTTTGGATGTTGCGTCTTGGGTCAGGTAGAGTCTTGAGAAGGGAGGATCCATCTTGCGTGAGAGCACGTGAGAACTGGAAGGACAGAAACATCCCATGTGGAGAAAGAGAATTTCTTCACAGGTGTTCACAGAATGGGATCCTGATGGAAAACTTTGGCTTCCATAGCAGTTAAAATAACCTATCAATAACAGAAATTAACCTGCTCTTTGTACTGCCATCTGGACATACTAACATCCCTTGAGACACTGCTTTATTCTACCGATATGTTACTCTCTTGTTTCACCACCAAATTTTGTTTTTTATAAAAGGCTAAACTTCCCTGGCAAATGACTTTAAACACAAATTCAATTTCTGTCCAAATTCCTTAAGATACTGTGAGACCCATTCTTTAATGAGCATACAGACTTTTCAGGGTGTATGACTTGGGAATTCTTAAAACATCATCATAAAATTGAGTTACATAGCCAATAAGGTTTCTGTAAAAACAAAACACATTATACTCCTGGTCTGGATTGAATGTGACACTAATTGCAGGCACTATTGCTTCTGGCCTATTGCCTCAGGGTGCCATTGTTTTAAAAGTGATCTCAAAAGACAATAGTGTCTTCAGACTAGGAAAACTGGGATTTGAATTCCTGGTAGAAGACTGACTATCCTTTGGAATTCTTATTCTAAAGACGAATAGAAGATGTCTCTAAGTAATCCTAAAAGGAGACTACACTTAATACTGTCTTAACAATCAGAAGTTAAAAAAAATAGTTGCAAAAATGTCAGAAATTCTCAGAGTTATCACAAAAAAGTAAAACTGTAAATGATAGATTTGTTATAGAAACCTGAAACTAGATTTTAGCAAACTGACAGTTTTATATTAAAAATAATCCTCTGACATCTTTTCTAAGTTTTTAATAATCCTTTTGACTTATAGTGAGATAGATTTCCAGTTGAGGCTTTCCAGCTTTACAGATATCACTCATTATTTGTGTTACTGTGTTATATGACTGTGTATATCCATATATTTATGTACATGCACATATATAGACATATATACAGATTTATGTACAGTCATATGTATTTGTGTAACAGCTCACACACAGAAGGTTTCCAAACACTCTGGGCCTATAAGCCACAGTTAACCCTCAGATTTATCAGCCGCCTATATTTTATAATTTTAATCAAAAAAATAATGACTATTACTGCTTAATAAGGAACCATGGACACACTGCAGACTGCTAATCCCTGCACTTACAAAACAAGAGAGTACTATGGTCTGGGTTTAAAAGCACTGCAATATGACTGAGCCAGAATTAGGAATTTATTTACAATTACAAGATAATTCAGAAAGTTGGTGTCATTTAGTGACCTGACTGATTGACTAGATTTAGGACATATGTATTCTGTTCTAGGCAAAATTTTGGACAAACCACTTTCTTGTCTTTTATCTGATAACAATTTTGATCCCTTTCACAAAGTGATTTGAAATCCACTAAACACTGAATAAGCATTATTTAGAGATAAATTGGGACGCAGATTTTTTTTAAGACAGAGACAATATTGCATAACAGAGACAATAATCATGCCGCCTTTATCCTCCTCCAAGTCTTCCTATTTAAATGTATCAGTGGTTTCCCCTCAAAAGTTGAGAAAAAAAGATTCTAAATTTGCCAGATCAAATTTTATGAGCTGCACACATTTAAAATTAAGTAAATTAAATATGTTCTAAAAAGGGTTTTTAGCACCAGCATTCAACATGAATTGCTCAACTTTCCTCTGTAATGTTGACTGTAGCTGAATAAGAGTTCTTGAAAACCAGAAATGCATAAATAACTTGGAAGAATAAGCCTCATGTAATTATGAAAAAATCCCATCTTTTGAAACAAAATTTGGTGTGATAAAATATTTTGAAATAGAAATATTTTTTAAAATTCTTTGAAAAGCAGCTGTAAAATTGTTGCATTTCTCAATAGCATGTCTTCCTCCTTCTCCCAGGCTAGAATTATTTTAAAGATGATGACATTCAGTTCTCAAAAGTTTATCCAAGCACATTTTGACAACAATTTATTTCAAGACCTTTCAACTGAAAACAGTGGACAGAAGTATTTCAAGCATCTCAGTATAAATATGTGGGGTTTGGACAGTAATTGTTGGCTATTGTGGACATTGTTATTGTCACTCTTCCACAAAATTATAGATACTCACCTTCAAAAATGAAAAGGTCAATAAATGGACAGTAATTTTAATGCCAAACTGAATGGCCATATTAATATTAAACAAAAAAAGTAGTTCTAATTTTGCTATCTGTGACATAATATTTCCTTACAAGATATCCTAAAATTAAATCTAAAGTTTCAAACAATAAATGGTAACTTAAATTTCATAAGCAGAAACCGTAACAAATTGATCTAATAAAAATTGTTCATCAACAAAAACTAAGGGAAAAAAGTTGAAATGCAATATGGCTGGCAGTCACTGGGATCTGAGATCAGCATTTTCATCCTTCTCTTGACAAATTCTCCCCTAAACAAAAGTACACAAAAGGCGGCATAAAAGCACAAAGAGAAAGGATAGTTAATATAAAATAGCTGTACTGGGTGAGAGCAAAGGTCCATCTGACCAGATTTTGACAGTGACTGCTAAAGGAAGCTTAGGGATCCACTGTAAGAGAGCAAGTATAGTTCTAGTAGCGTTTTCCCACTTTCTGAGAATAAATCACTTAGGGATGCTAAAGACTGTATACACAGTTCTTTGTTTAACAGCCTTCTATGCAGCCTTCATTCAAATGGATCTGATTTCCTTTTGATGTTTTTGGCATGCAATAGACAATAAGCTATAAAAATAAGTTCCAGAACATAGATATGCTCTCAGTGAAAAGCTATTGTCTTCTGTTTACTCTACAAGCTTTGGCTGGTGTTTTTATTGTCTCCACCTAGTCCTTGTTATGAGAACTAGACGATCATTATTTCATGAGTTGTATGGAGCAGGTGAACAAGAACTTAAAGACCTTCACCATATCTCTCCTTAGGAATATCTTTGAAGACATGGAGTCCAATGTTGTTTAACTGAGCTTAGGCTGCATTCCTGAGGAGTGTGCTGTCCACTGTGAAATGCATGACATCAACACCAGCATGTTCTATCAAAGGTTACATGGCTTCCTCAGTTATGTGCTACTTGTCTTTTCCTGCTTGCAATCCTAAAGCAATGCTCAATGAGTAAGTACACACTCTTGTTTAAGAAAGCCTTTGAGAGTCATTTTGATATAAAAGAAATTGCAGTTTTGTGCCTCCTGTCTATTGTGACCTCATTTTCTCTGTACCTTTGGCAATATATGAAAATTGCAATAATAATAAATATGGTCTCCTCAAAAGTCTTCAAAAAGCCTGCTTTTTCAGCCTGATCTCAGTATTTGACTGCTTCCAGTTGACACCTCGATGGTCTTTTTTCTAAAAAATAACCTTTCTGTATTGCTTTTCCTTTCACCTTGCTGAGTCTTTAATACCTGGAATGTAAAGTTCCATGGACATAATAAGATCAGGGTTTTCTGTAAATTTCTTGCGATATGAGAAAAATAAGAGTCAGTGTGTTCTTATTTTTCTTCTAAAATATTTCATTACTGTTGTGGTCCATCCATTTCATTACTGTTACTGTTGTGGTCCATCCAACCACATTGGGTTCTTCTAAACAAATTCATTAACTTTCGCAAGTTAATTCTATTCCAAAGTCTTCAAAATCAAAGTAAAAGAAAGCATGTAAGTTGGAGTTTGAGTGATTCATGTCTGGAATTGTCATCTACTGGTGTAGTCCTCAGTGATCCTGCATTTTCCACTGACAGACAGAGACAGGATAGGAGAAAATTATTCAAACTTTTTATTCAATCTTTTCTTTCCTTTTTTTTTCTTTTAAGAAATGCTGAAATAAGTAATTTTCTCCCAAATATGAATTTGCAGCTAGGTCTGCTCCTGAACTGCATATACCTCTATTTGTGTGGTTACACATTTGAATCATAAATTAACCTGTTTGTGCAGAGGTTGCTGGCTGGTGCTATTTGAATTTAATCCCCCAGAGGAACATTATTAAAAGTTTAGGCGAAGACACATTAACATTGATTTTCATTCAGTTTTGCTGAGAGATACACTGGTAATTAACATCCATTCATCAACTCTGGCACCTATCACAGGGGTAAAGAAGCAAAATTTAAAAAAAAAAATCATTTTTGTATTTCAAAGTCAGCATAAAAGGGGTAGGTTTGGTCTTTCTTTTTACCATAAGACTACAGGATTTAAGTTTCTTTTTAATAACTTGTCAAATATCTCAAAGCTATTTAAGGCCTTAAAAATATTACAAAACCTCACAGATTCTACATAATTAACATTTAATCAGGCTTGTGGAAAAAAGGGCTTTAAAATAGTATTTATAATATTGGAGAAAAACATTTCACTATAAATATATATAATATGCTAGAATGGGTTCTTGCATATTTTAGTATTATGCTTGCCATCCTTTAGGTATTTTATCCTGTGTTTCTTGTAACTTTCCAAGAATTTTTTTCCTCCAGATGTTATCAGAGGCTTCATAAGTGCTGTCTTCCATCTTCTCTGGGGAGGTGGAAAGAAGCTATGGGATAATTTGCTAAAATGCCCAGTGTCTAAGGGACACAGATATAAACCGAAGAGAGAAAAGACTTTTTCCTAGGTTTTATTTTCCCTGTGTATTTAAATACACAGGGAAAATAAAATCTAATCTTTTTGTTATTCATGTGTTAATTATTGACAAATTAAATGCAAACATAATAAATATATGAAGTTTAACTGCACTCAATGTTCTTAGAGGTCTTTTCCAACCTTAATGAGTCTATGATTTTAGGTGGCAGAGCCACTTTAAGTTGTGAGTAGAAAATACTTTCTCATTCTTCCCTAAGCTTGTTCCTTAACTGAAGGGAAGAGACAAAAAAGTGTATCTAGTTGTCACAAATATTATATCTAAGAGCCAAATAAATGAACAAAAAGCTCAGGGTAACTGAAGCATTTTCTTTCCATTTCAATCTTCAAACTTTAGACTCTAAAATTGTGATAGATTAACTTCTAGACATGATATGTCACTTTAAAATAGAAAATGCATTTTTCCAAAGCATAAGAAAATGAAATATTTAAACAAATGTTCACAAAACAAAAAAAAAATCCGGCTTATCTGATATAGTAGGAAAATCTAAAAACAATGTTGCAGGTAGAGTGAAACTAGCTTTGCATTTACAGGGTTCAGGGATCTTTAGGTGAAGTGTCTTCTTTGGATGCTATTTTTTAAGTAAGGGATCAAGAAAAAACTTGAAAGGCTCTAAAGAAGTTGCTCAGCTGGAGAGACATATGCAGAAACCAGGATCAAGACAAAATACCTAGAATAATGGTTCATATATCTGTAAGGTACATGTGAAAAATAAATGATGGCAGTTGGATGACCATGCAACTTTGAACACTGGGTTGCTATGGATAGAGGTTTTAGGAGACTCACAGCATTAGGACACAATGAATATGTCTTGATTTGAAAGCAACTACCTAAAACATTACAAGTAAGTTTCTTCCTGATAAGAAGGAATGTATGCATTTTGACTGTCTGTAAAAGTTTGCCTTGCTGGTGGCCCACAGGTTTGGTGTAAGCCCTTAACTTGGTCATCTTTACCAAGTGAGTTTTCGCCTATCTGTCTGTCTTTACATATATATGTATATATCTGTCAACCCACTGTTACTTTATTAAATATGCTATGAGAACACAAACTGACCAAACACTGGCTGCACAAAACTACTGCAATGCAAACAGCAACACAATATCATGTTAAACCATTGATTTTTAATGATTATCAAATTGATGCTAGCTAACCTAGAGAACACAGAAGAAATTGCAAACAAGGATAGACATCAGAGAGAAATATTATTCACTTAGAGGAAAAATGGAAGCCAAAGCCCAGCTGAACTCAAAATTGCCTAGTGACACGAGGAGTAACAAGTAGAAATTCTGTCAGTTTGCTCACAGAAAGAGGTTCAGAGCAAAAGTTCAGTGGAAATGTGGCACTGTTGACAAAAGGGAGAAGACAGCCCAGTGATGGATGACACAGATAAAGCTGAAGTATTTGATGCCTTCCCCACCTCCCTACTCCAGTCCCTATAGGAAAAGCCTGAGACCAGATCACTGCATCAAGCCAGTCAAGCTTGGGAAGGAGAAGAGCAGTCAGGAGTGGAATTGTTGCAGGCTAGAGGCTACTTGAAGGATCTTCATGTACTAAAATCCCTGGACTTGGATGAGAATCACCTGAAACTGCTGAAGCACACAGGTGAGGTGATTATAAAGCTGCTACTTACCTGTGACCAAAAAAATTGAGGCAATCTGGAAAAGTCCCTTACAAATGAAAAAAATGAAAATATTATGCCAAGCTTTATAAATTGTAGGAGGAACCACCTGGGAATTACAGGCTAGTTAGATTTATCTCAGACCCTGCAAACAGAATCTTAGAGGATTTCTCTAAACAGTTGTGCTGGGTGTGGCTCAGATAGAGTTAGGTTTTTTTCAGAGTAGCTGGTATGGGGCTGTGTTCTGGATTTGTGGCCAAAACAGTGTTGATAATACACGGATGTCTTTGTTATGGCTGAGCAGTGCTCGCACAGCATCAAGGAATTTTCTGCGCCTCTCCCCACCCCACCAGTGAGGAGGCTGGGGGTACACAAGAAGTTGAGAGGGGACATGGCCAGGACAGCTGATCTCAACTGACCAAATGGGCATCCTACACAATATGGTGCCAATGTTCAGCATATAAAGATGGGGGAGAGGTTGGTGAGAGGGTCCCTGATCGGGGACTGACTGGGCATTGGTCAGTTGGTACTGACCAACTGTGTTCACTTGCATGACTTATCTTTCTTGGGTTTTATTTTTGCTCTTTGTTATTTTTTTCCTTTTCCTTACTATTATTGTTGTGTTTTTTACTGTTATTAAACTGGCTTCATCTTCACCCACAGGTTTTCTCATTTTTGCTCTTATTCTCTTCCCCATCCCGCAGTGGACAGAGTGAGTGAACGACTGCATGGTGCTTAGTTGCTGACTGGGGTTAAACACTGAAGGGCAAGTAAGTAGCAAAGGTTTACTAAAGACTGATCATGCTTATTATCTCAATTGCCTTGAGTGATAAAGTGACTAGCGATGTGAATGAAGGGATAATAATGGATGTAACACACCTTAACTTTGCTGAGGCTTTGGAAATCTCTCAGACTACTGTAATTTAAAGAAGAATGGGTTGTATGAATGCACTTCTAGGTAGGCTTAATATTGGCTGGACTTCTGTGCTCAGAGGGTAGGAATCAGTCATGTGATGTCCAGTGAACCTGGTAATGAGCACAAGACCTAGTGAGGTGACAATGGCTCCACAGCTGTTTGGTATCTATGCCAACAATCTCAATGACGAGACAAGAATTCTCAGTAAATCTAGAAAAGATATTAAATTTGATTCATGCAATAAATACTAAAGCTTCAATTGATCTTAAGATGCTGGAGGACTGGGCCAAAAGGACACCATGCCGCTCACACATGAGAAGTTCAAAGTTTTTTTCAGAGTGGAATAATTCAATGCAGCTGTGAGCTGACCAAGTGGCCATGGAGGTGTAGTAAATCCCTGGCTGAACCTAAGGCCCCAGTGTGTTCTCATCACATATGAGGCAAACTGCATACTGGGTTAAGTCAGAAGAATTCCACTACTAGATCAAAGGAACTTATTATTCACTTCTACTGCATGCTGCCACATCTCAGCTCTTGCATCCAGCTTTTGGTTCCCCACTTCAAGGCTTGTGGAGGAACTGGAAAGGCCTTGTCAGAAAGCACAGGCTAAGAGAGCTGGGGTTGTTCTGTGTGGAGAAGAGGAGACCTTCGGGATGATATCATTGTGGCCTCCCAGTGCCTTAAAAGAGCTTATAAGAAAGGCAGGAGAGGGGGGGACTTTTTATGTGGGCAGATAGTGACAGGAATGGTTTTAAACTGGAAGAGGCCAGGTTTAAATTAGATGTTACAAATAAATTCTTTACTCAGAGGGTGTTAAGGCACTGGAACAGATTGCCCAGAGAACTTGTGGATGCCCCATTCCTGGCAGTGCTTTTGGCCAGGTCAGATGGAGCCCTGAGCAACCTGGTCTAGAGGATGGCATCCCTGCCCACAGCAGGGGGGTTGGAACTAGATGATCTTTAAGGTCCTCTGCAATCCAAACCATTCTATGATTCATTCTATACCTGCACTTGCTGACAGGCAACAACCACAAACTACAGCTTGGGAGGTTCAAGCAGGGCATTATGAATACATTTTTCAGCACTGGAGTGCTGGAAAATGATAGTTCAGCACAGCACTAAGGTTACGCAGAAGCTTGTGGATTCTCTTCTCATGAAGCTTTTTAGGATATGATACTCCTGCTTTAGGTAGGAGGTTGGATGAAATAATCTAAAGATCCTTACAATGATTCCCTTGTTCTGAATCTAATTTCCTGCTTCTTAATTCACTGGAGTTTTATACTGTTTCCAAGTTCTTAAGCAGGAAGAAAATGTACTTTGACTTGTATCTATGCAGGAAGTGGTATAGTCTGTGATGCTGGAGGTCTACCTTTATTTTGTAGAAACAGGAAAAAGTGATGAAGAAGTTAGAGCTGATTTGCTATTTATCTCAGTAAGGTGGTGTGTATTACTGCTGGAAAGACTCTGACATGAATTTGGGTAAGAAACTAGCTTTTTGTGTCTTTGCTTCCTTCAGTTCAGGGATCAGCATCACCTTGGCACAACTATCCAGTAACCAAAAGAGCTATGGGTGTTCTCATCAGTTAGATCTCAATCAGTAGAAACTGTCAAATAGTAGACTGCAGAGAAGTGTTCTATATTACCAGCCACTACAAGAACACTTTGAGTTATAAATATCCATAAGCTTTAATGGAGAACTGTGCCTGTCAGCAGAAAAAAAATACTATCAACCTGTGATGCCCTACACAAATAATGTCAAACCTGGGGCACGATGCAGATTAAGCTGCACTTTAAGCCATCTACTAAATGGAGTATTAGCTGGAAACTGGATTTTGCCATCAATGAAACATAATTTAATATATCTGAAGGCCAGTATTGGTTCACCTATCTCAGCTGCAATTGCAGTGAAGGAAAAAAAGTCCTTCTGACTGTAAGAAAGTACTCTCTTTTCTGTTACTGATCTCAACAGTGAGTTTTGATCCTGATTTTGTTCTATGGCAGCATCTTGAAAGGAAAATATTTTTAGCCTTGAACACAAGAATACTCCCGCTTCTCTGACTATAATACCACTGTATCTCAGTGGAGGATGAGCAATGCTTTCATAACTTGCTACCTTAGAGTAGAAAAGGATATAATTAATTTGACATGAACATCTGACAGAAAATGTTAATCTGGGATTATCTACCCAGGTAGATAATCCAGGTTTATGATATTACTATCTAATCTAATCTAATTTAATCTAATTTCTGAATTTATTTTGCCATTTGGCCTTTAGCAAGATGTTGGCTTTGCTCACCTATTAACATAGGTTTACCCTACCTTAGCACTGTAAATAGGCTAACAAGGCCTACTCACTTTTTATAACACCTTGAGAACTATAGAAACCAAAAAATGCAAAGTATTTTAACAGGGCAGAAAAGATAAAAGGGAGTGTGAAGACAATCTTTAAAAATTCACTCTTAAGATTTTTAATGATTTCCATGACTGTTCCCGATAGAGAGTCTTTGATTGCAAGCACCTTCACTTTTGTTTTATAAACTTTTGGTTTATATGTTCACCCTTGACTCAGACATTCCAAGACTCCCACAAATCTGAGGCCTAAAGACAGGAATGAAAGAGTAAAATGAAGGGCACATGACTGAGAGAATAGAAGGGCAAAGTTAAGAAACTGCAGAGAAAATTGCCAATAATGAGAGCAGAGTTATGCAGAGTTTGGAAGTCAGGAATGAGGATAATGAGAGGTTAATGAATAGATCATAATAAAGGTTGTCCATAATGTAGATGATTACTAGACCAGCATTTTGGATGAAATTAATAAAGGAAAAGCAAGGAATGCCACTGATGAAGCACACAACTGAAGCAACTGAAGATCAAGTTCAGACCATATTTTGCATCCATACCAAAGAAAATAAACTAATTTTAAAAGAGAGAAATTAAGGGAATAGAAGCAATTAGAGACAATTTTAAAAAGAAAAATATGCGAGAAGAGAAAAGGGAGAATATCTGCATTGTATAAGCTTAGAAAAATCAAAGAAGAAAAATTAATAGGGAGCTTGGAAGAATGCTCAAGTCAAGAGTATAGCTCAAAAAGACGGATAGATTTTCCTATTGCCACTAGGCTCTCATTTTCTAACCAGCTATACACCTCCTCTTGATTACATCCTGAAGAAATTCCAAGCTTACACAACTAAAACTGGTTCAATATTTGGAGAATGTCTACAGAAATACTTCAAATGGCATTCCAGATCTACGTCTACAAATTAATTTCCCAGTTGTCTCACCAAACTCGGATTGTATTTTATATAACATATTGAACAATATAAAATATAGATAGTAAACATTCTGTATTTAATGCATATATCATACAAGTTAATAATATATATGAAATCATATACACACAAATATATAGGGGGACCTAGGCTGGAGCAGTTTGTTCCTGAAGTACTGCACCCTGTGGAAGGGACACACACTGGAACAGTTTGTGAAGAACTACAACCCATGGAAAGGGCTTACCTTGGAGGACTGTTTACTGTAGCAGGGACACCACCCTGCAGCAGGAGGAGAGTGCAAGGAGGAAGGAACAGCACAGACAACATGTAATGAACTGACCACAACCCCTATTCCTCATTCCTACTTGGGAGAAAGAAGTAGAGAAATCTGAGTGAAGCTGAGCCCAGGAAGAAGAGTGATGGGAGAGGCAGGTGCTTTTAGATTTGGTCTTATTCCTCATTATCTTACTTCACTGTTAACTGTTGATAAACTAAATGAATTTCTCCCAAGTCAAGTCTGTTTTGCCCTACAGTGATGGGCCTACCCTCATCTCACCCCAGAAGACTTTTGTAGTATTTTCTTCTTCTCAATCCACAGTCCATTTGAGAGGCTTGGTAAGCTTATAGTAGCTAGACAAGGTCAACCCACTAGAGATACCAAGGAGTTTTCTTATATATTGTGAGTGAAAATAAGATGTGACTTTTGGGCTTGTTGTAAGTTATCCTGTAGCAGTGGGCAGACCACCGAGAATCCACTGGTGGTCTGACCATTCATAGCGCTGCTTTGTACCTGTCCCTCCCCTGCTCACCCAGGACTGGCCAGATGTCACTGGTCAGTCATTTGCCTATTGGCTCGTCTCTCGCCTCGCCCTCCCCCGACAGAGGGCATAAGAGATTCGGGCGAGAGACGAGCTGGACCACTCTTGCCAGGTTCACCATCCCACAGCTTGTTCTATGCACGATCCTTTTCCCTCCATGAGGGAAAATAAAGAACGCTGATGTATACGCAAGTGGTCCGTCTGTCTTTACCGGCAAACAGCCGCCACCGTTCCACCCTGGACCGGAGCTCCTGGCATAAGGAGCTACTGAGGGCTGGATTCGGTGGTCCAGAGGAGTCCAGAGACAAAACAGCAAAGATACATTATCCCTTGAACAGTTTTTCTCCTTTGCATTCTGTTGGTTATAACAGAAGACCAATTCAGCTCCAGGCTTTCAATGCTTTTTCCTTACTCCAACACATCTGTCATCTTCCTATAGTGTGCACAAGGGTAAATAACAGCAGAGACCATTATTAGCACTTTCTCAGGATTTTTCATAAGAACACTGGAATCCTCTTGCTAAAACAGGTTGTCTAGGTCCACCATACTCTGAGGGCTAGCAATAAGCCTCCCACAGGAAGATGTGTGATGCAAACCATGGGAAAAATGCTTCATTAAATGGCTCATCCCTATTCCTTAAGTCTGTGATTTGCTTAAGGCCTGAAATGTGAATGTGATCGCTCTTTCAAAAATCCTATTGTTGTTAGTAAATATTCTGATACTAGATTTTTCTTTGCCTGCTAGGCTTATAAACACCTAACTACCATTTAAAACTAGCTCAACTATAACCTTCAATAACATTCTGTGACATTGATGAAAATTAAAGGCTTGTTACAGAGTGGATGTTTTGTTTTAGCAGTAGGAAATTTGCCCCCTTTTGAATTCATTGAATATTTCTGTTCTTGTGCTAGAAAACAAAAAATACAGTCACAAAGGGCTTCGTGGATATTGGGAGGAATTCCTGCATTTGGAGCTGACTCAGAGATGAATGGTAGTAAGAAAAAAGTTACAGGCTTTTCTACAGTTATCTATTTTCCCATTTAACTTCCAGTAACAAAGAGAAAAGGAGTATAAATGATAGTGTACCACAACAGAATGATCAGTGACAAATGTCTGTCAGTAAGATTACCATTGCAGATAGAATATGTAAACATACATTTCAAAACCAATTTTTCCTTATGCATTCTGTCTCATCACAAAGATGCCAACTGGATAGACTTACTTTGCACATAAGATGAGCATATTTAATAAAATGAGAGTGAAGGAAGGATAACATTTTTTATCTTGTTTTAGAACACTTTCTTTGGTCCATTTTTCGGTGGAAATAGATTAAGCACAGTTAATCAAGCTCTGTCACTGGGTTCCAGTGGTGACTTTGTACATTGCAAAATAAAAAGGACAAATGTAGCACAAAAGGTAGACACATACGGAGTTGCTTGTAGTTTCTTACAGACTTCAAGCAAAGAACAGATTTTTACAGACTTTTAATACAGAGAAACTCAAAATCACACTAGTTTTTCTCTTCAGTTGTTTCTGAAAGCAAATAAAAATATTACTGTGCACATGGTGTGGCAAGTCCTTCAGCAAAGAGGGGCTCCCTGCCACAGGAATGGCATCACTCAGGCAAGATTATATTCTCCTGTTTTCTAGTATCTTTAATTCTTTGTAGTACTGCAGAACTAATTTAGGTTCGTAATTTCCTTCATGTTCAATTATTAGAGCATGCCTGTTAGTTTGTACATTGCCCTTGCAAAGCTGTACCAGCACAATGAATAAACCCCAGTGCAATAAGACAGTCATAAATTTGAGTGCAAAAGACTGTTACTGATGGAAATCCAACTTTTCTTTTACTTTAGAGGTTTAGCATATTTATTAATTGCCTGGAAAACAATTACATGCTGTAGATGTGGAACCTCATAAGGCTCTATCTACAGAAAGACTTTTAGAGAAAGCTGTCCTTTAGCAGTACTGTAGGCAACTTGGTTAAGCTAATTTTCTAGATTTCCTCAGTGGACTATGGAAAGACCTAAGATAGGACAAATCATTCTTTAGGGTGCCTAAGAAAGGAGTTTAAGAAAAGTGAGGTACTTCCCTCTGGAAGCATTGCTTTGTGTCTACTAAGAGGGAATCTACTCTAGACAAGTGGCCAAACTTTCTTAAAAGTTTAAAAATCCCTAAGAATTAGGGTTTTTTTATCTGAGTCAAACCATAGATGACTAACTGAACAGACTTTTTTGAAGAACACTAAACAGAATCCAGAAGTCCTTATGCACTGAATTATTCTCCAAATTGCTATTTTCTCCACAGTATTTTGGTAATATATTTTTCCTATGACATATAGTACAGGTGAAAAATATGGGATTTTCTGGTTTGTCTCATTTATCTATTTATTTCAAATATTTTCTTTGAATCTGATATTTCATTTTGTCTTAACCTACTTTTCTTATTCGAGGTAATACAGTGCTCTGAATCTTGGCGTCTCTGAATAGTTTAACTGAAGTTGGAATGTTCCTATTTCTTCTGCAAAGTTCATACTTAGACGTGTATGGGCTGGCATCTGTAATACCACTCATTGTGTAACTAATTGTGTTGGCCCTTATTGTGAATTTCCTGATTTTTTTCTGGTATAATTCACTCATTGTAACAATGCACAGAAGTGCAAGTTCACTGCTGTTAATGGAAGTCTGTGCTGTTCACAAAAACAGGATCAAGAATATGTGAGTTCTGAATATTTTATAATAAGACGTGTTATAGTAAACAGGTGATTTCAACATGACAGGATTTATCACCTTTAAACCTAGGTGATTATTTTTCCTGATTAGCAAGTTGAAAATCCTTTTCTATTTAGACTTTTAAAAGTTGTCTTATTACCCTTTCTTTGGTGCAATCTGTTTCAGTGAAATGTATTCAAAGTTAAAATTAAATAAATCTGCATTAGCTCAAGAGGAGGTTATCTACAGAATAGCAAGGCTAGACAGAGAGGACCTTCTGTATGTTCTGGTACAAGGTGAAGAAGTCTGTGCTTAACAGACCTGGAAAGAGCTTATGCAATTTTAATGGATGGTTAATTTTTTTTCTTAGAAAAGCCTGCCCATTTTTAAGAGGGCAAATGATTCCTATTGATTACAGTATTATCTAATGGTGAGGAAGAAGCTTGCCTCCCTGCTGCTGACTTGAGCTAAGAAATCAATCATGACTGCTACAGCTGAATCTGGAGGAAAACTATGAAGCATTTTACTGGCTGAGAAATGGAAACTGGAGGAAAAGGATTATGTCTTACTTGGGACCAGGAAGCAAGCAGTAGTGAATCTTTATTTAGGAAATGCCCTGTTTCCTAATATTTCATCATTTGGCACAATCTATTCAAATTCCAGCTTTCAGATGCAATATGCTGGGTGTCAGTACATGCACTGTTCAGACATGGGGCCAGCTGTTCCAGAAAAAAAGTGTTACTGTAAGCAAGCAACACATCTCAGTTGTACACAGACTTTCTCTGTGATTTACTGACTTTAAGCTTGTCACTTTCTGATCTCCAAACACTAGCCAATGAACTTAATGACTGGTAAAAATTGAGATGAAACTCCTTAAGAAAAGGTAGGTCAAGCATGAACACAGCTGGATGAGTTTGAGTCATTGCCAGCTATCCAGGTATTTGTTATCAGGTTGCAGCTTTCTTGAGCATGATGGCGGGAATAAGCCAAAAGGGAAAACATAAGAGGTCAAAGAGCAACTTGAGAGATTAATTTAGTGCATTCATTTCACTTTCCAGGTTTTAATGAAACTTACGTTTCATTTGAATATTTCACAACTATCCAAATGAGATGTAATTCCATCTGAAACACATTAAACACTGTTAGTCTTTGAAGCAGGCTTTGAATAATAGAATCACAGGCCTGAAAAGGACCTCAAGAGGACAACTCTTCCATATCCCAACTCTAAAGCAAACTCAACTATGCTTATATCCATCTGACTGATGTTTGTTCTAAAAATCTCCAGAGATGGAGTCTTTACAATTTCCCATGCCATTATCTTGCCAGTTCTCTCTATCCTTAGCTGGAATTTGCTTCCTAACACCTAACTTTGCTGTAACTTAAGTCCATTACTTTCCAGGTTGATCTATTGATGATACAGACAAAAAATTGCTCCTTTCCTCTTTGTGTCAGCTTTCATGTATTTGGAGTCTATTGACATACTTCACATTTAATTATGTACTAAGAACCTTTTGGCTTCAAGTGAAACATAACTTACCATCTGTAAAGGCAGTGAGTTTATTTAACAGAAACAATAGTGTCATCAAGAAAACATGAGTCTTGGTTAAGTGGTTACCCTAACTGATTAGCTGCTTCCCTGGTTATCCTGCCAGTCTGTCCTTAGAAGGTCCAGGATCATGAACACTGCTTTGTAGTTCTCTTCTTTCTCCAATATTTATGAATCTGAATTCTTTAGCCAATTTTTCTTTATTTATAAGGCCTACTGTTTGAGAAGGAGGCAGTGTCAACTGTGAAATATTCCTCTGTTAGGCACTATTAGTCACCATTGCTAAATATACAGCTATGTTTAAACCAGATTAATCTACTCACAGAATCGAAACGAAAATGAAAAGAGAATACATATTCATTTTCCCTCTTACATCCTACCTTACACCAACTGCCTCTACATTACTTTCTCAATTAATTTTATGGCAAATCTGTTAAATATCTGAGTCTTCTCTGCCTAAATCAGGAGCTTATGATAGTTAGTCTAAGGTTTAGGCCTGTAATCCCCCTTCTTACTGGCTGTATGACCTTCTTGCAGGCTGGTACACTAAGCTGGCATATTTCAGTATCTCATGTATTCATTTTCATAATAAAGTAGAGTTTATCCCTGCCCTTTTTAAAAGTGTTTTGAAGTCACTACAGCGTTTACTTGCTGTATTTAAGAGAATGCTTTTGTGGTTTTGTCCTTCTTTATCATGTTTTACTGCTTGACAAAAGTACTGTGGGCAAAATACTTGGGACATTATTTTTACCTTGGATATCAAGTATTCTACCAACTCTGCTGCACCCACAACCCTCCCACTCCCCCAAGGTAACAGTAATGACTAACCTGCCTTTGAACAGTCTTGAAAGGATCTTGTTGCTTGGACTTGCAAGACCAAGTGGACTTGGTGATCTAGGCACCTTGTATAGTACCTGTTCTTCAACCTCCAATAATTTCTTACAAAATACTTAAACAGCATGCCAGGTGTCATATAAATACTTCAAACAAGCTGATGGTAGTACTACATTACCATAAATTTAATAGTTTTGTGGCTATAGACATCATTCTAACAGAATTTTACTAGCAAATGTACCTTAAAAAGTTGTTTAGAATTTTTAAAAACGTTTTCTTTTTAATGAAACATTCAGAGGAAATGTTTCAGCCCATCAAGCTAAACTATCAAGACTGGAAGCCCAACAAGGATATAGCTGATTCCATTCACCAAACATACTTTTGGCAATGACTGATGTAGACAGGGGATTAAAAGATGTGTTAAAGCTGCATGAGAGCCTTGTTGGATCTCAGAGAGGCCAGTGAGGGAGACACTGAGGAGAAAGTGTGTTGCTGATCACCTGATCAATGTGGTGAAGTGGATAAAGTCTACTTGAAACATTCAAGGAAGTCTTTGGATCCTATGATGCTGGTTCTTATAGAAATTTTAACATCTGTGGGAAGAACACTGTGGTGAGAAGCAAGCTATCCAGGAGGCTTCTGGATTGTATTTGAGGTAAACTCATGGTACAGACACTGGAAGGGCCAACCAGGTGACTCTGGCATTCACTAGCTAGCAACAACTCTTTGGGAATATGATAATGAATAGAAACCTTGGCTGTCATGACCATAAAATAGTGGAGCTCAAAATCCTGAGAAGGCAGAAAAAGGCAAGTGGTACAGTACAGAGTCTGCACTTAAGGAGGGCAGATTTCAGCTTATCTGGGGAGTTGAAAGGTGGGAAGCAGCTTCCATGGGAGGCAACTCTGACAAGCAAACGAGTTCAGTGAATCTAGCAAGACTGTAAGGATATCATCCTTCAAGCCTATGAATGGTTCATGCTGATGCTCAGGAAATCAAGTACACTTATCAACAGACCAACTCAAGACAGAGATCCACCATAAAAGGCAGCATAAAGGAGATGGAAGCAAGGATAGGCTTCAAAGGAGGAATTTCTGAAACATTGCATTAATATGTAGTGATGGTGTCAGGGAAACCAAACCTCAGATGGAATCAAGACTTGCCAGGAACATCAAGGCAACAAGAAGAGCTTGTACATTACTAATAAAAGATTGAAAAAGGAAAATGTATGTACTGATTGCTGAATGAAAAGGTGATTCAGCAACAGTGGACAGTGGTAAGGCTGAAGTGCTCAGGGCCTTGTTCTTTGAGGCCTCTGTTCTTAATGAGAGAGAAGAGAGGGAATACCAGCAGTGGATAAGGAACAAGTCAGAGACTGCTTAGGTGAACTCAATTCATAAATACTCATGGATCTGATAAGCTATATCAAAACTTTATGAAGGTTCCAAAAGGACAACCCAGAGAACTACAGGCTGCTCAACCTTACTTCAATCCCTGGCAAATACGCAGAGCAAATACTCTAAGAACGTATTTTTGGGAACCTGAAGCAGAGTAACAATGTGATGGACAGTACTTTCATCAAGTTTTCAGAAGAAACTCATATGGAGGTTGCAGTTGAAGGACTTGAGGGACAGGCTGACATTTGGAGGAACCTATGGGATGAACGGACAACAGGTTCAGGGAATAAAAGCCCTTCAAGGAGAGATGGTAGGAAATAGAATTTTCCAGTCTGAAGAACAGACAGTTTTGAGGGGACCAGCAGTCTTCCAGTATCTAGGAGGAGGTTATGAAAAGGATGAGATGGGTTTTCCAGTGATGCACGTCAGGAGAACTAGAAACAATAGACATGAATGAGAAAAAGAATGTTTCCAGCTGGGTACAATGCATGAGGACAGCCAAGAAGTGAAGTAGATTACTTAGAGAGGGTACACAGATTCCACTTTGAGGTCTTGAAGACCAGGCTGTGTAAATCTCTATGCAAGTCTGTTTAGAGCAGAATTTTACCCTAAATCCTTCCTGAGGTCCCTTCCAAACTGAAGTATCTTATGTCTCTATTGAAAGAAAAAATTACTTTTATTTCTGAAACAAGTGGAAATATACTCCCTTTTTTTCAAGTAAAACAGTATTTCATTGGTGGTGTTTTCCAAAAGTGCATAATGCCCTGATGTTTCCAACTATTTTAACACATTGGAACCATCTAGATTGTAATAATGGAAGTTTAAACTTCCCAGACTTGATGATGGACTATTTAACTATTATCTGTGGATGTTTCTAAAAGAAACACTTTTTAACTTCTGCAAGTGTGAGTTACAGATTTCATGGACCTACAATACAAATGTTGCACGTGTCTTAACTACATGAAGAACATGAAGAACATGATGCTACTTTTAGCAGTTTCACGAACACTGGTTGAAGTTTTATTTATCAGCATTCTGGATTGTATTCTGAATTAATATGTTACTATAGTGTTTTCTACAATGCTATTTAATACTATTTGTCCTCAAGAACATATTAGCACATATGACATATTTTGTCTTTTGGTCATAACTTAATACAATTTTTAATGCTATGTCTATGTCAGTCATTACCAACAGTATGTTTAGTGACTGGAATCAGCCAAATCCTTGCTGGGCTTACAGTCGTGATAGTTTAGCTTGATGGGCCAATAGCTTTCTATTACACAGTTTCATTCCTTTTACAAACTCCATTTGCAAATATTATAGCATTGCTAGCATTTCTTGTTATGTCTTTTGAGTCAGAAGAAATTTTATTCTTATGTGGAATTTTTAGAATTATATGCATTCCCAATGTTTCTACTGTTTCTGCAAAATTCAGCTTGCATCCTCTGGTTGAGACTAAAACTGACTAAATATTTTCATATCTCATATAAAGTGCATTGCTGGCATCACTGATGGTCTTATAGCTCTATAGATTCAAAGAGTATACTTTAATCCAAGCTTCCTGTAGGATGAGGTTTAAGGTTGTGAGGTGGTTGTTTTCTTTCCCCCTTACCCCCATATTTATCTCTGACATGGAAAGAGGGAACTTGTATTGTTTCATTCAAGGCCATAAACTGCATGGGAAGGTCTTTGTTCTGGCTCTGTGACTATACTCCTGTACATCAATATGAATATTCTCCTAGTCAACTGAGCATTAACTGCCTGACCGCGATTTCTCTGGAGATTAAGCATTATATTGGGGTGTGACAAGTCTGTAGAAAAACTCAGTTTATCCCACTGAGATATTTTGGTGCTCTGAGGCACAGAGGGAAGCAAACATTTGTCTCTCATATGGTCTGTACCTTTTTTTTAACCTTGCTGACAAATACATGCGACATAGGCCATTAGTCTTAGTTTTCCTTTTTTCTCCGGTGTCAACACTGCACTCATTCAGTGTTTCCTAACTTTTAACTCAGAAGGTCTTGTTGGCTATATATGTCAATAAATAAAATAAGGCTAAGGGCTGTTTTCTGGCTGTGAGGCTAAATGGCACAGAGTGGCTGCAGGCATACTACATAACACTTGGCCTTGAGTGTCACCTCAAGGGGACAAAGTGTCTGAAATAATGTGGAGGTCACATTGCAGCTTTTTAGCACAGGGGTTTTTCTACTATGAAACAGAGAGAATTTGCTGCATGTTGCTGTGTGTGGCAGGCATGTGTCAAAGGTCCCAAACCTTCAGAGACAGTTTCAGAGGAACCATCAGGGGTGATGTTGGGTATTGGGTGTGATTCCTGGCAAATGCTATCCCCATGCCTGGGCATTGTCTGGCAGGGTGCTAGTTAGCACCAGGCAAACCGAGGAGAACGAAGTCTGTTAGCAGTCAAGCAGTGTGATAGCCAGTGGTACAGTGCTGGAATTCAAGCTCTGTTTACATAACATTATGGCTATAGAGGCTTGACACAAATGCAAGCACAGACATTGTGTCTGTATTTGTACAGGTACATGCATGCTGAAGCCTTTTGCATAGTCTCTGCCCCTCCTCGTTGTTTGCTGTGTTTGGTACTTCTCAACAAAATACAGTCACCTCTTCTGTACAGATTTCAATGAGACGCTGTTCAAATCTTGCCCTGAGAAGTTCTCAAAAGTTGTGACATATGTAGGCAGCGTAAACTTCAGTGGACCAGAGATAAGGGAAAATAACTCATGGATACTGTTTCCTAGATCAAAAATGACATCTAACCATGATGATGTATATGTAAACTTAAAAAACGTTTTGGTTTTGTTTCATATGCAAACAGTATGCAAAAATTTATCTGTTGGATTAGAGGACTTTGCAGAAAGAAAAATCATGTGAATAGTTCATATACTACAGATTTGATTAGCAGTGGAGAAAGTGATGTCCTACACTAAAAGCAGACCACACAGCTATGAACACTTTCTGTTGGCTGTTACATTTTAAGCTAATTTTGTGGAAGCCTTTCTGTTATCAGCTCTAAGCTTCTTTAAACAACAACGACCAATTGCATAGTAGCGAGGGAGCAGACAACTCCCTGATGCCATAGGACTTTTGCTAATGTTACTCCAAGCTGGGTAAATACAGTATTCCTGGCACACTAGAATGGATATAGTTAGTGGTACAGATTAAACAGCTATCAGCACATGAACTTAACATGTCACTGGGACAGAAATCCATTATGTCAGCTCGTTTGCAGGCTCCATCAACCAAAACTACCAGTGGATTAGCTGTAGAAGTTGAAGGGGAAAGGCTCTGATTATCAGGAGGAACAGAAGTAAGCATTGTAGTGATGTTACTGGGTAATAGTAGATCCCAAAAACAATGCAGCAAGAGTGGTTCTGGGCAGACACACTAACATTTGACGAAAACCAGAGGAAGTATTTCAGGCATGAGTGCATAGTGGAATTAAATCTTGGCTATGTTTCTCCAAGTAGAAGAGTAAGCATGTATTGGACTTCCTACTGCCTAAAATCAACAGCGAGTGAATACAGTGAACACTCTTCTGGATCTCATTGATCCTGGGAAGAGAAGACCTAAGGCAAATCCCAAGCAACATGTGCAGATTTGCTGTTTAGGGGATAAGGTAAAACAGGGTAGAAGAAGGAAACTAGTGCATGTATTTAAGTTAGAAGGACAAATTCTTCCCTGCTATGACCTGCTGTGTAGTGTTTTACTTCTTATAGTGCAACTGCCTCTACTGCTGATTTTTTGTTACCCAGGGTTTATATTTCCTGATTGTATATTCCTCTGAAGAAGGAATCTGTTACTAATATTGAACCTGGACACTGACAAGGGTTAGCTCTTTTAGAGATTTCTTGAAATCAAATAATTCAACTTTGTGCATTCATTTTTGGGAAACTGGGGAGATAAGAGGTGAAATGCCAAAAGGAAATCTATTCCTGCTACTACCTGGGAAGAGAGATACCCCAAGAAACTATCCCTTGTCAAATTTTGTAGAGATTTTCCCCAAGCCTAGGGAACATGTCTAAGCTTTTGGGCTTCTCTAACTCTGATGCTTCACTCATCATTAATTATAATACATGCCACTAGTCAGGAAGGTAAGAAGCAGGCAACTGAGAGATTAAAACAAAGGAAGTAGTGCTTTTACATTCATTTTTTCCCACCTATAAATTTTCCTTTGATTCCATTTAATTTGGTAAACCTGGCAAGTTGCTGCCAGGTGGATCTCCTACACAAGTCTGTCTCAAGATTTCATTATCCTTTTTATTTCTAGCATCATCATTCAGACATCTCTGTTTTCTCTAGCTAATTAGCCCGCTGTTTAAGAGGTGCACATTTCTTAACATATGGTACACAGTTGCACTGCATGTGTGCTGTATTTTCATTTTCTAGTTTGAATCTTATATTTCTGATACAGTATGTCAGAAATATCAGATGCCCATCTTACAGAACAGCACTCACAGCTTCACATTGAAATGTACCCTAATTATACTCTCAAAATCCGTACATCCCCATGTTTTCAATTAAGACATCACAGCCATTACAGTACTGTGACAACAGATTGTGATTTAAAGATGCTAGTATTTGGAGGTCAGAATTTATCAGGAGATAAAAGTCACAGGAATTAAGTGTTTAAAATAATTAAGATTAAAAAATGTACCTTTCCAATTCAGTGGAGCAAAGTTAAACCCCATATAAAAATCCTCCACATGGCGTGATACTGTCTCTTTGAGACACTGGCATTGCATGCAGCTGTTATAAATCTTCTTCCTGTGTAAGACTGCAGAGGGAGGACCTGACTGGCAACACAAAGGAAGAAGCAGGTCTGTTCGCCTGTCTGGGAGAGGCAGAGGGAGAGGAACGGGTGGAGGGGGAGCGAGGCGCGCACACACGCGCAGCTGAATGCAGAGAGATTCACTCCTTCTGTACAGCCCACAGACCATCTATGCCTAAGTGATTCTGGTCCACCATTTGCATGATATATTAGCCTTTCAAGCTGTCTTGTGGTATTATCTGAGAGACCGTAGCTTTTGCTTTTAGCTAAGCTCGTGTGCATGTGGTTTTATCTCCAGCAGGTCTCCATTTCTAACTAATATTAATCTTACTGCAAGGAAAACAGTATACTTAGGGCTGTGCACATGCTGAAAACAAACCAGGACACACTACGGGCTGAATTAAACAGCTACAGTTACATAAAATTAAATTTCTGTGTCGTTTACTGTACTGGCAAAAATAATTTTTTTTTGCTTTAAAAAAACTCAAAAAACAAAACAACCAAACCCAACATTTCAACTTTACACAATATCTCCATTAAATTGGAGAAACAAAAGAGAAGTATCAATTCTGGAATAAGAATGTTCACATGAGTCGTTACACTAATATAACCATATCAGCTTCACTGTGCTGGTGTAACTGATAATATGTGCTGTACTGACTAGCTCTCAGGTCCCTTGAGCTGCAGAAATGCAGATGTAACCTTAAATTCTTTCTAAAGCAAATCCTGCAGATGCTTTCTACCGCCCTCATCCTCCCTCAAAAAAGCCTTCAACTCCCTCTATAGGATTAGCTTTCTTCTGTACCTACCCCCTCTGTGCTGCGTCTAGCCTGAATTGCTGTCAGTCATCTGGTTACTTCCCAGCTCCTCCAGACATTCCCTCCAGCCAACGCACATATCCCTGCAAGCTCCTGCCTGAATCACGAACTGACAGCTGGCAGACAGGTAGTATGAGGCTCATATCCAAGAGATGAACGAACATTTTCAGCAGAAGCAGAGCACCTATCCACTAATACACCATTTCCCTAACAAAAAAGGAAAACAACATCATGGTTTTCTTCTTGTATAGCCAGCTTTTTTATCATACACTGAGCACAACAGAATTATAAGACTTCAAGTAGTTTTCTGACAGCAAGTGTAACCACAAAATATATAAATATCTGTGATATGTATAGTTATTTCTAACATCTGGGTCAGACATGAATGCTCCTGTGTTCTTATATCAAAGGTACAGCATGACAGCCGAGTTTTATTTAATATAAGGACTATACCACACAGTGAGGGTAAGAATTATACCAAAACGGCTGCAAACATTCTCCAGCTTGTGGGTAGAGCATGGGGCACCTAAAGAGCTGGACTACTTTTCAGTAGTAGGCAGAGGCTGCAACTGCTATTGACTTAGTGCTCGGCTCATTTAAAATGCAAGCTTTATTTAGGTGCTTAATATAGATTTAGGCGTCTGACTGTAAACACTTGATTAAAAATATTGGCCTAGCTTTACAAATAAAGGTCAAAGGAACATATTACTGAGCACTGGAAAGCAAGGGTAAGCCAAGGAATAAAGACAAAAGGAGATCCAAGGATTTGTGGAGGACAAAAGAAGAAAGGCACTTTGATGCTATTTATTATTTTTATTATTAGTTAATTTCAGTTTCATTTATTGAAATTATATAGCTCTTATATAGCCATTGCTACTCACCCTCTTGTTTTTATTACCCCTTACTGTTCTCTGTGCCTATTCAGCCTGAGTGAGGGCAGAAAATTCTGTATAGAAATCCTGAGAGACAGCCTGTTCACATGAAACTTTCATCCAAATTTTAGTAGATACCAAAGGGTGAACCTTTAATTGGGCAAGGAAGAAACTTATGGATACCTAGCTAAAGCTGTACATTTTCAGATGTTCACCTATCATAATGATGTCCTGCTGCCACACTTTCTACTTTTGAGCCGTCCAGCATGAAAATAATAAAACAGAGCCACTAGCAACCACCAAAAGAACAAATGCTTTTATTTATTATTCACCTGGATGTAGGATTTCAGTCAGACTTTTAAAGCATGTATGTGTAAATGCTGTCTGTGTGACGGTTATTCAAGCTTCCTTTGAATTTTGTCCATCCATTTAGTCATCCCTGCCAAGTCAGTCTCTATTACCTGTACCTACTAAGATGTGTTTTAATGGTGAGAGTAACAGGTTGACTTAATAAAAATGCTGGCAGTGACACCAAGGAATGCTGGGACTTTACTAATCTGAAAAATAATGACCTGAGGGGAGCTTTGTTCCGCTTCCTCATGGGTCCCTGCTAGAAACAGCCAAATAATTATAAAAAGGAGCCAACTCAATAAACACAGTGGGAAGTATTGTGGATGTTATTATATAAATGCATTATAGATATTTTTCAGCTTTGATTTTTTGGATATGAATTTACTGAAACTTTTCATGCTGTTTGGATTTTTTTTATTTTTAATTTTTTATCGCTACTTCAATTTGTATTACCAAAGATTTTTAAAAAAAAAACTCAGGCAAACACTAAAGCAACCCCCACCTGAATCAAACAGGCCAAATACTGTATGTCATATTAATGAAGCACTTTTAGTTGCACCAAAAAAAAAAAAGCTCAGATACACTTTTGTATTTGATTCCATACATATGGACATTTTCAGGGTAGATTTATCTCCCTTACACTAGGGACAATCTATTTTAAGCAAAGGCCAGATTCAGATTTATGTGGCTTCTAGGACAGTGGAGGCTACAGTTCCTATGGTGTCTCTATGGCTGTGCTCATGGGGATTAGGGAAAATGTGGATGCCAGACTGAAAGAGTCAGTTGGGTCAGGTGTAATACTGTGTAAACACATGACATTTGCATAATATTCCAGTAGTATTTATTCACAACCCTGCTTTCTAATAGAAGTGATTCATGATATGTTCCCCAAATTGATACATCTTCTTGACTTTGACTGAAATCTGTTTTCCTAACAGCACATGTCCACAGAACCATTTGTCTAGTTCTCAAAAGAGCACTATGCCTATGGTGCAAAAAATGTTGCCATAAAAAAAGCATATTCTCTGTTATCTATTCAGTGAAATGGCATATGTGCCAGATGTATAGAGGAGACAGGGCTTGGACATGAAGGATTCTGCCCCCTTAAGCCCATCATAGTGAAGAAAAAAGAATAGAGGTGCTCTTCCATCCTGACTATACATTTGGTTGACAGTTTCTCTTCTGTCTCACAGCAGCATATCTGTCACAGATATAAGTAGCCTCAGCTAAGTCAGTCAAAACAGAAAGCTTCTTGCCATCTAAATAAAATTGACCTGCAATAAAGCACTAGTAAAAGAAAAAAAAGTAATACACATACATAAAAAATGTAGTTCTCTCAGGATCTGGCATTTTTACATAAAGGTGAATTTTAATTCAGTGGCCAATTCCCTAAGAACTGCTTGTCACAGCCTCTAGCATCTTTTTGGAAAAGTTTTCACTAGAAAAGTAGGTTAAAGAAAAGAAACAGAGCCATGTTAATGATCAGACTGAAAATCAGTGTCAACAGGAACAATTTGAGTTTACTATCAAGATGAGAGTTGATTGTGATTAACCCCATAGTTTCTGTAGTGTTTAATCTCAACTATTTCATGCTATCTGTACATCTTTGCCATCTATACTGATTACATAATTATGATTAATACTGTGTTAGTTGAAAGGAGAAGTCACAATTCTATTCTAACATGATAAAATATTCTAGCAAATTGAGGCACTGGAAACTGAGGCTGGCCTGCCACATATTCAGAGGGAAATCTGTGTGCTGAAAACAATAGTTGCCACTGTATCTATTGAGTTGGCTCCTTTTAATAATTATGTGTCTGATCCTAGCAGGAACCTGTGAAAAGGACAAAGCTCTACTAAGGTCATCATTTTTTATATTAGTAAAGTCATAGAATCATGGAGTCAAAGAATGGTTTAGGTTGAGTGGGACCTTAAAGATCACCTAGTTCCAACTCCCTGTCACAGGCAGGGACACCTTCCACTAGACCAGGTTGCTCTGAGTGCCATCCAACCTGGCCTTGAACACCTCCAGGAATGGGGCATCCACAACCTCTCTGGGCAACCTCTTCCAGTGCCTCACCACACAAGCATTCCTTGGTGTCACTGGCAGGTTTTAAGTCAATCTGTTACTCTCACCATTAAAACACATCTTAGTAGGTACAGGTAATAGAGACTGACTTGGCAGGGATGACTAAATGGATGGACAAAATTCAAAGGAAGCTTGAATAACCGTCACACAGACAGCATTTACACATACATGCTTTAAAAGTCTGACTGAATTCCTATTTGTGAAGGTCAGAAGCAGCTCTAAGTTCAAGGTTGAATACAGTACCTTGTCATGGTATGTCACTAAGGGTAATACTTTAGGAGCCAAGATCTTCAGTGAATCAGAAACAAAAGTAATTTAGATTGAAATTAATCCTTCCTTTTTCTTCTGCGTGAAGACATCCAAAAAACCTATGCCTTCTCCATGGTATCCCAACTACTTTCATGATGAGCTCAGAACAAATATCAGGAAAGTTTCTTATTTCATGAAATTGTTTTTGTGATGGGCATGATCCCTTTTACTGATTATATTGGTGAGACTCTAAGATGTGGGCAAGGTACGAAGTGACCCAGAGAGGCTCCTGAGAGACCTAAAATCATGAACTATTTTCATGGTGTGCTTTGCTTGATGTACAAAGTGGGTATGATTTCTCCACAAAATCTCTTAAAGCTTTCACCGAACACATTCCATGTCATGGCAATGTGATGCCCAAAAGGCTATGGAAGAAGAAAAGCCCCAAAATATTAATAATCTCGATAAATACAATACAATACAAATTAAAGATACTTTTGATCTCTAACTTCTAATAGCATAGAGAAAAATACTATAAAAATAGAGGTCCTGTACAGGGTGTAGTGCCCAGGCCCCGGCAGCAGTGGGGGCTCCGTGAGGGGAGGCCGGGGCTGCCCCAGCCGGACACAGCCAGTTCCAGCCAGACACAGCTGGTTCCAGCCGGACACAGCCGGTTCCAACCAGACACAGCCGGTTCCAGCCGGATCCAACCACCCAGCGCAGGGCATGGCTGAGCCCACGGCCAGGGCGGGGATGGTGCTGGGGGAAACATAATGAAGAAGTGGGGGGAAAAGCTGCATGGTGTGAGAGACAGAGGCATGAGAGTATGTGAAAGAAACAACCCCGCTGACACCAGGGTCAGTGCAGACGTGGCAGCAGGAGGTGCTCCAGGCAGGATTCTCCTGCAGCCCGTGGAGGGACCAGGGGGATACAGAGATCCACCTGCAGTCTGTGCAGAACCCCATGCTGGAGCAGGTGGGTGCCCAAATGAAGCTGTGACTCTATGGGAAGCCCACACTGGAATAGGCTTCTGACAGGACCTGTGGAGAAAGGAGCCCATGCTGGAGCAGGTTTACTGGCAGGACCTACAGACTGTAGGATACCCATGTTAGAGCAGTCTGGCCTGCTGGACTGTCCTCCATGGATAAAACACACACTGGAGCAGGGGAGAAGTGTGAGGAGACAGGAGCGGTGGAGAGGAGCAGTTATTGACGGACCACAATCCACATTCCCCCATCTTCCTGTGCCATGCAGGGCAGGGATTGGCATGGGGCAAATTAGAGGAATTAGCAATGATGGAGTGAAACTGAGTATTGAAAAAGAAAGAACGTGGGATGGAGGAAAGTGTTGTTTTAGTTTGTCTCTGTTTCTCATTGTCCACATCTGTTTTAATTGGCAATAAATTAAAATAATTTTCCTTTAGTCGAGTTTGTTTTGCTTACAGTGGTAATTGCTAAGTGATGTCCCTGTCTTTATCTCAACTCATGAGCTCTTCCATCTTATTTTCTCCCCCTGTCTTGCTGAGGGGGGGAGTGAAAGAGCAGCTGGGTGGGCATCTGGCAGCCAGCTGCTCAAGCCACCACAAGTATACTAATAGGTAAAATGGAATATTCAACTATATTGAGATATAATAGTAAATCGCCTGCCTTTAGTGAGCAACACAGTACTGAAAAGTATTGTGTGTAGATGTTTAGTAGGATTCAGATAAGATTCCATGTTAATTCCATAAAAATCTTTGCTGATTTAAGCTTTTGCAGTAAAAAAGAAGTGTTAGTCTTTCTTGATCTTCTCTCCTCAGCATTCTCCAACACTTATTTGCACTATCCAACTCTCATGTTAAAGCTCCTGAACAACACTACCTGTGGGAAACTCTTGTAAAGAACAATAATAGAGGAAAGTACAATCAAAAGCATGGAAAATTTTTGGAATTATGGTTGTTGATAAAAGGATAAAAAAGAACATTTGGATGGCCATATTGTAAGAGTAATTTTCCAGTAAAATAGCTGACTATATGTTTCAAAAAAACAAAACAAAAAGCCCCATAAACTACAGGATGAAAAATTAAGAACAGTTCATCCCATGAAATCTTTGATCCTGAAACTCTAAATGAAGTAAATACATCAAGAACCTACTCTTGCCAATTTGCAGGAAATATCTGTTATTTATTTCTATCCCAATCTTGTTCCTAAGGTCTTTTGTCCAGGACCTTAATTTCAAAGAAGCTGTAACACATCTCCCAGCCTGATTGGAGCAAATTGAATCCACCTGACACTATCATCCAGGAATAATAATATTGCCCTTTCACAGCGATGTGAAGCTCCTGTGATCAGAATAATTCAGGGATTCAAGTTCTTACAGTCAGTTGCTCCACTGGAATAAACTGTCATGACTCTATAATGGGCAATGAAGCTGTCAGTATTTACACTACTGGAGATTCTTTCCCTCTTATCTGCTGTAACTGGCCTCTGCCTACAGCTTTCAACAGAATTGCCAAATGGGTAACGGCTGATATATGCATACATACCCTGCATATTTAACAAGTTCTGTTACATATACTCCATGTATTACTGTATTAAAGAGGAATCCTCATAATGACCTTAATTTTTGCTAAGTACTGTAGAAACTCAGAATTCAAGAACTTATATTGTAATGTAAGAGACAATGGTTGGGTAGCAGAAAACTCAAATGCAATGAGACCATGTTAGTGATATTCTCTTATTAACTCTTATATTCTGAACTCAAATAATCTTGGATAGAAACACCATCACATGAATGGAACTAAAGATATTTTGTGAGTGAAAAATAACAATATATAGGAGCATGTGACAACTTTTAGCACAAAGTTGCATTAATTTAGTGCAGCTAATGGCAATTTAGCAGTGAATGTATACTTATTCAGAATCAAATTCAGAACTACTCACTTTTTGCTTAAAACAAAAAAAGGTGGTTAAAACAGTGGGAAAGGGAATGCAAAACAGAGCCAAAAAGTGATGAGAAGTTTGAGGATGTTACATTGTCTTACTGAGCTCCATATATTTTGTCTACCAATAAATATTTTTCTCAGTGCTTAGTTACCACCCATGTATAAAAACACCATGTACAGATGGTGTTTTTAACAAGCAAAGGAAATCATGACAAGAACCAATGGCTGAAAGTTGAGCAAGGGAATTCCAAATAAATTTCAAAAGGAATCTGATTAGCTTTTGCAAAGATACTAAAGCAAATGTTGAATTCCCCATCTTTTCATGTCCCAAATCAACACAGTCTTTAGAAGAAATACAACCAAACTTAGGAGCAAGCTGCTGGGCTTCAGGTAGGGTAGCTGCGTATAAGGTGTGCCACAGCACTTCCCGTGTGTACAGGAGCTCTGACCCTTTGGCCTTGTATCTGATATTCAGATCTATAAAAACTTGTCAGCATATTTAATTCCTGAGAGTAGTCCAATTATAACCAGAAGATTATTTTATGAAAGTACTATTCTTAATACCAGAACTTAAATTTGCAGATACTGTTAAAAGGAGAAAAGTTAGTAGCAAGATATGAGATCAAGGGAAGGAAAAGAGATAAAATAAAGAGCCCAGCTGCAAATCAAATTCAAGTAGGTGTGAAGAGTACAAAGTCATTCTCATGGAAATGGTATCAAAAACTAAAATGAAATTTAAATTTGAAAATGAAAGAGCTATATTTACTGTGCGTTTGCTAAAAGTCAATACTTGTCACTTCCTACAGTAAAGTGTACTTGTATATATCACAAATGTAAACTTTTAAAAACAGGAAAGTATATACTAAAATGAAAATGTTACTTTTGAAGTGGATGTCTTTATCAAGTTGACCAACTGTAGCTAGAATGATAAATTTGACACAACGATAAGAGAGGTTTCAGCCTACACATGTAGTGTCATATCCAGAAGCTTATTCTCTCTTTGGTTAAGTGGGATCAGAGGTGAGTTCTGAGGCAATGAGGATCAAGAAATGTCAGAAATCTACAGAGTGTTTATAGAATACCAGTCAAGGCAGTGGGGAAACTAAAGTGTAACACAACAAATATGAAAAGAATTAGACTGCTGGGTCCTAAAAATGCAGTGACCTAGAGAAATGTTCCTAATCCTAACATGAACAATTAGTCAATATTGTAATTTTACTAGTCAGTTTTGTAAGTTGAAACTGTGTAGACAGTCACACTATTGATGACATACATTACTTCTCTCACGACACCAAAGGCAATGGGAATGAAACTGGGAGAAATTTCTTGTTCCAGCATTCTCAGTAATTTTTCTTTTGCCACATTCTATCAAAATGGTCCTTCTGTGTTTTCTCTGTGTCCCACTCTCATGTTGTTCAGACTCTCTGTATACCTTTGGGAAACCAAGCCAAATAGGATAACACTCTGCCGTTGCAAGGAATGTCAATATAGCATGACACAGATCTGCTTCTGATCAAACTTATGTTTGGGCAGTGGTTTATTTCATTGCACTATCTTACCACAAAGCCCACCATAACTTTTTCTCACATTTATCCTTGGGAAAAGCTTTTGCCAGCTTTCTTCAACATCTTCAATCAATCACTGACAGAGGGGTATGAGCAAAAAATCCCAAGATTTTGAAGAGAAGACAAGAAGTAGGAAGGAGGAATTTTTAATACAATCTACAAATATATGATGAAAAGCGGAATCTAAACTAAGTGTTAAAAAGAGAGTGAATATCAGAAAATACTTTCCTTTTAAACCCTAAAATATGAACTTTTTAAGGAGGTTGTAAAAGCTGTTAAAATTAGGATAAGAAAAAGTATTAGAAATGAGAGTGCATCAATTAACAGAGGGAGCCAATTATTTCAAACTATTTATTGTTATGATCTATTTCTTTGTTTCCTATCCTTTACATTTTACGACATTATAAGAACACACGCCTATAATCTCAGTTTGAGTACTGAGATTTGAGTTTGAGTACTAGTTTTGAACTACTGAACAGTGGCTATGCTTATCTGAATGGAAGAAAGAAAGATTTGCTACCTCTCTTTCCTTCAGAGTGTGTGCTTCTTATACATGTTCTTAGAAATTTGTACTTATTGAACCTTCCCAACATTTCACAATGTCTCCAGGTATTTTTTTCTATCTGAGATTTTACCAAAACTACGTAATGATTTTGTATAATTTTACCCTTTTTATTATTGTTGTCTGTTCTGGAGAGTGGATTCACTCCAGAATAATTTTTTCCTGTTCTGATTTTCTTTATTATATTTTAACAACTCTACAATTTTTCTGCTGTGAGTGTTTCTAACATGTCCTATGCAACTTCCTTCCTATTTTCCCTGAAATCTGCAAACACTTTTTAAAAATGTGAAAATAAGATAAATGGTTCATTTTATCTGCTAAAAATATTCAGAAGACTATATCCTTTGACTGTTTTAGGTTTCTAGCTTCATGGTCATCTTGGACTTAGACAATTATAATTTACTTTCCTAGCACATATGTTTTCTTTTTCTATTTTATCTTTCCCAATAGTTATATGGCATGCATTATTTTCTTGCCCTAATACCACTTTAAATGTTCTACATCTAATAGGACAGTTAGGACAAGAGGCAGCAGGCAGAAACTGATGCACAGGAAGTTCTACGTGAACATGAGGAAGAACTTCTTTACTATGCAGGTGACCGAGCACTGGAACAGACTGTACAGAGAGGTTGAGGAGTCTCCCTCACTGGAGATGAATTCAAGAACCATCTGGATGCAGTCCTGTGCCATGTGTTCTAGGATGACCCTGCTTGAGAAGGGAGGTTGGACCAGATACCCCCTGTGGTCCTTTCCAACTTTACACATTCTGTGATTCTTTGACAGGACACTCACCATACTGAAGAAAACAGAAAATTGCCATACTTACCTTCTCCCAGATACAGTTCCTCCATAATATACTTAAAATATATTGTAATCTTTCAGATCTTCCAATTAGCCACAGTAAGAAAATTTAAAAATGTACAATTCAAAGTCATTCTTAAGGCAAGATAAGTATTCCAGTTGTATGACCCAAAGAAGCTAGAATCCATACAGAACCACATAAACTAATGTGGTTGGAAGAAGAGGAGAGAAATACCCCTTTAATTGTGATAAATCCCCAAATATTTGCATTTGAATTATTCAAACTCCTTCTTCAATCTTTATGCTCCCATTCTTTCTATTCATTCTAGTCTCTCCTCTTCTATGATTTGCCATAGTTTCATGCCTTTGTTGGTACATTTCTGAAGATGTATTCTGGCTTGGGAATGTAGTTTATACAGGATTATACATTCCTCGTTAGATAGAGATTATTTTCCCTCTTCTCATAAATAACTAAATAGTTAAGTTATAAACATAATTTCTGAAAAATATTTGTTTCAGTGAAAGGAAACTTTCAGCTTTTGAAAAAATCAACATTTTCCATAAAACTCAGACAATTTAAAATAATGTTGATGATGGTGAAGACAATGAATATTAAAATAACAATATTAATAGCAGCAATAATAGTTATTATTGTTGTTGTTGCTGCTGTTGCTGTTATTATTTTGAATACTCAGTAAAACATATTCAACTAGTCCAAAAAGGAATGAGTAGCTAACTTTAGTTGGTCCCTGAAATTATGTTGACTCAGACTTCATTAATGCTTTTTTTTCAGAAAGTATGCGAAATGTATTATGAAAGTCGTTAAACCATCTGACTACACTATACTTAGTTTATCAGTAGGGATTAACTACTGAAAGAAAATCTGACTAGAGGTAGAGATGGAAAGGCTCATTTTGTTTAGGTAATTGTCATGATAAAAATCCTTTTTTTTAGAATTTTTATTTTGAATTTTTTTTTTTTTTTATAATTTGTGTTTTGACAAAAATAAAGTTAATTAACAAAACTCATTAATTTCTGTGAAGGGAAACTACTCACACTTCAACTTCCTATACTCTTGTTAAAGAAGCACGGTCTAGTTATATCTATGCCTTCATTGTACAGCTTCAGAATATGAGATGCAGGATGAAGTCCTGACCCTACTGAAGACCAAGACTCCCACCTGTAGTAGCAGGGGCAGGATTTCCCTCCTTCCTGAAGTATGGCATCTACTCCAGGCCACACAACAAAATAATAAAGGAAGACTTTTGTACACTGACACATATACGTAAGGGCAGATCATGTTGAAAATACAGAAAGATACAGGATATAGAAGCTTTTTCTCCCCAAATTTCAGTATTTGTTGGGTGTTTTGATGATAGCATTATGGTTGCTTTATCCAGGAGTCAAACAAATCTGGTTACATGGAAGCTAGATGAGCAGCTAAAGATTCATGTCAGCAATAAAGGATAACAACATACACCGTGAAGTTTCCTTCTCAGTGTCACATCTGTAAAAATATGCCAAGAAGATTGCTTTTGGCTATGTACAGTTTTCTCTACATGTATAGAAAACATGTCCTCTCTTTCTTCATTTACCTGTTACTGATTCTACATCTGTAACTATATCACCTTTTCAAGTCCAAATGTTTTTTATGACTGCAAAAGTCAATCTCAGTGTGAGAGAAACACTGTTTACAACACTGAGGGCTTGCTTGTTTGCCATACTGCAGCAGGCTGAAAAAAATAGGCAGCAGCTCTTTTATGTCTACTTTTGCATTGTGTAATGTAGAGCTGCAAGTTTCCTCTTGCTCTTACAGTGATTCAAGTTGCTTATTTTAGCTTCCATATTTCTTGTCTTGACTGGGTGGTTACATTAACTATTGCCATTAATGGATTGCTAAACACATGTCTGTACCTAGTATAGTGTATGGGGAATGTGTCTACCAGAATCTGCAGCACTCGGTTGCATGTGAGCAACTTCAAACATTTGTCCATTCATGCATTGATTATAACTGAACTATGCATAAAAAATGCAATACTGGGCCTTTACGTGGGAATTCATAACTAGCAGGCAACTATTTCATGTAGTGAGGCTGGTGATAAAATTATAGACAGAACAGTTTAGAAACAAATACCCTATACAAATATTTTTTTTATGCTTGAGAACAGGTTTGAGTCTTATGAACAGCATGCCTTCAGGAAGAGCTACTGCACTAGCACAGCCTATTATCTCCAGCTGCACCTCAGAAACAGGCTGCAAACAGGAAGTAATTTTGAGGAGATCAATGTTTTCCCCACTCTGTAGACAATAGGGACATTTAAGATTTGGCATTGCAGCTTTCTGTGAAGGTCTGAGGGTGAAAAGATGGAGTGAGGGAAGGAGAGAGTGATGTTGTTTTTCCTCATTAAAGTGACAGTTTTATTATTCAAAACCTACATTTTCAATCTGGAATAAAAAAAAACCAAACTGCCAAACATATACATTCCTGAACATGGAATGTAAATGTAAATATGTAGATTTACAGATTTGGTCAAATAAAAATAAAGCAGACTTCAAGTCTATCCTACACCACTCATTATTATTAGCATGGCTGGAGTTTGGAATAGTCTTAAGTTTACTTACTGTTCATGCAATAGTATGGTAGAACTACCACTTGCCTGTTTGCTTTCTCAGACCATTCTTATGCAATGTCCCTGACAATTCCCAGTCACAACACCTTTCCAAAGGTGAGAAATGTGCAACAGTCTCATTCTTGTTCCATTCCAACTCTTATGCTGGTCCTCAGAAAGCAACAACCTGGTTCCACAAAGACCTGTGCTCTCCATATCTCCATATGAGAGGGAATTGGACAGCTTAGGTATGAACTGGCCATAGTAATAGAAAAGGCTTCTGAAATTGCCATTCAGGTTTGTGGCCTGTACATCTGTCTGGGTTTTAAGACTATTTACCATTTGACCATTTGGCTCCTTTTTATGATCACTCTAGATGATGTATCTTCATTATATTTTTATTATTTAAATCATGGGGTATAAATTCTTGAAATGAGCAGCAGAAACATCCAGTGGTAAAACTAGGGAAAGATAAAGTATAAGCACTTGGAAAAAAATACCTTTCTTTGGTTACTGAACATTTCTAGTCTCTCGTTTTCCACATGTTGCCTGCTTCAAGCATGAGCAAAACAGCAAACATCTTTCTCCCATTTTGTCTGATAATAACTATATTTTTTAAAAAGTAAAGGTTTTTCAAAATCTTGCGGCATTGATGTCGACATTGTAAGGTCTTCTTTTTAAACAAAAGATGGATTTTTAGGGAATTTTTCCTCCTTTTGTCTGGAGAAATCTAGGGTGTTTTCATATGATTTAAATGATGCAAAAGTGGCACTCCCTAATAGATTATTTACCAACCAAAATAAAAAAGCTAACCATTATCTAACTAACTACTAACTACCAAGATTTTAATAGCAATTTGCCTTGTGATGCAAATTACTTGATCCATAACTACAGACACATTAGTGTTACTGGAAATTTTCCTTAATGTGGCACTTCACCAGTTACTATTACCTTTTCATAATTTCTTTCTATTATTGATTTAGTGGTCAGTGATGTAAAAATGTGTGAAAGGTGAAATTGTCTTCTACACTAAAGTAATCCAACCAAGCACTTTTTTAATGCAAAAGGAGCTAGCAATTAAATAGGGAAGTGATGAACAAAAAACCACAAACCTGGAAGTAGGAATAGCAAGACAGTGCCAAAGACCAAAAGTTTAGAGTCAAAAACAGATAGCCCATTAAAAATATTCCCTGCAGCTTTGAAGACTTGGAAGTCCACATGGACTTTATAAATTATAAGAAGAGGGAAACAAGATGAACTTGAGGACTTGGGATACCAGAGGGGGGATTGTGAGACTGTACAAAATTTATGAAGGAATGTGTAAGGGAAGGGGACTGGGGACAAACAAGGAGGGGAATAAGCCTAAAGGAGTATAATAGGAGCCAGTTGTATATAAACTGGGACTGGCCAGTACACTCATCCCCCAAACCATTCATCTAGTCCTGCAGTCTGCCCTATCTTCTTGCTAAATAATTTCTTAGCTATCTCTTTGTGTAATCTCATTCTGTGCCTATGTGTGACAGCTGGAATGACTATGTGTCAGTAACCAGGGGAAGTGGGACAAGATGGGACTAGCAAGTGGTGTCAGACTGGGGTTTTTTGTGTCTCAAGCTGTGTGGTGCCAGCAACTGTAGCAAAAGAGGGTTTTGGTGTCTGTGGTAGAGATTTCTATTTTCTAGAAATTTCTATTGCTGCAAAACATTTACACTTATGGTCCAACAGCTGTGTTGTTATCCATGCAGTCAGGTTACTGAAGTGCAATTCTGTTTCGGGTTACCTTTAGTTCTACATGAATATTTTAGAATGGGTTGTTCCTTCCTTTATTCTGCAGTGAAACCCAGCATCTAAATTTAGCTGGTGATAAAAGAAGGAGAAAGACACACAAATGCTGAAGTTAACATCCACAGTACAAACTCAATTGACATATCATGTGCATTGATCAACCTAGGTTCAACTCTTAAAGGCACCTCTGCCTGATCAGTGGTCGCCTAAATTAGAGGCTTCACATGATTTCAGAGTTGGAAGATCCTGCAAAAAGAAATGAAGACTGGTTTACCAGGAATGTTTATCTTGCAAAGCAGGCACGCAAAGCCTAAGTTGTTTAATCAAGGTAATTGTTACTGTATCAATTAGCATTACTATATTAAATATTATTAGATTAATGATACAATTGTAACTAAGGACAAAGAGTGGAAGCAGTCCTACAACGGCTGGAAACATATTAAGCAATATAACTGTAAAAATTCTGTGATTCTCTTATACAGTTAAGCAAAATGTTTTCACCAAATTGTGGGATCATGTTCAAAATATTATTCTGTAATTGTCTTGGCTGTATCTGTCCATTTTTGTTTCATTTTATCTTGCATTTTCAGTTGCTCTAAAATTCATCTGTACTGTGATAGTGCAAAATAATTCTAGTCATAGGTGAGGGTAGTGTTCAAATGTGCACCAGAAAGGTTACAGAAGAAAAAGAGAGCTTATCTTATCACATCTGCTCTCTAACAGTTATCACAGCATTTCTGACAGGATTCTAGAAGAAGAGACTTTACTGTAGAGTGACAGGTTTCTTGTGAAGGACTTTCCAAGTGCTCTTCTGAAAATGAAATTGTATGAACTGTGTGATGACATCATCTGTTGACTGAAGATGGGAATCAATATCCCAGTTCTATGTAGAGTTTGAAGCAAGTCAACTTGGTATCTTAAAGCTCTCTCCAGAGTGAAAATATTCTTTGAATCCCAATTTTATGTCTGAGTCACTTAATGTACAGTGAATAAAAGAAAGAACTAAAAAAACCTCATGTTAATAAGTTTCCCAGTCTATATGTAAGAGGTTGTGCCACTCCTGTATTCATAAGGTGCCACATGTATATTACCACAACATATATGAATAGATTTACATGCATGTGGTGTCAATCAAAGACTTAAAATCATTAGAAGTACATGCCCAACCAAGTGTCTGAATGTGTTCTGAGTCCTGTTAGTAGATCTAAATGCTTATAATCAAGGTAACATAATTACATAATTGCAATGGATACTTCTGCTTTATCTTGAAGAGCTTCCTGGGCAAAGCACTCTCAGATAATAAATATCTCTTGCCACAGGGTAAGGTCATGTCCAGCAGAGCATTGTTATGTATCCCATTGTTTTATTTTGAAGATTTTTCTAGGTGAGGTAGTCATACAAAATTAGAATAATACATGACTTTCATGGTTTAATCCCTTCTTATTAGGGGTCCCAGATAAATCTGGTTGTGATTCTAAGAAGCTCCTTCTACACAGCTTTTTTTGAACGGAGTATCAGTGAAAGGATTATGATCAGGAAGTGACATTTACTGGTTGCTATCAGGACCACTGCACAGCAGATAGCAATCAAATACTGCTGATGTGCTTCAGACTCTGCTGAAAAAACGGATTCTAAAGCAGATGGCACAAAGATCTGACGCCCAATATTAGTGTCTGTAAGTTCTGCATAAGATTTGCAGGGGGTGGGAAATGGCAAATTCCAAGAGCACATCTTACTCTGTTATCAAGCCGTGAAAACTCAATAAAAATTTTCATAAATAATGTGACCTAAAAAGAGTTACTCTGAATCATAGTCTGAAGGCTAACAGGGTTTTCCATGTATTTACTGAAGACTAAGCTTACATTGCAGAGGTGTGCCTAACTTATTTTTTCCAGGGCAGAGTCAATGGACAGAGAAAGGTTCCTTTGGTAAACTAATTCAAAGCACATGAAGTAGGCTCTGAACTGCCCTTCAGAAGAACCATTTGTCAATAGAGCCTTGGGAGAAAAGCCTGCCTT
The DNA here is from genome assembly GCA_013397795.1 of Orthonyx spaldingii. Classification (NCBI taxonomy): domain Eukaryota; kingdom Metazoa; phylum Chordata; class Aves; order Passeriformes; family Orthonychidae; genus Orthonyx; species Orthonyx spaldingii. The sequence continues at coordinate 117,279 of VZTJ01000540.1, forward strand.
AGCTAAAATTAGCCTTTAAGGTTACATTTCTTAATGCAATAAAGAAATTCTTTACAGCAAAATGCTAATGAAAAATAAAGTACTAAATCTGTTATGGGTATCAAAAGGGAATAACTTTTCTCATGCTGGTTATGCATACTTAATACCTGTTAAAACCTTCTGTGATAAGTTAATTCCATTTGTTTTCAACATCTCTCTGCTTCTCAAGATTGCCACTTACAGTTTTATCCTGTGGATCCCAGTGTTTGCTCTACAGCTTCTTTGATTCTGTACTTCTTTTCACACAAACACACTGACTTGCAAATTCTATAGGTATGTACTGAATCCATGGAAAAGGTCTTATGATTCATACAAAGTGTTCTCCTCATACCTGCATGAGCTATTACACTAGTATGCCATAATCAAGTTTGATTACATTACTTTACTTGTGGTTTTTACCTTTAAAATTCTCCTACATATGTAAAATAACATGAAATCCTAATTGTGCCACAGATTACAGAAACAAAATAGAATGCATCTGCCCCAAACTGCTTGAAATATCAGACAATTGACAGAGGGCAAATAGCAACAAGAAAATTTACTGCAGCAAGTCCTTAAAAAAACCCTGGTGTAAACTTCTCACCAGCTAGTGCACTGTCTTCTGGACCACACAGTTCCTGAAATTTGAGACAAATGAGGAGGTAAAACATCACCAGCTCCATTGTTTTTATTAGACTGATTTGTACAGAAGACAACTTAAGTGAACATATGTAGGAAAAAGATTTCTGAACAAGAAAATGAATTATTTTCAATAGTTAATGAAGATGCAAGATATTTAAAAAACACCATACCTCCTCTTAACATATGATAAATACATGACCTTCGAATACTGCTATTCTGATAGATCACTAGCACAGTCATATTTCTTTCAAAAGAAATCATTGTAATCTGATCAATGCCGTTAGAATTAAACTGGCAGACAAAAAAATCCTTGACCAGAAGAGAAGGACTTTACACGTTACTTGCATGTATAAACTTAATTGTGTGATCTCATTCTATTCTACTGTTACCTTAGAAATATTTTCTTCTTTACAGTAAATATTATTCTTTGGGTTTTATCAATATTTAATAGAGATGTTGTGTTTGTTTCTCTGTTTCCTCTCTTGGGAAATGAAAATGTTATATGTAGTAGGTCATTCTACATGACTAACATTTTTATGTAGACAGAAAAATATCAGTACACATTTCTGTTCCAGAAGAGAGACATGTCTCCATGTGAAGTATTGCCTTTTTCCTGTCTAAAGGCATGAGGCACAATGTAAATTATAAGGTCTTGTATTAAAACTATTTTCTACCTGTTCTTTATAGATGGCACAATAAAAATTTTCTTCCCCATTGTACAGAAAGTCAGGAAGGAAGACTACGACAGAAAGTTGGAAATCTACACAATTTTAACTTGAACAATTTAATAGAAAGAGGAAAGGACCATAGAATGTGAAGTGATTTTCCCAAGCATCACAACCTAAAGGATTACTTGGCCTTTAGGTGTGTAGAGTTGCAACCATGGGTTCATAGAGTCCTGTAATACACAACAACATGAAGGCTTTATCCTCTTAAGTTTCTCAGCTTTATTACAAATTGCCACAAACATTGCTACTAGGAAATTCACGTAATTAATGAAATCTGTGTAATTAATAAATGAATATGAATGAATAAACAAATATACACCAAGCTATTAAAAATTGTTGTCAGTAAACAATAATTAAGATCAATTAAAAACATGTTATCAATTAGTATTGCAGTACAACCAGTAACAGCAATAACTAAACACTACTACAAGTTACTACAACTTACCATTAGTGAAGCAAACATACCAGCAGTGTAACACCATATATGATAGGTTACCTATAAGAATATATATATTATCTAGATAAGAAGTGAATTGGACAGATTTCAGAAAGAGCCACACTATCCAAAAACAGGGAGGAGGGATCCCAGAAGCATCTAGTCACCCCAGAAAAGGGCAGGACAGACTGAACCAATAAGGTAAGTCTCCCTTCAAAACTGATCCGTGTTACAGAGCCTGGAGTCAGGCAGGTGTTCCCAGTTTGAGTTCAAAAGCTGATAGAAAGTTCATGTGGGAGTCAACTGTGAAGTTCTCAGAGACCAAGAAGCTCCATTTTGAATAAAAATGAAGTCCTTTTTATAACACTGAGATAGTGTAGGATATCCTACTTTGAGCAACCACTAATTTTAAATTTTTTGCCTGTAGCAGCCATTAGATGATGGTGGTTTTTGTTCTTTCAGAGCCAGGTGACTTTCCACTTTATCAGATTATAAATTGCCATTAAAGTCCCTTGGGTTTGTGCTTATCCATGGTATCTTTGGTTTCTATGTACCCTGGCTGCACTTGAAAGTGACCAGCTGCACTTTTCAAAGATGCCAGTATTTTTCAGCAGAGAGTTTCTTTTGTTCAGTATTTGTCACCTTCCTACCAGAACACCTTTATGGCTGCTCACATCACCAAAGCAATTCAAATATGTGCCAGAGCCAAAAGGGAAATTCAGGAGTTGTTTTAAGTATCCAGTCTTTTTCACACAACATCTTGCTTCCTAATACTGAAGTACTTCTTCCCACCTTGAAAAATGAAAATACTATCTGCACTTGGCTGATATGACCTCCACTCATTCTTTTGTGCTGAAAAATTACACCAATGCATGGCAGAATGACCAGAGCAGTAAATCCAGTGCTACTGAGTGAAAAAAATGGTATAAAATTATACCGACTATACTGATTTGGGCATATATAAAAACCAGGAGCACAACAGAAACGGCCTTTAGACACTGTGCAACTAAAACTGTAACATTCCCTCTTCTTTGAATGCATTGATCTTGTGCATCCTGCCTAGACACAATAATCCTCAGGTTTTGCTGCAAGATACAGTTATTCCTTTGCTTCATTCCCTCCTAATATTGATTAATATTGTTCATTTATAAGAGCTGACTATGATTCACTGAATATAAAAGGGACCAATGTTCCTTTATTTGATACCTGTTACTCTTTACAGATGGAAACCAAAGGAAAAACAACAGAAAATGACAATTCGTTTAACAGATCAAAAGAAAGATACTAATGTTAGAAATGCTCTTACTAATTTTCAAAAAGTTACTGACTTCAAGAAGGACTGCTTTCTTTCACTCAGTGCTTTTGCAACAGGTATTTTGTGGCAGTGATTTCTAGCTTTTGTGTTAAAATTTTTGGTTGTTTTTCCCATACAGTGAAAAAGAAAAAAAGGGACAGCTATGGTTCAACAATTAAGCCAAAGAGTTCTATATGAGTTGAGCTGCATAATTAGGTATTTATCATTATATGTTACCTAAATTTGGGTTCTGATTTGCATTCTGAATAAGTAAACCCTGGTAAACCTCCCATTATATGAATAGTCAAAGACAAACTGGCATGGCTAAGTGAAATTGTTTACATTGTTATTTGAGCATCTCTTGAACTACAGGATATTTACCCTACTGATTTCTTACCCCCATTCCACAGATGGGCAGTGAGCAAGTGACTGTGTGGGGCTTAGTAGCCAGGTGGGGTTAAAGAACAATTGGTAATAAATTATACTAATGTCCCCAAGTTCAGTCTCTTTTGTCTGTGATGGTAATTGTTGAGTGATCTTCCTGTCCTTATCTTGATCCTTGAGTCTTTTGTTCTATATTCTCTGTCTCCTGTTCACTTGAGGAGTGGGAATGACATTCTTGGTGGGACCCTGGCATATAGCCAGCATCAGCTCACCACAAACAGGAATGTCTAACTCCTGACTGCTGGAAATATTCAGAAATTAGGGGATTAAGCAGGGAGAGTGGAAGTCAGAATTAAATTGGATCTGTGACCTAACATTAGGATGGTCAGTCAGCTAAATTAAGAGCTAAACTAATCCTGTACCTGCCAGAAGAAAAGATTGTAATGAACTTAACTAAGCTTTGAATCAAGACCTTTACACTGGAAAATTAAATCTAAGGTACTCTCTAAAATCCAGAGCTGTCAATGGATCTTTCTGAATATTCAGTGTTCTTTACTGAATGAAGATATATTTTTCTAGGGTGTGAAAGCACCCTTGTCATGAGACCCCACCTTGAATGTTGCATCCAGCACTGGCATCCCCAGCACAGGAAGGACATGTACCTGTTGGAGCAAGTCCAGAGGAAGATCACCAAGTTGTTCAGAGGGATGGAACACCTCTGCTATGAGGAAAGGCTGAGAGAATTGGAATTGTTCAGCCTGGAAAAGAGAAGGCTTTGAGGTGACCTAACTGAGGCCTTCCAGTACCTGAAGGGATTCTACAACAAAGATGGAGAGAGACTATTTACAAAGGCACGTAGGGACAGGACAAGGGAGAATGGCTTCAAACTGCAAGAGACTAGGTTCAGGTTAGATATTAAGAAGAAATTCTTTATTGTGCGGTTGGTGAGGCACTGGAACAGGTTGTCCAGAGAAGTTGTGGGTGCCCCTTCCCTGAAGGCGTTCATGGCCAGGTTGGATGGGGCTTTGAGCAACCTGATCTAGTGAAAGATGTCCCTGCACATGGCAGGAGGAGTTGGAACTAGATGATCTTTAAGATCCCTTCCAACTCAGCCCATTCCATGATTCTATGACTCAAGTAATGTTCTGTGAACTGCCTTGGATTCCCTGTGCGGGAGGCAGTAGGATATGTGGTCAGATGAAAGGTGTGCTCTTAACATATTAGGGCTCATGGGAAGGGTTAGGGTGTGCAGTGTTTGGCTGCAACAAGAATGCATGTGTGTTAATAAGGCCCCTTTAAATTGGGGTCCTAGTAGGAAATGCCTCCTTGCTTTTCTTCCAGTGTTGTATGGAGCTGTAGCCTCTCATATAATACATAAACCAACATGAGAGGTACAGTTGCAGCAAGCTAAAATATGCACTGAGGAACTGCCACTGGTACATGGCATCAGAGACTTGGAGAAGGGTGCACCCTTTCACTGCAGATCCATGAAATATGGCCTTTACCATGGGAGAACATGAAACATGAATCACCTGTGAAAGCTGCACAAGCGCCGTAAACCTGCAACCAGCCATACTGTCAACTCCATGCATTAAAAGTTACCATTTGGATTTTCAAGAACTCCTTTTTAAATCTTTCTTCACACTTCCCCGTTTTGGCAGACCAGACCTGCCTTCAAGGACTGTTGAAACTTCTGACACACAGGAAAGTCGTGCCGGAGGCAGGAATGGCCATGCTCCCACCCCACGGACGGGGCTGCTGGCAGCTCCCCCGCCTGCTCCCGAGAGCTGTGGCCTCTTTCCGTGCCTCGGGGGTGCGGCAGGCACTGCCTGCGCCATGGCACCATGCCTCTGGCTTCCCTCGTCCTCACCACCACGCCAGGGCACCATGCCTGGCTTCCCTCACCCTCACCACCACAGCAGGCATTCTGAGAGGAAGCGAGGCTGGAGCTGAGATGCGAGTTAGGCGGCTGCTTCTCACAGCCCTGCTCTACTTTCTGCTGTGCAGCTGCTCGAAGTGAAGCGGAGTAGGAGGTAAGTTAGCGTTCAAGTGGGTAGGACAGAGACCCACAGGGATAGCTGCTCCCTTCCAGAACGTTTCCCTTCACTCTTAGCACAGCAGAGGGCCTCTCAGATGGCCCCGTGAACAGTTTTGGGACCCTTCTGTACAAACCCCAGCTCCTTATTTCATTTTTTGCTGACACCATTGTAGCCGAGACTTGGGAAGCAGCTGCCCCGTCCCACTTCTCTGAGCTGCTGCCCATCTGTGCCGTGGGGACAAGCCCTGCCTGTGGCCTGGGCCAGGCCCGACACGCTGTGTGGATGGGGCTCCAAGTACGTCCGACATCGCTGTTTTCCTGCCGCCCTGGTGCACAGCTGCAAAGTTCGCTCCTTCACTGTGGCCGCTCCCTTAAGGGGAATCGCGGAGCCTCGACGCCACAGCCCGTGCGCGTGTGTGAAGACAGGAAGGGAAGGAGCCAGAGGACCGAGTCAGAGAGATATTTTGCGGTATTTTCAAACATTTGAAAACTCTTTGGGGAGAAGGAGAAGTAAAGATGTGGAGGATTTGTGAAGTCCTAAAAAAATGAGATAAACTTTAGGCGGTCTAGGAGAATTTCAGGCGGAAGGTGAAAGAGCCTCGAGGGGCCGTGAGGGTGTTACCTGAAACTGACAGAATTGCGATGAGGTAAAAGCACTGCCTCGGACAAAACTTACAAAGATGTGGTGAAAACAGGCTCTACTTAGAAGCAGTGTGGTTAATAATAATTGTTTTGGTTGACTGTAGGGTCGCAAAGATTTAGCGATTTCTGTCAGCCACCTTATTTTGACCCTTTTGAGTAAAAGGGGCTGCAGAGGGGTGGGGGTGGGCCTAAAGACGGTTCACTCTATGGAAGCTGAAGGGCTGTGTTCACATGCAAATGTCTTTGAGTGCAATAAATTACAATTTTTCCTGATCTGTGAAGGTGGCGAAAGTCACACAAAAAACCTGACCTACTGATACGGGAAAGAGAGCAGCCAGTCAGTCGTTAGCAGGAGACTGCATTCCCATTATTAGCCAAATAAGTTAATTGGCAAGTGCTCACCTGGCATTCTAAGGCATCATTTGCCTATTCCTCCTGCTTTGCGGCTTCACGTGAAGCACGCAACCTACGAAGACATTCTATATGGTTTTTCAAACTGATCTAGATAGTTGTTTCCTAGGTTTTGCCTTTTTGTCATGGGTTTACCCAGGAAGGGTCAGTCTTGCAAGTGACCTATGGTGCAGGAAGCAGTGCACCTTGCTTCCTGGGAAACAGAGCCAGTGACCAGCTAGTTTTGAGTATTGATGAGTATATAATCCAATTAAAAGTTGTTCCGCCTCCAGGAAAAAAACCATATTTAAGAGAGATACACCTGAGAAGAAACCCTTTTTTCCTGTCCTGTTGCTGCCAGAGAAGCAAGTCCTGTGCGTCTCTCTCTGGTAAGAGTGGGCCTTTGCCCTCCCCCCCCACCCCCCTCAGAGCGGGGAGGGGGGGAGGTTTGGAAGGGAGTTTGCAGCAGTGCAGCTGAACGTGGGGAGGACACGGCCTGAGCTCTCCGGCTCCGATGCAGCTGGGCAAAACATGTTAACTACAGCGGGCAGAGCCGGGCCCCTGCTC
>VZTJ01000540.1:125147-158148 GCA_013397795.1 Orthonyx spaldingii
GGACGTTCCACAACAAGCAGAGATCTTTTTCTCCTGGGCGACTGCTGGTTGTGAGGCTGAAAACCGTAAGAACTGTATTTCTTGTAGAGAAGTCAACATGGCAAAGCAGGAGGAAACTTCTCTCCTTAAATGACCTGAAGAAAGACTAATTTAGAAGTGGTAGACTGACTGAAAGTCAAAGTGTTGTTTTTTTTGTATTGTCATTGAAAAAATGGAGAGGTAGGAAGAGCAAAAGTGTTCTGATGGTTTTGTTCTGGTTCTTAATTTTTTTTTTCCTTCCTTTTAGGTCTGTTAATAAACTTTCTTTATATTCTTTAAAGTTTGAGCCTGCTTTACCTACTCCTAATCCTTATCTCACAGCAAAATTAAATAAAATCTGGTAAGTGTGCTGGCGTCTAACCAAAAAACTCAGGTGAACGAACTCAAACCACTACACACAGGGTTTGAATAGGACTTCAAAACCTCATTATCTGTTCAATCTGAGCACTTAAAGTAATCAATCCATCAGCGCAGTTAGCCTTTGAAAGGAATAATACGTACTTGTTGCCCCCTTTAATTCAGTGCCCGGTGGGCTGCTCTGGGATTTTTTGTTTTCCTTATCTTTTTGTCAGGACAACAGATGTCTTCAGCTGCTGATTGATGTTTTGCAAGCCTGTTGGTAGATATGACTCAGGGTGTCGCTGGACCGCCTGACCGCCCGGCTGGTCAGTGGGTGACAGTGTTCTCGAGCGCCCGGACGACGGGGCTCACGCTTCGCAGGCATGCGCAGCGGTAAGGTAATGCCTTTAGCCCTTGCGGGGCAGCTCTGAGAAGAGCTATTGATTCTGAAGCCCAGGCTGGGGCTGGCAGCGATCGGTGGAAGGAAAAAAGGAGGACTCGCTAGCGGCTAAAATCTCTGAGTTTTTTCCCTGCTTTGGCGTGGGCAAGCGAATGTGCTGCAGAGATGGGAACCGCAAAACGAGCAGTGGGGGGACAGTTACAAGGGTTTATAAGGGGAAGGAAAAAGGGGAGGAGAACAGGAACAGACAAATGGGGTACATGATGGGTGATGACACTAACCAATAACCGTGGAACAAAGGAGGGACAAATTTAAATCAACCAATGGGGGGAACAGAACTACAGAACCTTCTGGCTAAACATGAATATTAAACCACCTGTATGAATATTAAAATAACTCCTGAGGGGAAAGGAGAGGGGACGGAGCTTTGACGGATGGCAACCTATGGCGGGAAACTGCCCCCACCTGCCTTCCTCTCAGGACTCACTGTCCTGAGAGGTATAATCTGCCCAATCAACCTGATCGTTAATCCACATTGAAAAGGCAGGTTGAGCAGCAGTCTCGCACGCCAAGGGCGACCCAGCCGGTGGCTCCGCCACCGGCTGGGTGACCGCCACATCAGGGCTCTGTATAAACATGTGGAGAGCACTGCCCCTGTACAGGTAAGTTTGAACACAGGGTTGGCTGTGTGCTAGTGTCAGCAGGGAAAACATGTGGACGGCTCCCTAGCCTGCTCCTACAGGCTGACACGTTTCTGTTTTGTAGGTAAAGCAACATATGGGGTCCTTTTCTGCAGTTTTAGTAAAACAGTATTTGGAAGTACATACATGGACATGTTCTTTTTTCTGCTGTGAACTTCCAGCAATGCTTGTATTTAAATGGGAAAAAATGACATGGTACAGAAACACCAAAAGAAACGTGGTTCCTTACATGCAGAATCTTTTTTCATTCTAGCTGAAAATACCAATAACTGGAAAAAACCCTACATCTTTATTTCTTCCACACATATGTGAATGTTCTAGAAAGTGATAATTACCCTCACAGCTATTATTCCTTAAGTACTCAGAAACTCTGAGTTTAAAAGAAAACAAAAAATTTCCACAGTGCTTTAAAAATTTTTCTCCTATTTTCTCTCTCCCAGTCCCTAAAAACTTAATCTTGTAGTGAGCTGTAATGGCATTGCTGTTGTTTTCCTGAACAGTTATGAATTGAAGTAGGGGGAGTAAGCAAAGGATGTAGCACAGTTTCAGTGGGAGTTTTGGAAAGGCTTTGAAGTGGCCTTTAAGATGCAGTGAACTGCATGTAGAACTGGCGTTAGAAATCCTGGTGCTGAACTCACTCTACAAAAAAGAATTATTTTCAAAGCATTTCAAAGGAAAACTTTTTTTTTCAAACACATGAGACTTTTCATTGTCTGCTGCATCCAGCTTTTAAAGTAAAGTATCCGGTACTGTGAGATTTTCATTGTGATTAACACTGGCAAAATAGTGTTCTAGTTAACATAACTGCACAGGCTACCTATATCAGTAGAAATGGACTCTACATTTAAAAGAAATGCATTCTGGCTTTTACTACAGTGGAACTTGCATGTAGAGATGTTCCCTTCAAAAGTTAAAATATTTTTTTCCACAGTTTCACACCGTAATTTGGAATAATTTCTTAAAAGGCGAGGGGGAAAAAAGTTGATATTGTGAATTAAGAGATTCCATACACAAATTAAGATACAGCTTAAACTACTTCCATATGAAGACATTAAATTTCTTTTAAGAAATGAGAATATAATGAAGAAAACCCCATTGATCCCAAATATGGGCTTAATGTGCAATTCATTTTATTTTAAAAAGTAAGTGCCTCTGATTTTAGTCCATATGAGTAAGTCTAAAGGAAGACTGCCAAATGCTGTATTTTATACCCCAGGCTCTCCCACTCAAGGATATAGCGTCACATGCAGCTGAAGCTGACTGCCTGGGTGAGCCAGAAGGACATAGTTTAGAACATGAGGAAGGCTCCACCTTAAAGGACCTGTCTTGTGGTTTCACTGATGCTCCTTTCCTGCCACCTAATCTGCTGCACTGGTGCCTCATGTTGTTGTATGACTGCAATACGTATTCTCCACAGAAAAGAGAATGTAGAAAATGTGATTTTTGCCTGCATTTGCAAAATATATTTGTAAACCCATGATACTTTTGAATAGGCATAAATTTACTTGTGGAAAATACAGCTATGTTTGTGAAACATATAGCTGTAACAAAACATATATTAGTTAAAGCTCCACATATTTAAAGGGCTTAATAGATATTCATTACATAGTCATATTTCAAAATTACTACTCTCTTGTATGCCTCCCTTGAAAATAAGAGTACTCTGATAGACAGCTTCAGTCCAGAGGGCTTCCAAACTATTTTTGCCAAGTAAGAGAAAAACTTTTCTGAGGCACCTTAGACACAGATTTGGCACTAAGACTCTCCTCTGCAGTCATACCTGACATTTAAAAAGCCCAAAACGTTTTTAAGCATGGTATTACATAGAGGGAAAGGGGTAATCTTTTGCATGCACTTCTTTGCAGTCTGTAGAGAATGTCTGTATCTGGCCTCTTATCAGTGTTGCAATTATTGATAATATCTGTAAGGCTTGCAAGCTTTTATGCATACTTTCTTTTTAAAAGGAAACTACCACGTGGCTGATTTGTTTTATAGCTTCTGAGCAAGTGTGTGCATGGGTGGAGTCACAGAGACCAACTGGTAGGAAAGGAGCTGCTAGGTTCTTACTCACTGTGTGGTACCAGTGAAGATTTCACTCTTCCTGCATGTGGTATGCTTATTCAAGTATCTTACTGGTTTGAAAATTGGGTCTTGTCATTTGACCTTTTCTGCATATTTCTGTTCCACAAATGAAGAAATAAGGTTTTCGTTTGAGACTGAACCAATACAAAAGTGCATTTCTTTTCCTTTCAGATCCGTAATTAATTTCCTACATCATGTTCACCTTCTCTGTATGTCCTTTATCTTTCTTTTATATGCCTCTCTTTCATTGAAATAGGTTTAAAGTCCCTGACCTGGTCCTCTTTTGCTCGCATATATAAAATAAAGGCAGTGTATCTTTTAATTCTGGATTTATGTACACATAGATTTCCAGTGACATTCAGCAGTCAGCAAAGGTCTCTTAATATCTGAACTCTACAATCCTACATTTGACAACATTTGAACAAAGCCCTACCAGGGAAAAGAAGCACAGTAGAGACATTTAGTGAGAAAATTCTGGTGGCTAAAGAGTAAATTTCACCTGTAGAGAAATTACTTTATAATAGACATGGCCTAAAATGATAAACATATAGCTCATTGCTGTAGCTGTTCTTAAAAAAATTACCCCTAGAAAGGGTGTTTCCAAGAACTAAGTTCCAAACTACAATTAGAAGTGTAAAACACAGTCCTGCAAGTGATGAATACTGTGTAGGGAAAGAATCCTCCATGTGTTACAGAATCACAGAACAGGTGAGATTGGAAGGGACCTCTTGAGGTCACTGGTCCAACACCTTGTTCAATGTGATAAACACATGTTATGGTGTTGGCTTTTGCAAATACTGGAGTATATTATATGGTGTGTATTGTAATGTTGACTTTGTGGGGGTGGTTTTTCTGTTATGGGGGAGGGAACTGGGTGTTGGCTTTCACTGGGGATTAGAGCTGTTTTTGGCACGAGTGTTATGTTGAGATATGAGAGTTGTTGTAATTGGATAACAATTAACCAATGAGGGAATTGAAAGGGAGTGGAAACCTCTAGAATGTATTAAGAAGTAACACCTACCCTCCATGAAGATGACTGCCCATGCTCTAAAAAGGCAGACAGGAGGAGGAGCCATGTTCACTAGTTTGGAAAATATTTTAATATGCATAATAGTTTATGAATATGAATTTGGCTGATGCAATACCAGGGTATGTAAGGGGTTGCTATCGTTGGCCGGCACACCTCTGGCTGTGGTCACGCGCACAGCACTGTTGCTTTTGCTTTATAGACTTTGTTCCCTAATAAAATTTTATAAACCTTTCAAGAGGAGTGGGCTTTGTTTCTCACATTCAAGCAGGGTCATCTAGTGCCCAGGACCATGTACAGATGGCTTTTGAATATCTTTCAAAGAGGGAAACTCCACAACGTCTCTGGGTAACCTGTAACAGTGCTAGATCACCCTCACAGTGACAGTGTTTCTTGATGTTCAGACAGAGGCTCCTGCATTTCAGTTTGTGCCCATTGCTTCTGATCCTGGCACCACGGGAAGGAGTCTGGCTCTGTCCTGTTTGCACCCTCCCTTCAGGTAATTACATACACTAATGATATCTCCCCGACCCTGAACACTCTCAGCTTTCTCAGCCTTTCCTGTAGGAGAGATATTTCCATCCCTTCATCATTATGGCCCTTTGCTGGACCCTCTCCAGTACGTCCATGTCTTCCTTGCACCGAGGAGTCCAGAACAGGACCCAGCACGCCAGGGGTGGCCTCACCAGAGCTCAGTAGAGGAGGAGGGTTACAGGCTTCCACCTTCTGCCTGGGATACCATTTGCCTTTTTTGCCTCAACTGCACATTGCTGCCTCATGTTCAGCTTGGTGTTCACCCGAACTCACCCCTGGTCCTGTCAAAACATTTGATAGTTTGTGGGTTTGGGGTTTTTTAAGTGAGAGCTGGCTTTAAAAAATGTTAAATTAGGACCTGAAGATGAAGAATATTTTAATGTAAACATATAGCCAAACCAGTCAGTCTGGTATAGTGTATCTCTGTTTTGAAAGTACACGTTTTTCTGCCCTCCTTAGGGACCATAAAATAGCTGCAGCTGTCCAAACAGAAGTGCATGCTTTTTGGTGGAACTGTTTTTGGGGATTAACTCTGAATCCTTTACCTATTCCATAGTATTAGGAAGTGTGGAGAAGAATAGAAATATCAAAGCACAAAGCCTCTCTATTACTCAACACTGACATAGACAGTTTTCTAACAATGCATCTATGTAATATGCTAACCACTCCTGCTGTGTGGTTAGATCTGTATTTTATAGTTCTAAAATATCGAGATTATTTGGTTCTTAAGCACGCTTTTACATAATGTTTTGCGTGTGGAAGTTAACAGTCCAAATGTCTAATTTCTAGCCACAAGGATAGATATCACAAGATACCTGACCTTGTGATGGGCCTTGTCAGAGTTCTGTCTGACTGTGGCTTTGGGAGTATGCTAAATTGGGAAACTTGGCTGTGAAGGCAAAGCAAACAAAAATATGTTTTTAGGGTTTCTAATAAAATGATTCTTTCCCCTTAGTTAAAATATGAGGTAGTAGAATAAACTGCAGAGTTTTAACTTCATAGTGAAATATCATGCCATTTCTAAAAGCTCTGAACTAATAACTTCCTGAGCAATGTAAATGCTGAACACACAACAAGTTTTCTTATTCTGATGGGACTCTTGGGTTGATCATTACTCTGGTATTGTTCTGCCTGTCCCCATCCTTAAAGTGGGTATACCCAAAAAGGTCTTCAAAATGTATTTCTTATTCTGATGAAAACCTGTTTTTAGAACAAGGTAAGTAAAACAGAAAGAAATGCATCAGCTGGGTGAAACAGAACACAGCACATCTTGCCCTCACCAACTGTGTCTTCACGGGTTTTACTTTCAGTCCTGGTCTTATCTCAGTGACTTTTGGAGGTTCCCTGGATTGCAGCTAATTATAGATGATCCTGTCTGATCCCTGGGAAAATATCTTTCTTTTCATTATCTCAGAAGCCTGATTGCTTTTGTGCATCTTGCCGCTGTTCTCTTATTCCTCTTTGTTGTAGACGCACTGGTCTTTGCCCCAGCTATGTTAGTAGCTTATTTGTACACAGTCTTAGCAGTTTTTGTTGGGGAAGGAGGTATCCCCCATTCACTCCAGATGGTTCCATCTTCCAGGTCAAAGTAAACAGCTACTTTTTTTCCTAACTGCCCAGTTGCTTGCTTCGAAAGGAAGACACATATTCAGGATACTGCTAGCAGCCAAATGAAAGGAAATATTTTCTTTCACAGCCCTACACTTAACTCTCTTCCCTTGTCTGAGATGTACTTAGATAAATATTATGTTGCATATCCTATCTGATAGTCCACATTGAAGTCTTTTCAAAAACAACTTCATGTTTCCATGTACCAGCTCATTACTGACTGCAGATTTGTGTGGTAGTTATGGGGCTATTTACCCATATATATAAATAAATAAAATTAAGTAAGTTTTTTAAAAAATGTTTTCTACCCTACCCTTGTTAACTTCTGGAACTAGATTATATAACATCTACCTAAATTATGTCCAACTGTAATTTTTGACTTTATCTATGGAAGCCAGTAACTCATGTAGTATGGAAGGATGTAGGACTTGAAATGCTGGAAATCATTGTTAGAGGGAGACGCAGCAACAGAAACGGAGTTAAAATGTGAGAGATTGAGATGGAAAGTGAGGAAGATCATTGGACCTATGTGACAGGGTATGTTTCAGTCATCGATAACTGCTTGTGTTATTTACATTTCCAACCACAAAACTGCCTTTAATTGTTCATGAACATAATTTAGTCTGGCCAAGTTGTAAATTGGATTGCAGTGTAATTATTTCAAGGTGAGATATTTCAGATTTTTATACAGTAGTAAATGGATTTGGGATGAGAATTATCTTCATGTTTTGTGCCCAATTTCTCCAATTCGCCACAGACCGTGCCTCCTCTTTTCTATTATTGGGGTTTTTTGTTTCTTTTGTTTCCTCATTAATATTGTACCCTATACTGTCTATATTTGCCTGAAATGAGGCTTCTTCTTTTTGAAAGGAGACTTCCCACTTGTCCTTCACTTCCACTTTTATCCGCAAATGAACATTTAGTCATTTTAAAGAAGGAGAAATGGGATTAACAGAAAAGATGAGTCAAAAGTTTTCTCTTTGTGTATACTATTATATTTCCGGGCCCTGTCTGGAAAAAATAATGCAAAAAAAGAGAAAAATAAAAGTTCTGCAACAAACTGGAGAAAAAAAGACCTTCTTGTTTTATAGTGCATTTTCCACTCACCTTTTCCTCCTTGTCCCCTGTGAAATCACCTTGCTTTGTTGCTATCATTTTTATTATGAGCGATGAAAACTATATTTATATTTGATTTCTGATTTTCTTAAAAATTGGGATATTTTAAATGGGTAAGGGGGCTCTTTATATAGTCTTTGTCACAGTCAGCTGATTCTTGTGAACAAAATACTGATACAGCCTTCGTTCAGGATAGCAGCAAGGTGTTGTAGTTGAAGGTTCTGCGTGTAGTAGAACTTGGTGAGCTTAAAGAAACACCTGGACATTAATAGGAAAGGCAAAAGGAAAAGAAAAATGGCAGCAGCTAGAAAATGGAGGACAAAAATAACAGTTTCTGTTGCGAAGCAAATACTGTGTGCTCTGAAGCACTGAAGGAAAGGGGAAAGAGCCATAAGATGTGTATAAGGAGGGCAGAGAAAAAGAAGGTAAGTGTAGCTTTGCTGTTTCGGCGCTGGACTTCTCTGGGACCACCGTGCCCACCCTCAGTAGCTCCCTTAGCTCGGGAGCTCCAGTCCTGGGCCGGGCGGTGGCAGCTGTTTGCCGGTAAAAACAGATGGACCACTTGACTTTTTATCAGCATTCGTTTACTCCCCTCACAGAGGGAAAAGGAAGATGCAAAGAACAAACTACGAGATGGTAAACCTGGCAAAATGGCCACGATCATCTCTCGCCTTGGCTTCTTATGCCTTCTGTCAGGGGAGGGCAAGGCGAAGGACGAGCCAATGGGCAAATGATTGACCAGTGACCTCTGGCCAGTCCTGAGTAAACAGGGGAGGGACATGTACAAAACAGCCTACGTATGATCAGCCCACCGGGATGAATTCCCGGTGTCAGCTACACTGCTACAGGTAAGGTCAGAAAGGAGTTTGAAAGGAGGGAAGTATACGTGTAGTGTCTTTTTTCGTTATCTTCTGTTCTGCCCTTTTTTTATGGTTTATTGTTTCTTCTTTTTTTTTTTTTTTTTTTTATTAATAGGGGGTTAGCTAGCATAAATTTTCAGAACTGACTCTGTACAAACTATTACCGGTATAACAAATTAAGAGTTTGACTGTTTATGAATAGCTGCTTAGTAAAAACCAGAAAGATGGAACACTGATTTCAAGAGTAACTTCTCTTTCACAACGATGCTAACAATATATGTATTTCCAGTTCAGATTCTTCCATGGAATCATAGAATCATGGAATATCCTGAGTTGGAAGGGCCCCAGGATGATTATCAAAGTCAGACTGCAGGCTCTGCACAGGACACCCCAAGAGTCACACCATGTGGTTGAGTGTTGTCCAAACGCTTCTTGAGCTCTGTCAGGCTTGGTGCTGTGACCACTGGCCCAGGGAGCCTGTTCCAGTGCCCAACCACCCTCTGGCTGAAGAATCTTTTCCTGATATCCAACCTAAACCTCCCCTGGCACAGCTCTGTACCATTCCCTTGAGCCCAGTCACTGGTCACTCTTTGGTATTTCTTTTACTTTTCTACATACTACTTGACCAATTAATTTGAGCGCTTAGTGTTTTAACTTCTCTTAGGAAAAGAACAATTTCATCCCATCTGTTTCACATCCGTCTTATCTTTCTTGTGGCTGACTTTCCCCCAATAACACTTTGCCTTGTGTGAAAATAGAGATTAAATTACTGTTGATAATTTTATTTTAGATTATATCAGAGTTCATGGAGTTAAAATAAGTTTCATATGTAAGACATAACAATGTTTACTCAAAATATTGGTTTACATTATGACTATGTGGTTGAAGGTATATTCTTACCAGTAGAAACCTGTCTCCTCATTTGCATTTTCTCAGTTTAGAAAGACCATGCTTTATAAAGAGGCAGAATTCCTAGATGTTTACTTCTGTTTTCCTCATGGACTTTTCTGTATTGAATAAGTTGTATTTCACTTGTCTCTGAGAAATTTTTTTAACTTGAAAGTAATGAGTTTGCTTAGTAGGAATTGTAAAAACTCAAACCCGATTTATACCAATTCCCCAAATTTAATAAACTTTTGTAACTTTTCCTAACAAAAGATCCGGTCACCTTGTTGTTGTTTATGCTTTTTTTTATGTACAAGGCCATTACTTCAATCAACCACAAAACAGAATGTAGCAATGTGATAAAGTAGAAAATTTTCATACCTGGTTTGACTCTGTACCAGAATGTGAAGTGACTTGCATATGCTGAGAAGTTCTTAATTGGCTTAGGTGTTTTCAGTGTGCAGTGGGGTTGGCTCAGAGTACAGCTTTACAGAAGCCAGGGGAGAATGCATATCTGTTATTCTGTAAATGGGACACTGGTGAAACTAATAGCAGTGTGTAACTAATATCAATGAGCTTGACTCGTGTTCCCACCTGCATGATCACCTAGAGACAAGATATGTAGCATGCTCCAAAGGTAAAAAGAAATACAGGCTGTGTTTAACACATGAAGAAAATTGAGATGTCTAAATAGAAAATGCTTGCTATCACCCCACCCCCAGAATGACAATGTCAGCTTAATTGAAAGAGCTGTAATTTTTTCCCTGTACTGTTTTCCAAAAATTGTTTGTGTAAAGTGAGTTTTCAAAAAAACAATAGAAATTGTTAACAAAGAATACTCTTAATTCTCCGAAATTGAGACAACTAGCGAATGTTAGCTTGCATAGTTTGTACTTTTATCTACTTAGTCTAACCACATGTAGAATTCTGAAGTTTTATATCAAAACAGAAAATAGCTTACAGTTGAAAAAGGTGAACATCTCATCTGCTTTCAACCTCCTTACACATTTTATAATGTTAAGATTAAATGGCACTTGGAAATAACTAAAATAGAGAATCTGGAGTCTGTGCATGGTACTTTCTGTTCTAGAAATATCCTTAAAGTGAACACTGGTAGAGGGTTTGTTTCAGTTTGTCATAGTTGTTTTTTCTGAATGTACATTGTTGATTTGTATTTATCTTGAAACTTAATGTGAAGTTGCCGTTGAGTTATGAAGAACTGCCATTGAACTGTGGAGAACAGGTAGAGAATACTTCTTTAATATGAGGCTATGAAAGTCTTTATTTCCAGAATACGCACATTTTAAAAACAGGTCCTGAAGCTCAGTTGGCTCTGTGAATTCCCTTGTAGCTTTAGCACATATTTTATTTCTTGCTCTTTTTATTTTCATGCTTTTTGTAGACTTGTGTATGATACACAGGCTTTGGACAGGACAGTGAAATGAAAAATGATTAATTTCTCAATAGATTCCAATCAATTTATATGAAAATAGAACACAATAGAACTTAAAGGTCAATTCTAGTTTCACATTAAAACATAGGCTTTTACTTTTCCTTCAGACAGCTCTAAGCACTGAAGTGCTTAGTGCTGTGTATAAAAATAATACTTTGTCCTGGCTATGAACAATGGATAAATAAAGGAAGTATATCTAGAAAACAAAAAGCAGTTGAATACAATGTAGAAGTATGCTAATCTGTCCAGTGCTTTTGAAAATTCATTCCTACTCCTTCAAGTGAGCTGAGAAAATGCTGAATCGTCATCCTGATTCATTGTGGGATTTCTGCTGAAATGATTGCTTCTAATCATTGTATAACCCTTCTTTAGCAGAGAAATAAGAGTTCTTGTACAGATGGACTTTGCTAAAGATGAAGTGATAAGGAACATAAGAGGGGTGTTTTTTTTCTAACTTGTTAGTGCATCTTCTGTTTGGGTTTCCTCTGAGTTCAGCTCTTTTATCTGATTTTCAGTTGATTCACAAAAAAAGCTGTTATTTGAATTATTCCAGTTTTGTTTAAGAAAAGTGGCATCCTATAACCTATTGACAATTTTAATTCCTTTTGAAGAAAACAGTCTTTCTAATATATGTGAGTAGGGGAGTATTGATTTTACCATACTCTCCATTTTAATACACAGTTGTTTTTTCTACTTAGTATACTCATGTATCCATCTCCTTTCCATGTGTTTTATGTCCTTTCATTTCATGCTTCCCTTGTATCAGATCAGCTTTCATCCATTTTTCTTTCTCCCCATGCTCAGCAACATACATATGCATGTTTTTCTTTTAACCCTACTGCAAGCCACATGCTGTGCACCTGTCTCGGAGGGAATACACCTTCTGAGCCTGTTCTATACAGACAGGTGAGGGAATAGGAACCAATATATTTATGGAATACAAGGAAGAAGGTTTAACCATAAGGACATTACACAACATGTTCATATAATAGTGTGTTTGCTTGACCTTATTCTTGCTGAACAAACACATCTGATTTTGCTATACTTCCACAGTAAACTCAAAATGGTATTTGTGACATTAAGCTGCTTCTGCTTTTGTTCATCTGCATCTTCAGCTTCTTAGAAACTTCTCACCTGGTGACACTATAGGTCTTACCAGCTTCAGAGAAAATGGGCCCTATTTTGAGCTAGCAATAACTGATTACTTTTCTTCCTAGGGATTTTAAAAGATGTATGGGATTCAGAAATCCGGTTTGGGTGTTGATTCATTTCTGTGTACTCTCGGAATTCAAGAAAGGGCTATACCATGGTTTTCCTTTTACAATGCCAGTATAGTGGCAGGTTGAGAACAGCTGTGACAACAAAAAAAGCACCATTTTTATTAACACCTCTGTCACTATTAATACTTGTTAATTAATCTGTGTAAATGATCCTAGTAAAGATTTTTATATGCCATTTTACAGATAGTCCGTAGTAAATCAGAGCTTGGAAATAAATTCCTAATTTATAGGCATGAAAAGTTAGTTTCAGAGAGAGAGTTATAACGTGATCTCTTGACTTTGAATTGATACCTAGTTCAAACCTGGATTCTAGAAAAGTTTTGCTAGTCTTTCACTGGAAAATTTGCCATCTTAAAATCTTTCAGAGTTTTTTTTCCCTAGCTGTTTAATGAGTTACTGAAACAACTGCTGTCATTCCACTGAAAAATGGTGTAAACTTTTATTTATTATTTTGACCTAAATTTCTTTGAAGTGGGGAACAGTGCATCATGAAATAAGTTTAGTTGCTTCAGCTTTGCCAAAAACACTTAAATGTTCTTCTTGTACAGGAAATTAATGATCAAATTAATGTGGGTTTTGTTTAATATATAATTATATAGCTGTGATGGATACTGGAGTTAATTACAGAAAATACATAAATTAAGAAATTGATGAAAATTGCAAATAGTAAAAATACTTCAGAAGCAGAAGAGGAAACGACAGTGACTTGCTGCAGATCATTTGCACAGCCTTAGGGTACAAGTTATGTAACAAATCTTTTTCCCAGGGCTGATAAAGTTAGCATTGCACTGACAGTCCAGCCAAGAACAGGACAGGAGCAGCTTTTACTCCTGAGCAGAAAACGAGAGGCTTTCTAATGTACAGAAAAATAAAGTTTGGTAAATGGAGGAAAGAGTACAAAGCAGAAAGGGTCTGTTCTGAGCCTTTTTTGTGACATTGAATTTTTAAAACCCCTGTAAGATAAGGCAAGAACTTCTGTTGGCATATATTGTCATAATTGTTGTAATTTGGAATATCTGCACTATTTTCACTTAAACTGAGGATTTAGCACATTTTGACAGTCTTAGTGACAGAATATGTTATAGATATTTGCTTGACAGAATTTGTACAACTTAGAGTTGGCTTGCATGATTAATTCTTTGTGCTTGTGCCTGTCCCCTCTGCCGACCATTCTGAGGGCTCTGTCGTTTAGCTTGACTCCAGCCTATTCGATTGAGCAGTGGCTGCAGGAGGCCAGACTGCACGTCCTAGGGCCGTGCAAGTGCTGTTTAGCAGGATGTGCTCTGCAAAACCAGAGGTACTCAAGGGACTACAGAAAGCGGCACCTTAGTGACATAATACTGAGAGACTGAGCCGTGTTATGTAAATTCTCATTGTGATAAAGTGTTTGGTATTTGTTCTCATGCTGTTGTATGTATATATAGGAGGTTGCTGCTGTTTGCAATAAATAATTTACAGCTAATGTTGTCAGCAATGCTATTGATGAAGTTTAAAAACATGTTATATGGCTGCTGTTTTCTTAAAATCCTTTTTACTTTATCAGACAACTTGCCTAACTTTCTGTTTGCCACTAGAAAGGAGAAAGGAAGTTGTTTGAGGTATACAGAATTAAGGGATGGGCACACATCCAGGGAATCTCAAAGGGAAATATGGGCTGTGTGCCATGCACTGAACTTGCTACATATGTGCACATCTGATCTAGCACATGCACACTACACAGACGGTCAGCAATTGCACAGATCAGCTCCATGAAGCATGTCCAGATCCCACTAACCCAGGGTGTCTGGAAATCCTGGTCATATGGCCAGTGTGTGATTTCTCTCTTTCTTCTTCCCAATCCTGAAATTCTGTCTGAGCTTCCTTAGAGGAGGAAGAAATGAAAAAGAGGACATGCTGAGGCAGAAAGACACACCAGTCTCACGTTAATGTTGGACGTGCTGAAAATGGTGAGGTTACCATAAAGCAATGACCTCCAGGACCTCAGCTGAGCCATAATCTACTGTGTGTGTATTTTTAGTTTGCTGTTGCAGTGTAAAAAGTATTCACTTCACTTAAGCTATGTCATAGTATCTTACTGTGAATATTGAAATAAAATGCTAATTAGATACAGTTGGAAGAGAGCACATGGCAAATTACTGTAATACCACTGATGGCTCGTAGCTCGTATGCCTATGGTGGCATGATCAGTTCTGATCAAATGCTTTCCCTTTTAATCTACTTGCTCTTTAATAATGGGCCTTCTCTAACTGAAACCTGCACCAATTTAAGGTTCAATTAATGTAACTTTTATAAGTTAGAATGTTTTTCTTAACCAATTAAACCATAATTAAAAGTAGAATATTTCCGAAATCCTTAAGGCCTCTTCATTAAATCAGAGAAAATTCTTCTTCACAAGACTCTGTCTCATTTTAATTTCTCTAAATAAAAATATAGTTCGTGTTCCCAAATAACTTCTGCCTAAAAAATCCACTTGATACTGCTTTAAAGTATCGATCTAATTTTAGGTAGTCTGACTATTCTCCCATTGGTAGGTAGAATTTTATGCTAATATCTTGCATTGAAAATTGTGATAGATCAAATCAGGACTTTGAACTTTGTGAATGTGATGCCACATATGTACATCACAAGACAACTTCAGGGGTTTTTGGGTTTTTCTGGTTTTGTTTGTTTGTTTTGCGTGATGCATTTAAAAATCTATCTTTTTCCATGATCTCAGGATTTCTGCAACAGGTGTAGTCTCACTTATGTCTATGACAGTCTCCTCTTTTTGACAATACAGGTTTATTAATTTTCTGAAGAGTTATACATGTGAATTATTTATGCATTTTGTAATCCCAGGCTATTAGGTACCCAACTCTGATTGACTACTATAATTCTCTGGCTCTACTTGTATAAATGGCAAACTACATAAATAACTTAATTTCTGTAAAAGGTAAGACTTTTTTATCTGCTAAAAATTTTGATCTGATAAATCCTGCAGTACAACCAGAGCACCAGTTCTTATGGGGCAGTCAGTCTCTGTTAAATTATCATTCATACTTTTCAGAAAATATAAAGATAACATCCACAGAACAGAAACCAGCCTGATCCTTTGCACTGCACATTTGCTGTTTATTTTGTTAGAATCATACTGGGTTTTTTTTAGTCATAAGTTTTTGAATGAATTACCTAAAGGTATCCTATAGGTGTCCTAGTAGAATTTCTTTAGTCCCTTTCTGAGGCAGTTTTGAAAATAATGGTAAATTATGTTTAGGTGAGAGAAAAGCAACTATTCCTTCAGGAATTGGGACTTCCTGTACATAGGGAAAAATATCATCAGACTTGGCTTTCTCCCATATTATATTGCCAATAGAAAATATTAAATTAATTCAAGAATGAGTGTATGAATATTTACAGACTTGTATCTTTCTTGCATTACACTCTGATTCTATTTAATTTGAGGGGTAAAACAGAGTTCCTTGATGCCATCATTACTCATATTTGGGCTTAAGTTGCATTTGTGTGTTGCATAGATGTAGCTAAAACAAAAACATTTTCAGTGTTTGAACCAAACAGCTATTTTCTTCTCTCTTGTGTTTGTAAGGTAGTCAGTGAAGAATAAATTACTCTATCACAGTGAAGAGGGAGTTCATCTAGTAGAATTAATATTGCCTTATACAAGTGTGATACCCACTACGGCTTTCTTCTGTTTTTCAAATGCAGCCATTTCAACCACATAAACAGTTTGAAAATAGTTCTCACTTTACCTAAAAGCAGATACATTTGGATTGCATGCTTGTATGGGAATCTTTATGCATACCCCAGAGCACAATGTTAATTATTTCTTTAAAAATGTTATCTATTCGTCTCATGTTTGTCTTCTTACTTCCTTTTAAGTTTCTCTTTTACTTCAGGTGCTGCAGATGGTTTTTTTTTTTCCTTTAAAGTTCACTGATTTTATCCCTGATACATTTCGGACAATATGCTTTGCTTTATAGATCTATGTTGCTTCTGAATCTTGACTACAAAAATTACTTTTCCATGCAGTAAATAATGTCATCATTTATAAATTTCATAAGCAGTATGTTCTTGTGCTAATTCATTTTTTGTTAACACATTTTTATTTGAGGTATTCTGAGTACAAACATGTAAGTTCAGATGCTGTACAGTGTGTATCTATATAAAACCTTGGTCAGGTGACAGCAGACCCATGCTGCCTGTTTTTCTGACTGTGCTCAATATGCTTAGTTTGGGAATGCACAGTTAATGCTGCCCTTTTTTTTCATATCATATATATTATTACTATTGGTCTGTAATCTGACAAGTACATTATAGTTAAAAATGGTTGTACAACTTTCTGAAGCTTAACATGAAGATTTTCTAGCTGGAAATTGAGCTTTAACTTTGAAAAAGCCCTTGAACTTTAATTTTTAAATATGTGATTAGAACTACCAAGCAGTTTAGGTTGGAAGGATTCTCTGGAGGTTATCTGGTATCACCCCCAGCTCAAAGTTGTCCTAGCTTTACAGCTAGAACAACATGCTAAGGACTTGCCCAGTCAAGTTTTGAGTATCTCCAAGGCTGAAAATCCCACTACTTTTTTGTGAACCTTTTGAGGACTGATCCCAAGATGAGGAACGTTTTCCTTAGGAACTTCCATCGTAGAAACTTGTGACCATTGCCTTCATGCTGTTTTTGCACATCTGAGAAGAGTTTGGTTCAGTTTTCTACATAACCACCTGTCATATTGTTGAAGACAGCAGCTGAACTTAGCCTCCTCTCCTCCAAGCTGAGCACTCACACACTTTTCTTAGTCTCTGCCCATATGTCATATGCTCAAGCTCCATAAGTTGGTGGCCCTCCTCTGGAGTTGCTCCAGTTTATTTATGTATTTCTTGCAGAGTGAAGTGCTCCAGAGATAGTCTCAGACATTCCATTTGGAAGTGAATAATAATTTCCATAAGCCTGCTGGTTATGTTCTATCTAATACAGCCCAGTGTGCAGACAACCCTTGATGCCTCAAGGGTGTGCCGCAGACTCCTGCTAGGCTTGCTGGCCACCAAGATCCTGTGTCGCAGGCCGCTTGACCGCCCGGCTGGTCAATGGCCGACAGTGTCCTCGTGTGCCCGGGAAACAGATCTCGCGTGGCACAAGCGCGTGTGCAGCGGCAAGGCAATGCCTTTAGCCTTCGCGCGACAGCTCCGAGGCTGGTTGATATTTCCAAAGCCCAGGCTGGGGCTAGCAGCAGCTGATGATGAGAATGCGACGCAGAGGCAGCAAAAGAATCAAGGAGGACTCGCCCGTGGTGTAAATCCAAGAGTTTATTCCATGCCCTGGAGGGGGCAGGGGAACTCGCCGCAAGGACGGGAACCACAAAACGAGCCCCGAAATAACCGTTGCACCAGGTTTTAAAGGGGGGGGGAAAGGGGAGGAACAAGGGACAGGACAAATGAGGTACATGAAGGGAGATGACAGTATCCAATAAGCAGCAAACGTAGGAGGGACATATTTAAATAAGCCAATGGGAAGAACAGAACTTTAGAACCTTCCAGCTTTGTATGAATATTAAACCAACTATATGAATATCTAAACCATCTATGAGGAGAAAGGGGAGGGGACGGTACCTAGCTGGACAGCAGCCCACGGCGGGAGACTGCCTCAACCTGCCTACCTCTCAGGGCTCACTGTCCCAAGAGGCGTCATCTACCCAATCCGCAATCCCCATTGAAAAGGCAGGCTGAGCTGCAGCCTCGAACGCCACGGGTGACTCAGCCGGTGGCTCCACCACCGGCTGGGTGACCGCAACAATCCTGAGTACTTTTCTGCAAAACTTCTGTCAGCCCTCAGTCTGTACTGATACATGGAGTTGTTTCTTTCTCAGGTGCAGGACCTTGCATTCATCTTCATTTGAGGGGAGGGGAGAGGGAGAGAAAAGGAGGTTACAGTCAGCCAGTTAGCTAGGTTTAGCACAATGGCTGACAAAGTGATAGCAAAGGAAGGAGCAGAAGTTGGGAACAGAACTGGTAAAGATGTGGATTAGAAGGTGTATCAAGTGACAGATTGTCACTGATGCCACTTGCATCCTGCTTTCTACTTCAACCTCTTCATAATACTTCTTGTGGAGTTACAAACGTATTTCAGGTTTGTGGTTTCCTTTTTTTTTCAAATATGTGTGCATAAGCAAACTCTTAACAGCAACAACAAATGATGTAGTTAAATTTTGTGTTTGATGGTTACTAATTTTGGAGCCAGGTAACTTTTGACTGTCCCAGAATGCATCAGTGTTCATGGGTCTGTTTGCAGTTTCCAGATATGCCTTCAGACCTGAATTTAAAGAGCTTTTGGTGCCCAATTGTGAGTGAGGCAGACTACCTGTTTTAAAACACCACTTACTATTGTGGTCTGCAAAACTCACCAGCAGGTAGGTTTGGAGGCCTGGGATTAAGAGTCTTGCTCTCTGACATTCAAAGCTTAGAAGGACACCCTTAGTCCCTGGACAAATATTCTTGTTCATAAATTGCCATGCAAGGATGAGCACTGTTTCTTCCTAGAGTAGCTTCTTCTTTTTTTAAAAAAGATGGTCGCAGTTGCATGCTGAGAGGATGAGGAGGGAAGATGCTCAGAGGTGAGCAATAGCTTCTGTGTATGAACTTTCAGAGACAGAATTACACTGCTTGGCATTGAGATAATAATGGAAGAGGGACATGGGAGTGAAGATCCACGAAATCATGAAGGGTGAGAAGAATGAGCTGATTGGCCAAGCAATATAGGAAGGGGAAGATTTCCAATGAAATTATTAGACATCAGTTATAAAAGAAGCAAAAGGACTTTGAGAAATTCATAGTAAATGTATTTTACTGTACAATCACTGCCCAATTATTTGATATTAAAAACATATGTTATAAAAATAATGCATGGGTTCAAACAGAAATTGATCAGGTTTATGCAAGAATATCAATTGAAATGTTGAGCACAATGGTGTCAAGGCAGACTTTGACTTAGCATGTCCATACAACACAAGAATATTCCAGGGTAATGACCAGTCTGTGTCAGGTTTTACACTTAATTGTGTATTAAAGCATTTGTTGACCTGGATCAGGTAGTTCTCATACTTATAAATAGAGTTATGGAGTTACACTGTGTCATGACTAAAGTTTTCTGAATATTTTTCCTCTGGATATTTTTTGTAAAATTAAATAGTTTTGAGATTCACCTAAGCTTAGTAATTAAACAGTAAATGTTTTAAACAAAAGGTAGTGTATGAACTGAGCAGTTTCTTAATGAAAATGTGCTGGGTAATAGGAACTCTTTTCTACTCAAAGCAGAAAACTATTGATATATGAAATAGACAAGAAAGAAACAAAGCAAAAGAAAAGTGCAAAACATGGCAGAACTTCGCAGCTTTTGCTTGTGTTTCTTGGGGTTTTTTTGAGTGAGTTTTTTTGTTTGTTTTGTGGTTTTTGGGGGCTTTGGTGTTTTTGTTGTTTTTTTGGGGAGGGGGGTTGTTTGTTTGTTTTGGTTTTTTTTTGTTTCTTACTAAGAAATAATAAAAATACCTAGCAAAACGTCATGAGGAACTGCGTTAGGGACTGTACCCTAATTCAGTCTCAAAATGGCATCTTTGTCAAATAATTGCACAGGGCTGGCAGAAGTTTCCAGGAAGACCTGTAGGGAAGCCGGGGTGTGTCAGCAGTACAATCCTGTTTAGAAACATTAAGTGGCTTGAAAAAGTAATATTCATGGTAAGATTAAAGCATCTACATGTAGTTCTTTGACTCTGTAGCTGAATCTTTCTCCTCATTCAGGTGTCCTCAACATGTACTCATCATCTTAGTTCCTCTTAAAGCAAAATGAAATTGGAAAAACACATGATGGAGGCTGGGAGCTGCTCATCTCTCTCTGAAGAAGACATACTCTATCTGACCACATTAATATCCTTCAGACAGTGGTGATTGTCTTCACTACATTTTCACTGACTATAATGGGACTTCACCACCTACATGTGTATGTCTTAACCTTAATGTGAATCCTGCTTTCAGCTGCAGCTTTTAGAAACAATTCTTTGTTTTTTCCTGCTTTATCAGTTCCTTTGCAACCTTTTTGCTATGATGCCTCTTTTATGTCCTATCCTTTTCTAGTCTGCTGTTTCTCCCTTAATTTTTTCACATCCCCTTAGAAGGCACACTTATTGCAGAAGGTCTGTTCTCCTTAGTCCTGTCACGTAAAAAAAAAACTTGTTACAACTGTGGAACATATAGTAGAAACAAGGAAATAGGTTAGAATCTCAGTGGTAAATCTATGAATTTTGTCACAAACTCTTCTTTAGCTATCTTTTATTTAATTGGTCATCTCCTTTAAGGTGTTTAGAGCTTCAGATCACAATTTTTTGCCTGTGTGTCCATCAAGTCTTTGATTAAGCTATAAACCGCTGCAGTAGTGCAAATAAATATATGTGAGTAGGAAGAGGACTTCTTAATGTTATATAGTTATTCTCCACTAAAGTATTAGTAGCAATTTTAGGTTCAAATTCAGCAAAGACTGTAAGCATGTTTCTATGCTGAAGTCATCACTGGGAAAAGCAAAGCATGCAATCTGACAAGATTTTCAAATCTGTTTTGTACTTACCTGTGTAATAGCCCCCCTGTATGTAACACATGGCTTGGACTGATGGTAATCTTTTCAAGAAGTGGATTCAAGATTGTAGACTTTTCAAGAACCATGAAAGCCTTGAGCTTGTTAATTTTGTAAAATAATAAAACTACTTTCTACCAAGTTTGTGTACTCACTTATAAGCTGTAAAAATTCTAAACTTTCTATAAGAGGTTTTCTTTATCTCATTTTTTTCTCCATTTGACATTTTTAATTCCCTTTATGGATTCTTCTTTAGTCAAAAGTGTTTGCAGTGGGGACTCTCATGTAAATAGGGATAACGGCTAATAACAACTAAGAGTCATGAAAACTAGAAGCTGAAAAGACCTAATGCATTGTTTAAACCTTTTCCCTGCCATTTTAGGATTGTTCCTTTTAGGGTAATTTCCAGTGCTTTCTTTGGTCCAGTTTTACCTCCATACACTACCATTCTAAGAACACTATCACAATATTCAATGCCTTCTTGTCAATTCCCTGCTTTCAGAATTCACCTATGACAATTTTAACTTACCCTGACTTCTCATATGTGTATGAGGTACCCCTTTTTGGTGCCTTTAGCTTCTCTTTTTTTGCAGTTTTGGACTTTCCACCATCCTTCTACTCTTCTTCTAGTTTGTATTTGCATTCTATGGGTTTAATTTTTAATATTTTCTCATAAGCTGTTCCTTCCATTTCCATAATTGTTTTTACTGCTTTTTTTAAAAAATCTGAATTCTCCATTTTGTTAATAGCTCTGTGGGCTTGCTCCTCCTTCATGCTGAAGCCAATGGGAAAAATGAAGGTATGCTACTGCTTATAACTCTTTCCTGCAATTATTATCCTGTATCCATAATAAATTCTTTTTTTTTTCTTCAGCTGACTCAAATGTATGAGTATTTTCTGTATCCAATGGGACTAGGACTATTATCTATCCTGACTGAACATAGTCATCACCTAGCTCAAATGATTCTTCTAGCTGGCAGGCCTTTTATTAACTTGACTGTGTCTGACTGGCTTCCAGACCAAATAGTTTGCATTCTGCCAGCTGGAAGCATGGGCAAAATTCGCAGCTTGGTGTGCCTTCATGGAAATTCTTTGAGGACATGATCAATAATTTTGAGCAGCTGAGGCCAACAACACTGATGAAAATACTACTTTGAATCCTTTGCTAAGTAGCAGAAGTACTGCCTAAATGAAAGCTCCAGTGTGAATATTCTGAAGCTGTCATCATTGAGATACCTGCTGCTTTAGGTGCTTTCTCTCCAAAATAATGCTAAGTCAGATGTACAGATTATTTTAGACAGTAAAATGGTTTCTTTATATGTATGGTGCCAAATGGAGAATGCTCAGGGTAAGTGTTTAAATAGAGCCACCAACATTTTGGCTGGGAGTGGACATTTGATCCCTGTGATTCTTTACCCATTTGTAATGGTTTTTGACATTTCAGACCATGTGTTTGAGGAAAATGTTAGGTTGAGGGCTAACAGCAAGCAGTTGCTCAATATTCTATGGGATTTCTGCACATACAGTTATACTCATATACATGTTTTGTTTTCTTTGCTCAGTGGTTCATTGGGACCGACATTAGACAGTTCAGTATAAACGCTTTACAGCTGCAAGAACAAAGTAGTGCACCCCACTTTAGATACTAAAAAATATTTATGCACCACATGCCTGTAAATTACTAGTTTAGGTACAGCGTGAGCTGTATTTTGTCTCATGACTGAGCCAAGGTCTGCTTGAAATAAAATATTTTCCTCTGAGTCTTACCTGTATTTATGTTTTGTCTGGGTGAAGCCCACTTATTTAGGTGTACTTTCCAACATGTCCATGTGCTGTGCTGGAGCAGTATTTGCAAGATGTTCTGCTGAGTCTTACCAAAGTGACCTTTATAACCATTTACTGGAGGGTCATAGTCAGTGGCACAGGGTGTAGTTGGAGAACTCTCACTAGTGGTGTTCAATACTGGGCCCAGTATCGTTGAACATATTTATCAATGACTTGGATGAAGGGGCAGATGCCTCCTCAGCAAGTTCACTGACAACACAAATCTCTGAGGAGTGGCTGGTACCCCAGAGGGCAGTGCAGCCCTTCAGAAGGACCTTGGTGGGTTGGAGAGATGAGCAGAGAAGAACCATGAAATTCAACAAAGGCCAGTGCAGGGTCCTGCACCTTGGGAGGAATAACCCCATGTACCAGCACAGGCTGGGGGCTGATGTGCTGGGAAGCAGCTCCGTGGAGAAGGACCTGGGGGTCCTGCTGGACAACAAGCTGTCCGTGAGCCAGCAGTGTGTCCTTGTGGCCAAGGAGGCCAAAGGTATCCTGGGGTGCATTGGGAAGAGCACTGCCAGCAGGTTTCAGGAGGTGATCCTGCCCTTCTGCACAGCCCTGGTGAGGCACATCTGGAGTGCTGTGTCCAGTTCTGGGCTCCTCAGGACAAGAGAGATGTGGAGCACCTGGAGCAGGTCTGATGGAGAGCTACAAAGATGATTAAGGGACCGGAACACCTCTCTTATGAGAAAAGGCTGAGGGAACTGAGCCTGTTCAGTTTCAAAAAGAGACAACTGAGAGGGGACCTCATCAATGTCTGTCAGTATCTGAAGGGAGGGTGTCAGAGGATGTTACCAGGCTCTGCTTGGTGGTGCCAAGCAATAGGACAAGAGGCAACAGACAGAAACTGATGCACAGGAACACGAGGAAGAACTTCTTTACTGTGCAGGTGACTGAGCACTGGAACAGATTGCCCAGAGGGGGTGGGGAATATCCCTCCCTGGGGATATTCAAGAACTGTCTGCATGCAATCCTGTGCAGTGTGCTCTCAGATGGCCCTGCTTGAGCAGATGACCCACTGTGGTCCCTTGCAACCTTACCTGTTCTATGATTCTGTGAATACTAACCTGCTGCTTTAACAAAAGTCACTATGCTGGGAAAATACAAGAAATTGTTAGTATATTGGCAGGACTGTTGCGGACTGGGAAGGACTATTTTTCAGATACGTATGGATTCGGAGGTAGGGACTGAGCTACTGGAATGGCCGGTGTGTGCTAAACACTTTGTTAGAACCAGCTTTGCTGGTTAATCCTTGAGAAGAATTTAGCCAACCAGCCCATGGTACCCCTTCCCATCTAGAGATTTCATAGGAGCCAGACATTAATTACCAGAGGGGTTGCTCAACTTCAGATCAAAAAAGTAGTTACCTAATGTACAGGTACTCAGCAGCTGCTCAGGCTTAGTGGCTGTCCTAATGCCTTGGGGTGGTGTTTCTGGGCATGTTAAATGCCAGTGTTAGGAAAAGATAGGGAAGATTAAAGAATGTAAGGATCAGTGGCACTGTAAGGGCTTTCAATCCTTGGGTAGTTGCCACCGTTCATTTTCACTGATAATAATAAATACAGCATGAGCCAAGCGGTAGTACCCTAATAGCTTTATTATGTGGAAATCTGCTTTTTTTCCCTAAAAACAATATAAAAAAATGCATTTTAGCATTTAGATTATAGTTCAGACTCTAATTTCATATTTCAGGACAATAGTTAAACTGTATGCTTTAGCTTTTGCCTATGATGCTATGTTTATCAGTCTGGTAAACAGTCTACTACTAGGTTGGGCAAGATACCCTGTAGCTCTTGAAAGCATACACATTTTAATGGACAGCAATTGCAGGACTAACACCGCCTGAGCTTTCTGTCCAGTAGAAAAGGGGTTAAAACTTAATAGGGGTTGGGCAGGAGGGAGGGAAAAAAAACCCTAGGCAGAATGTCTCCATACAGAGAAATCGAGAACAGTTAATTTGTGCTCCAAACTACTAAGGACAGCAGAAAAAAGCAACTAGTATAAATAATTAAAGCAGAGATTAGATAAATATTTGGGGAGGGGGTGCTGTGGTGGTGTAATTGCTGATGTTAAGGAGAGGTAGACTTCTGTGCTTCCCTTTTGTTCTAAGGTTTCCTACAGCCCATTACTTACTAACCTGCCATATGCCATAATTTTTTAGAGTTTAAACTACATTTTTTTAAAAGCTTGCCTAAGAAAGAACTCTTGAACATGGGCTGGGATGTGACTGTCATGCAGTATGCTTTATGATTCATTCATTTTCCCAGACTTTATTTCTCCAGAGCAGGTCCTGGGTTGGCATCCTGAGCCCTGCAAAAGATCCACAGGACTGAGTGGAAGGAATATAAATGCTTCACTGGAGCCAGACTTTGGCTGGGGCAGTGGCTGTCAATACACTGAAGTTGAAATACACAAACAGGGAGGTGGGGGAGGTGTTTTGCCATGTCGCAGATCCCAGGAATACCTTATTTTGAGAGTAGAGATTTAGGATTTTTTATATGTTCACTAACAGGGTTGTTTCTTGTTTCAGAGATAAACAGCTACAACATCAGGAAACCAAGCCTGGGGTTTATTGTTTAAAAGGGGGAAAAACCCCAACATATTTTAGTAACAAGAGGTGGCTTCACACATAAATATCTATACAAAAAAGACATGAAGACCATAGAAAATTAAACTGGAGACTAATATTCAACAAATTAAATAGTCTTCTATTGAAGAAGGGGGAAGCGAGTTACATCAAAATATTAAATGTTCAGGGAATAATTTCTAACAAAGCCCTTAAAAATAAAATTTTCATTAAAATACTCTTCAGAGCTCAGAAATACTTGCAAACACATCAAAGGGCACAAGAGCTCTAATAATCCATCTAATCTGCTGTGATTTTTTGTGTCTGTTTTTCTAGGTTCGTATTCTTATCTTTCAAGATATGAATGGGTAGCCTTATAAAAACATCCTGTAAGAATTGTGGAGTTCTGTGCCCTGTCAGTTTCTGTGGTGATCTGGAGGTGTCTTCTGGTGCCTGCACATACCCCGAGCTGAGCTCTCGCTCGCACACTGCAGCCAGCCTGTGCGGCGAGCCCAGCCTGGTGCTCTTGGAGACAGGGAGATGCAAGGTACCCTTTTTTTTTTTTTGGCAGACTGTAAATGATTCCTATTCTTTGCTCCACAGAACATCCGATGTGGTGCCCAATCGGCTGAGAAAGCTGCACAGACGTCAGTGTGTGTGTGTGTGTGTGTGTGTGTGTGTGTGTGCGCGCCTGCACAGCCAACTGCAGCTGGAACCTCCATTAGAGCAGCCCTATTGATTTCTGGTTCACACTGCAGTAACAGGGCTAGAGTGCAGGGCGGGGGGAGAAGAAAGCAGGGGGAGAAAAATAATCCCAGTAGCTTAAAAACAAGGCTTAACCGAAGGCACATCGGGGTGTATGTGCATATGTATAGCACATATAGCCAGTTTCCAGAGATACGCCACTGAGCTGTTTGCTTAAAAAACCACCACCAAAAATCCCCAGGCAGAGCAATTCCCAAATCATGAAACAACAGTCTGCCCAAGTTTCAGATCCCACACACGCATGAATTGATGTTTGATGCTTTGTCGATGCTGGGTTTGCACACCGGAGCTGGTTGCAAAATATTTCTGTTTTGTTTAAGGACTACAGGAGATGCGCACTTTAAATGGTTCTTTCTCTATGCACACATTTATCTGCTTGGGGAATGTGGGGGGGGGGTTAGAAATCCAGCTAGAGTGTGTCAAGCACAGGGCATAGAGAGCTCCAGGAAGCTGCTCTGCGTTTACTGGCAGTCATTTTCTCGTGATGCATAATGCACAAGGTGCCAATGCAAGCTGAGGTGTAAAAAACAGGGGCGGGGGGATGGTGTGGTGTGTGTGAAAATGGTGTGTCTGGTAGTGACTGAGCTTTCCTCTTCATCTGAGGTTTCTTCCTCAGCTAATATCTGGGAATAATTTATAGCTGCATATTAATATGTTTTCTTGGTATTTCAGCACATCTGTGAAGAAAATCCTTGCAGAGCAAGTGTGTCTTTTCACAATCACTGCATGTCAGTCTGGCAAACTCTAGCTGTGAGCAGTATACAGCGAAGGGGGGGAAAGCCCCCAGCACCGTTATCTGTTTAGGGGGTGGGGGAAGGGGCGACGGTAATACCTTTAAAAACCCGAAAGGCGGTAAGCCATTATTAGCAAAAGCTATATTGAGCATGCTTGCCAGACAGGCAGTGCAGCGCAGCTCAGCTCTAGTTCCGCCCAGACATGTGCCTTGCCATTTTCATTTTAATCAGTCTGCTCAGGATGGCTGCTGATTCATTTTGCGGGATGGCCCCCTGGGAGCCAAGGTGAAAGCCTGAGGCGAGTTGCTATTGCATCAATGCAGCACTCCACATCAGACACAGGGAGGGGAGGCAAGACTTCGGCAGCAGATCGAGTTCAAAATACCAGCCTCACTATTAAAAAAACAAACCAGCACTCCACTTCAAAAAAAAAACCAAAAAACAAAAACCAAAACCAAAACCAAAAACCAAACCAAACAAAAACCCCTCTGTGGAAGCAATAATACTAAAAAAAAAGTTAAAGAAAGAGTACAAATCCAACACCCCCCTCCCAGAATCATTAAATAAAACACAATTACAGGATAAAAATCTCTTCTGCTCCTTCCTTCCCCTTGTACCCTGGAAGCTCTGGAGCTACAATTTCTTTTCACAGTGCCTTGTTTAAAAAGAAAAAGGATGCTCTCTATTTCTCTATTTACCTGATAACTAGTGGGGGGGGTGGGATACCTGATTTAGCTGGAGACTTTGATTTGTGGGATTGACAACCTTATTATGCAGTGAGCTTATTATTGATATTATTCTGCTCTCGGTTGCCATGACCACCTTGTGAGAGACATTCAATTTTCTCTCTTCCATCATCATTATCTATGAGGCCATCTGTTGTGGAAAATGAATTCAGCCTCATTTGCATGACTGATAAGCAAATTTTTTTTTATCTATTTAACAGAAGGTCATATGCCGGGGATTTGGAGCTGGTGGAAAAAAAAAAAAAGTGGAGAAAAAAAAAAAGGCATCTCGAGAGGATGAGTGGGAGTGCGTGCATTAGAGGATGTATGTGGAAGTAAAACAGATCCCTCAGGCCTGCTAGCCTATCCTACTGCATTTGTCATTCCTGCCAGGGCGACATTTTTTCCCCCTAAGCTTCTGCACACTAAAGAGAGTGAGAGCTTTTTCCCTGCAGTCTTCTTGAAGCCCCCCTGGTTTTTTTACTCAGTGTTGGTGGGTGTATTTTAATATATATATATAATTTTTTTTTTAATTCCCTGGAACATGGGGTATCTTTTCAGTGTTCAGTGAAGAAAAAAGCAGCCTTTTCTGGGTCTCTGTGGTATGCTTCTTACTCCTCATCCTTTCAAAGTTGTAGTAAGCCAGGGCGTTTCTTAACCATGCTGAAATGTCATGCTTATGTTTAACTTGTAAATGGTTAACAGTACAGGTGTGGGCTGTGTTTTGTGCAGGGTGGGAGTTGATTCTTGCAGCTAACTGGGAAGATTATTGTGATTTTTGCAGTCATTCTGTAGCTTGTACTTAAATGTCCATTGTTTGCTTTTTTCAAATTCTTCTGGCAATACTGCTGTGCAGCTGAAATTGTATTGGGCTGTAGAATAGATGATAAAAAAATCCTCAAAAATGTGTTTACTATGTGACCGCATAATGTTGCATGCATTAAGCATGTTGTTGTTTATATAAACTTGCTGCATGTGGACAGTACTTGTTTGATATGGAGAACCCGAGACAGAAACTTCACAGATTGGAATGCTCAATGACAGTCAAATGCAATTAAATAAAAGATCATAAGATACTATGTTTTGCACTAAAATGACTTTTGAAAACAATGGATTTGTACTTTTCAGGGGAGCACTTGCATAAGAGTAGCATTTTTGAAACAACACTATCTTAAATGTTTCGTATCTATAATACATTTTCTTTAAAGAGAAAATGCTGTGTAAATAAGGAGTGGTTAATTCAGTTAACTTTCTGAAAACATCATAGTATATATTTCAATTTTAAAATAGTTCTGATAAGTATGACTGCAATCCATGTACATTTAGTGCAGATTTGTTAATCCTATTAATTTAGTGCTAAAATGTAGCCAAAGAGTATAAAAGAAAACAACTTTTATCAGTAAAAAAGAAACTACCTAGTGTCTTATGGAAGAGATGTTACACAGGTTTGTTTCTTTTAATTGTCACTAACAAAGACTAATCCCAATGGAACAGAAGCATGCCATTTTCTTCTGAGTTCTGAACAACGTGCACAGCATCATCTAGGCAGAGGAGGTTTTTTTAAACCTTTATTTGTTTTCTGAAGAAGTAATGTGTGGATAAAAGTAGGCTTTTTACATGATAAATGCTTTGCCTGGTTGACGATACTCTTTTAAAGGTAGAAAAGGAGAAATGCAGTACTCTCTTCCTTGCAAGTAAATACTTTTGGATTTTATTTTTAATCAATGGGAAATATTTTTTTATATTGCACACTTGCAATGGATAAATGGTCATGGGTGCTGAATTTCAGGTGGTGAGAAGTTTCACTTTTATTGAGGTCAGCTAGGGACTAGATCTCTGACTTGTCTACATTAAGTAACTTACCCTAAATTACTTGATTAAAATTCCTGGTTTTTATGGGCTTATTTTTGTTT
The DNA here is from genome assembly GCA_013397795.1 of Orthonyx spaldingii. Classification (NCBI taxonomy): domain Eukaryota; kingdom Metazoa; phylum Chordata; class Aves; order Passeriformes; family Orthonychidae; genus Orthonyx; species Orthonyx spaldingii. Next base: position 154,612 of record VZTJ01000540.1, read on the forward strand.
GCTTTAGAAGACACTCTGCAACAGATCTGGCATTAATTTGTTGTGATAATCTATTGCTGGTAGTTGTTTAAAGGGTACTCTTTTCTCCTATCCCTCTGATTTCAGAAAGAGTTTCTTTCTTGTACATTTTAAAAAAGGAATAAGATTTAATGCTTTTTTTGGCATCCGCCATATTTATCATGCCTATTGGAATCTGTGGTGGAAGTTAGCTCACAGAACTAGTTTCACATTCAGAGCTCAGCCCAGTGCAGCTCTGGCAGCTGCAGGGAGTGGAGGGTGTCTGAAACGGTGCTAGTTTCCTCAATGGATTTCAGCTGGAAGTAATGGGATACTGTGCATTAGCAGGCTGTCTTGCAGCACGCAAAGGTTGAGGTCTCCGTCTTATCCCCACCTCCCCCCTCCACTTGAATTGTCAGCATCTTCCAAAGGCTGGGGAATAAAACCTGCTAAACTTTGGGAAGAGCCTAACAGATAACACAGTCTATTCCCTTCCCCTGCCCCCCAAAAGTTAATTACCGAGCTTGGTTGGATTCCTCCCCGCCACCCTGACATTTGACTGCTGCTAATTCACTGATTAATCTCATTAATGTGATTATAGCAGGATTTGGAGTTGGCTGCCATTGTTCTGCAGACAGCGCTATTCAGCCCCAGCTCTCGTCGCCCCCCGCGGGGCTTCGGTGCGGTTCCTTCAGCACCGGGAGCTGTCCGCACCGGGAGCTGTCCGGCTCACCGGGAGCTGTCCGGCTCACCGGGAGCTGTCCGCACCGGGAGCTGTCCGGCTCACCGGGAGCTGCGTGCGCCCACCGGCCCCGTGCCCAGCCACTGCTCCCGGAGGTAAAAGCAGGAGAGGCTTCATGCCTTCTAATTAGGTGGCGGGAAGATGGCTGTGGTAAAGCGCCAGTCTCTTAATTTAAATGCATTGAAATTCTTGCTCTCTTCCAAGAGCTTCCGTCGCCTGCATTCTGCTTTCTGGGATCGATCCATGGGGCAGTGGAGTTTAAACAACACTTCCTTGCAGCAGTGCAATTTAACTCTCAGAAGGTGAGGGACATTACAGGTGTTGTCATACTTTGCCAGGCTTTTTAGTCCTAGTAAAGAGTGCTTTGTTGAGATAAATGCTTTCATTTATCTGTTTGGGGTTTTTTTTCCTTCTTTTCTTTTTCTTCTTCCTTTTTATTTTTTTTTTTTATTTGGTGCAAAAAGCCCCAACATATTACAGCTCGTCACCTCAAAAATTATGTTTGCCCTCACCAACACTATTGTGCCCAGGGTCTTTCCTGCATCTGCACTGACAATGCCCATTTTCCGGAGTTTGACAATAGGAAGCATTTTATTGATTTAAAATTGATCTGGAAGATCGTTTTAAGGTCTTATTATACATATAAATGACTTTTGCAGTCTTCAGTTGCAACACTATTTTATATTCAAGTTTGCAGGTTAGACAGTTCTAAATCAGACTAGGAATAACTTCTTTAAAGTAAGTCACTTTACAGAGAACGGGGGCTCTGCCCTATTTGTTATTTTTACTTTTATTACCTAGAAGATACATTGTTATTGTTTAATAACAGCCAATTGCACATACGCAGTAACTTTTTTTTTTATCATCTTCTTTTTAATTTGTATTCTTTATGAGCATGACCCTGTACTGGAAAAACTGAAGCCACACGTTAAACTGTAGTGTGTGAAGGATTTGCCAGGACAAGCAGCAACCTCCCACAAATCACTAAATTCAAAATACTTTTAGAAGAAGGTGTCCTGCTGAAGAAAAGGTGGGATCTGTTAAAGAACACACTGCATTTTAAAGGATTTTAGTGTAGTAAATGTCAGTGAAATATCTGTAGCCATTGCAATCTATGGATAAATAATAATTTATGTTCAAAACTGAGAAAGTGCACTTAACCCAAAAAAGTCTGTTGCTTTTTTCTACTATGACTTTCACATAATTTGTCAGTCATTGATATATTCTTAATAGGGTTTCCTATTTTTTTTATTTCCTTTTCTTCTCATTTGTTTTTCATACAAAATCAAAAGCCCAGTGAATAAAGTATTGTCTCCTTAACTGCTTTAGAGAACTATACATTTAAAGGATATATAAAATAGGATTGTATAGGAACAGGTTTTAACAGTGACAGCCACAATATGCAAGCCAATTAAGGCTGCTCGTTAGCGGGTCTATTCTTGTAATACTCCTGTCAAGCTGAAATTGTACTCCCTTATTGACAGTAGTGGGTTTGTCTGATGCTTGAGTTCTGCTTTCTGTGTTTGCCTAATGTTTCAAGACTCGCTAGAAACTGCTACTAGCCAGAAAGCAAAAGAAATGGAAGGTTTTCAAGCATACTTTACCTGAAGTTTGCTAACCTGGCCAACTTAACCTGCAGGAAAAATACTGTGCTCTCATTAAGGCTGCTTAAACATGACCTGCATCTCCTTTTCCCCATGGATAACACGCACTGACGAGACGTGGTGTGGGGGAGGGAGAATCCAACCCACAGCATTAAACCCATACCCTAATATCTTATGGAGGATAATTAGGCCAATGAATTACCAGTCTCTCAAATTTCTTTCCAGACTGCTTTTTTTTGTAAATGCTTCTAATTTATGCGGTGGCCTGCTCCACGCCCCATAACACTCATCAATACAAGATTTATATACATTTTTTCCTGATTAAAGCAAATACTGTTTTTGTCTTCGTGGGAGAAGCACCGGGCCTTTTCTTTGTGTCACCTGGAAGGCTGGACAAGATGATGAGGGCTTTTTTCCCAGACAAATCACCTTCAAAAAGTTTGACAACACCTGCCATGATACATGTACCACATAGTTGCCTTTAATATCCTATTAAGGCTAGCTAGGATCTAACATAAGGAAGCTAGCTCTAGCAGAGGGAGAAGACAAGCCTTGATTTTTCAAATGCAAATACCATTATCCAAAGGTTCTGCATGTAAACCTGACGTTAGAAAATGCTGAGATTCATCAGTGGGAGTGTCGATACCCTATACACTTACAAGGGGGTTCTTTCATCGCCAGGTGTGCATACGTGCTTCTCAGGCTATGTTGATTTGTGTGGAAAAAACCCGAACTGACATGCCCTCGCTACGACACAAACATGGTAGCTCTCCCTCCCCGCTCCGAGGAGGCTTTTCTCCCCGCAGACCGGTTCCCCCCTCCCGCCTCCGACCTGCGCGGTGCCCTCCGCCCTCCCCGCCCGCACCTGCGGCCCGGCCGCTCCCGAGCGTTCCGCGCCTCGGCCTCGGGGGAGCCCTGCGAGTGCAGGGAGATGTAATCAGAGATGACAGAGAAAAATTAAGGAAAAAAAAAAAAAAACCCAAACAAAAACCCTAAACCACGAGTCGAGGTGGAGATGGGGGGCGGGGGAGGAGACACGTAAGTCCTCTTTTTTTTTCCCCCCCTTTGCTTTCTGAGGGAAACACTGCGTTTTCCACCAACAGCGTGGATGTCGTGAGGGCTCTGCTATTGTTAGTCCCTTCCCCAGCAGGCTGATTCTCCTCTGAATCCCTGTGAACACCCCTCCCCCCGCCC
>VZTJ01000540.1:159568-202604 GCA_013397795.1 Orthonyx spaldingii
CTCCCGCCGCGCCGCGGGGGCCGGGCCTGCGCGGCCGCGCCGGGCACTGCACCGCGCCGCGGGGCCGGCGGCATGGATGCGCGCCGCGCTGCTTAAAGGATGCGGGCTCAGGCGGGGTAAGTCAGCAATCTGCTACGGATGCTGTTCTGCTGCAGTAATGTGGTCTCTAGGGGAACTCGGGCTTGATGCATGCTACGCTGCCTAGGCTTCCTCCAGCCCGCCGCCTCTCTGCTGCTCTTAAATGGAGGTTACAGCTGATCCATCAGCCACAGAGCTGCACGCATGCCCACCTTCTCAGCCTTCAGTGGTGGAAACTTATTAATTTCTGCCTTCGACTTCAGGCCCGTTGGTTTGCTGTCTGAAAGCATTATTACTTTTGTCCATGTGGCAAAATAATTAGCATACAGATGAGAAGGGATCCTGCCTCTGAGCCTCAGTCGCAGGAGAAGATGTGCAGTGGAAAGTTGATTGGATGAATGGAGAACAAATGGTGGGCGTTCAAAAGCATTAGGAGAGTTTTGTTGTCGTGGAGCAGGTTTGTCAGTTTTCTGGGTGAATCTCGTAAGATGGAAGGCAGGGTGGCTGGTGCCGAGACGACTGCTTGACAGACTGTGGCCTACTTGAAGGTGCACGTTTGGACTGCATGCATAGATAATTCCTTTGGACTACTTTGTTTTGCAATTCTGCGGCTTTCCCTTGCCTGTTCCTTCAAGGTAAATATGTCCTTTTATCATCGTTGTTGTTCGCTGGGCACTTTGCTGTTGTTGACAAAGTGATGGAAAGTTCAACTCTTTGGGCAGTTAACAAAGGAATAGCTTGTACTTCTCCCACCCCAGCTCCACCACACATACTCCTGTGCATAGAGCTGGAGAAGACTGAGCAGCTCGGGGCCCGATCCTGCTCTCCCTGAAGTCAGCGGGGAGTTTGACATTGCTTCCAGTGAGAACAGGATCGAGCTCTCTGTGATTGTTGTTTTAATAGCGACTGCTGGAAATGTCAGATTTCTGCTTCCTATTTTCTAGAACAATGTGAGCAGACCTGTAAAATTAGCAACTACTGTTTCAATGAAAGCCCTGCTGTGATTAGTTTTGATTGGTGTGGTATGCGTTTTCTTGGTTGAAAGGAAAAAAAAATGCTTATTTAACACAAACTCGCCAGTAATGCTAAAGCCTAAGTTGCAGATTAACAAATTGCTAGTGATTCTCTCAGCTCTATATATCTCTGTTACATATGTGTCCTTACAAAGGCTTCTTTTTTGAGAGAAAAAAACAAAAGAAAAAAATAAACAAGCTATCTGTGAATTAGGTATTTTTTTGTCAGATAATAATACTGACTCAGACTGGAATCCCACTTCTCGAACAGAGCATCCATTGATAGGCATTTCTTATATAATTCTGATGCTGTGTATAAAATATGGGGTACTTGAACATTTAGTTACGTTTGCTTTTTTTTTGTGGTGTCATTTAGGAATATTTTTATTCAATTCTAATGATTCCTAATCTCCTTAAAAATGGTGATTTTCATTTTAACTGACCTAATTTTGAAACTGCATTTAAGGTTGGGGTTAAGTAGAAATTATTATCTGGTAAATATCTTTACATAGTTCTTGTGACTATTGTAGAATAGTTAAACAGATTATTTGCTTTAATTTGTGTGGTGTGGGGTTTTTGTTATCTTTAATTATATTGTTGGGGAGAACAACAGCTACAGTTCCAAATGATGTTTAGTTTTTACCTTTCTCTCCCTTTCTTCTTTTTTTAATTGCCATGTCAGTTCCGTGTGATAGTTTATTTTCAAAAATTGCCAAACAAATAAAAGTCTTTGTCATGTCACTCTGCAAACAAAAAAACCCCCCAAATATTGGAAGAAATTGTTAACCCTTGCTAGGCAGTTAGCAGGTACCCCTGATGATTTATTAAGGTTGATCAAGTTTGGAATGATAAGGTTAAACTTGGTTGCTGTAGTGTAGTCTGATGACTATATATTTATACTTGTTTACAGTATGACACATTTCAAAACAATTAAGATGGCAACATTTCACTTTGAACATTAGAAATACAGAGTGATGCAAGACTGTATGTAAAAAAACAGGATCTAAGTAACTATATTTTTCTAAAAACTACATTGATTTATTAAGTGTAACAAAGAGAAGAGTAAATTATTACAATGAGTAAATGTAGAATTAGGAATATTTTAAATTAATCTTATAGTAGATTCAATTTTGCATGTATTTTACAGCTTGAACTTTCTGGAGAGTGAATGTTCTTCCTCCCCCCCACCCCCCTTATTTTCACCAACAAGGGCAATAGTTAAATGCTAAACATTTGCAGCGGTTTCTTTGTTTTAGATTAAAATATCCAGTTATATGCCCCCATTTTCAAAAAGGGCATCAGTTTTATTGTAGTAGTTCTTGGTTCATAGTATGACTTTGTTGTTTTACTCTACAGTCTTGGATGTTACATACTATAAAATTGAGCAACTGTGTGTTTGGAGACAAAGACAATTAAGAAAGAAGAGGGGCTACTTCAGTATAATCAGAGATATGTGATTTCTCCAGATTTGTTAAGGACTATTTTTGAGGGTTTCTGTTTTTCCTGTTCTTTTCTATTTTGTTTCATTTTTGTGTTGAGGAGATGAGTAAGATATGCAAAGGAATATTTTGATTGTATACACATACATGCTACACATATGCGGCAGACTATTAGCAAGGCATAGAAACTTTGCTGTATGAATGGCAGAAAAGATGCTGTTTTGAAAACTGTTCTGCACTGGTCAGGCTTTTAAATGAACTCTAAAAGAATGAAAATATAATTCCCATCCATTAGCATTTCCATAGGAAATGAGCACGGATATTTCTTTCTAAGTGCATCGCATAAGCACATTTATAAAACAAAGTTGTCTGTGTTAGAATCATTTCTTGATCAACTTTGAGAACAGTCACTGTTTTGTTGAGAGAGTCGATGGTGGAAAAGTACTTCAATATTAAATAGATGCACAACACTGAATATCCTCATGGAAATATTGAGTTTAATATCACTTTGTCTGAGCTTGATAAATGTTTACATCATGTTGATCAACTTTCAGTAAAGATGTGAAGTTCCTGATAGTATAGTACCAGAAAACTTTATGGCTGTGGATTACTTACTGACCTTTTCTTTCTCGTAATAGGAGTGATGAGAAATGATAATAAGATTATCAGTGGTGTTTTAAACAGAAGTGCAGACAGATTTCTATGGAGTAAAAATGGGTGCAGACCAAATAGCATCATCTTCTCCACATATCCCAGATTAAAAAGTCACAAGGAGAACAAATCAAAGCTTTTGTAGCTTGTTGACAAAGATTATCTTTTTAGAATCCTGCACAGTATTTTACATTGATTAGAATCACCCTGCCTATTTTAGCCATAGAGGAAAAAGCAGCAAAATGTGTGAAACTGAAGTGAAGGTAAATGTGTTGTGTGAGGAGGGGCAGACAGACAAAGATCACAATAGGATTTTTGATCCCTTAAAAGGGATCATACTTCTAGTCATGAAAACAGTAAACATTAATATTAGATCGGATTTAAAATCTGATCTCAGATCAGAATTTCAGTGTGTATATACTAGTTCAGCATGTTTGCACTGAAGCTGCAGATGTGGAACACAGTTACCAAGTAAGGAAACTGGCCAGCTTGGTTGTGGAAATAACCAGGGCTGCAGGGCACCCCAGAGAGATCCATCAAATCAGGTCAGTATAGAACTGTCTGGTAGGTTGTAAACAATAAGAAATCAATGTTGTGTCTGCCAGTAGACCCTTTGGTTTGCTGAAACTCCCACCCGCCTAATGCATCTGGGCAGTTGGTTTCAGAAACCAGTTTCCTTCAGGATAAATGTCATGTTTCTTGAAGTTCTATCGTAGCCAAATTGATTATAATTCTGCACCAGGCAAACTTATAAACATCTGTAAGGTCACATATTCCCAACCAAACCAGCACTGGGGTCTGTTATTTTGTGAGTATTAAAGGTCTACATTTCTCATACCTTATGTCTTCATGGCATTTTTTATCAGGAAGTTGATTAAAAAGGGCATGGTATACAGCAAATATATGTTCACTTGGTATGGCTTTGGCTGGTTCAGTCTGAATCTGGCAAGTGCTGTCCCTTGCTTGGTGCAATAGTGAAGAGAATTAGGGCAAAGCAGCAATTAAAGAAATTATTTTTATGAGGGGTTTTAAAAAGGCTGCTGTTTTGTTCCTACTTTGCATGATCCTGCTTCTGACCTCAAAGGAAAGAGAGCAGTGAGCTTTGGAACAGGCTTGCAATATCATTTTATAGAGTGACAGGCCAAACATATTTCTCATGCGACTCCAGTAAAATCAAAAGAAAACATCTCCTCACTCTCTCATGTTTTTGTTATTAATAAGATTGTTTACAGACAGAATGTAATGGAGAGTATAGTTGCCATTCAAAAAAGCCTTTAGACTGCTCACCGAATGGCTAATTTTTTCCAGGCTCTCTGGTGATGTCGTCTCCCTCATGTCCTGTCCCCCTCAATAGAAATAGTGATACTATTGCAGATGTAATGCTGCAATATTTACATTTCATATCAACAGCTTGCTTTATTTTTCCAAGGGAAATCCCCTTTTTTTTCTCCTGTCTCTAGCCAATACTGAAGGATATTACCAAGGGAATAAAATTTTATGCCTAATTTTAGTGTTCCTCTGCCTAATGTAGTGTGAATAAGTACCATGTTACAGCATTTAACCTAGTCCATCTTTGTCACTTTCTGAACAGTTCCTCAGTTCAAATAAAATAGTCAAAATGCAGAAAGAGGAGATCTCCAAGGTTTGTTATGAGGATAAACTGTAGGGAGTAGATGTTCTGGCATTCCTTCAGTGCTGCAGCAGGGCATTCTCTCACATAAGGAATACTCTTGAAAGGGATTTCCCAGGCCTCTTGTGGTACTGTAAATCAGTGGCTCATCCTTTTATTTCATATCTCCTATGCCAGGATAGTTAAATTCAATGCATTAGTTTTCAGCACTGGTGATTTGTTTTAGTAACAGAGATACTAGCAATTCCTCTGTTGTCTGAAGAGAAAAAGGCCATATTTAAATATGAAACTATGTTTATAACAACTTCACATACATCATGGCTGTCATGTCTTATGCATAAATACTCAGGATTTTTGGAGGGGATATGTGCATATTTAGGAAGAAATAATACTGTTATGTCATGCAAATGATAAGGTTGACTACAGGGCTTTTTACTTTCTTTGTAGCTTTGTTATCTCTTGGTATGTCTAACACAAATTGGTATGAATTCAAAATTATATTTCTTCAGTGTCTTGGTTATGCAGCATAATTTGAATTAAAAATCCAGAAAAACAGATTTCTTGTACTGGGAGTTGACACTAAAAAGTAATGCTTGTGTTTTTTCAGCATGTGGAAGCATAAAGTCCATTCCAGGTCTTGCTAGGAAACACCCAGATTTTACATGTTGAGTTAAATTATCCTCACATATGGAAAAAGATGTCTGTTCCAGCAGTGGTAAGATGCCTGCACAGTTGATGTGTTATGTATTTACTAAGACAAACAGATTTACTAAGTTCTTCAAGAATTTCGTAATCCTCTGATCCATTGGCTGTGATCAACCTGCACCCAATCTCAAACTCCAGTTTTCATCAAACTTCAGATCTCATAACTTCCAGTGATGAATAAATGTTTTTCTCAACTTTTTAAAATACTCTGCATGTTTGGATCTGCTTGAGCTTAAGGGCTTTAGTGTGTGTGGAGTTATTGGACCTCCATATTCCAGGAAAATAGCATATTCAGGCCAGGCTGCAGCATTCACACAAGAACTAAGGTGGTTTTTGGACATTGCACGTGTAAGATGGAGAGGTTGTGATGAGAGGAATGAGTAGCAATATCACAGCAGGGAAAAAGAATTAAACATTCAATTAAAAGGGAACTGCTAGTGGAAAAACTGAAGTTCTGTTAGCCAACATACAGCGTTTGGATGCTAAGGAAAATTAGAATTCCATGACCTTTGGACATATGACCTCAAAGAAGAGAAGGAAGAGAACCTGAGAAGTGGATATGGACAACAAGCTTGTTAAGAAGGATTACACAGAGGAGTCAGGAGATGTATGTGCATGGAAGCCAGGAGTCCTTCATGAACCCAGAGACCAGTTGGAAAAGCAAAATAGCTCAGGTAAGTTTATTTTTATACATTACTTCTGCTAGTTTGTTTTGTTTGTTTTTTTTTCCCAAACCCAGCTCTAAGAACTTGTTCTTTCTTTTAAGTTCTTTCATCCCTCTCTTAGTGTCTGGTTACAAGAGGACAGGAAACAAAGAAAATGCCTTTCAAATAGCCAACTTATTTTAGCACTCCTATATGCACTGTCAATTTTAAGTAAAAAACCCAAAAGATAAAATACACCACACACAGTATTCATAAATATGTGCCAAGTATAGATAAATATATGTGGGCATGTAGAATTTCTGTGACTAAATATCAGTTCTTTGCATGCAGGGGCAAAAACAATGGCAGTGAAACAGACACCTTAGTATTCCATTAAACCAGATGGGAAGCGAGACTGTTAAAAGTAGTCTTGTAATTCTTGCTAAAACTGTTTTCTGTGAATAAAATGTATACATGTAGTAGAATCTTCATACACGCAGTCCCTTGCTTTCTGAGAGTAAACCAAATTCAAAACATCTTTTTTTTATTCAGGGAATCAGAGCCATTTTTATGTTGGTTCAGAGAAGCTGCTCACTGAATTAAACAATAGCAGCTATCCATTTCCATTCATGGATTTTCAGGCAGATCTTTGCATGAACATCCCCTTTTATCTTCAGGACACTGTCAGCATTTTTCATCAAGTATTCTTTAAATGTTGAGAGTGAGGAAGGCCTCTTTTACTTCTCCTTTTACAGTGTGCTACTGCCTCACCTTTATCAGCTCTGGAGAAGTGCTCATAGCAGAAAGTCTGGTCATGTGTCTGGGTGAACTCCAGCTGTTTTGAAGAAGCTTCTCAGGGGTCTCTGCACTTTCTGAACAGATTGCTGCCCGTTCAGTCACTTACTGCCATGTTTCTCAATTGGTATCTGTGGTAGTCCACGCTTGGTATGCAAGATCTTCAAAAGGTGCTAAATTTAAAGTAGCCATAATTGACATACTTTCTGAACTGCCCATTACGAGGCAGATCCATTTCATATCTTATGAGGAAAAGAAAATGTGGGAAAAGGATGGAGATTTTCATCTATGACCTGTCCAGTCTAACAATGCCTTTTTTGTTCTGTTGTTGCTTATCAGTGACCTTGCCTGAGAAGAAGCAGATGATGATTAGAAGAAAGAAGAGAAAGAGAAGGGTAGATATTTTCCACAGGTCTGTTTGGCCTTTGTGACACAACATGCTGGAGAAAAGGCACACTTGAATAGTTTACCTTGAAGACTGAGCATCCTGATTTAGCAAATGCAGGCATTGCAAAGCACTATGGGATAAAATAGCCAATCATTTCACTGCAGCACTGTGTTTCATATACAGCTCTGCAGAGCAGGTCTTATCCCATATACCTTCTTCCTTTACCTCCTACTGCCCAAGAGCCAGCACAGATTGCCACAGTGTTAATTCCAGCCAACTCCAGTGAAAAATAAGGGCATATGACAAGATTGCACATATGTTAATGACTCATGCACCATGCACTTTTTATTTGTCATTTTATATGTTGTTTGATATGGTTAATAAATTTGTATTTTGCAAAAACTGTGATGGATTTGTTCTGTTTGAAAAATTGATATGAAACATCCTTTTCCTATACCCATGCTTCTTGCCAAATTCAGTAAAATGCAGTTAACTTGGAATTCAGTTTTTTAGCAGTCATAAGTACCGCTTACTCAAAGAACAGAACAAGCAGATTCAATGCAGTACTGCCAATTGCACATATCAGAATATGCTTCTGAGGCTTCCAGGAATTGTATTCAGATTGACTCCTATAATTGCTCTTCTGTATTCAAAATCATAAGTATTTCTACTCTTACTGAAAGCATCTTCAATTTTGGTTTTAGAGGTGTTTTTAATTTACCAAATATACATCAGAAGCCACTGAGCAATACATGTATCTTTGTTTCCAGATGCCCGGTGAATCACTTCAGGAACTAGGAAAGAAAAGATAGAGCAGCTGTTTGAGAACTACAGTTAATGAAGTAGCTATCTTTATAAATATTATGGTGTACAAAACTGTCTTTGCATTGCAATATTGCAAAAGGATTCCTAAAAATATAAACTCTACATAGATTTCATAATTTAATAGAAGTTAGTGAGCCATTTCTTGTAACTACTCAAAAGTCTCACTTGTGTTTATGTACTCAGAAGTTAAGAGAAATGTGAATGTGATACCTTGGTAATTAATTTTGCTTTTGTATACTTCACAAGAGTCAAAATTACACCTTTGTAGTAATGTATGTATATATATAATACTGCACCTTTTTATAAGGTTTATCAATACCAAGTTGCTAACCACCGCTAAACAACCAGGGTTTGCAGGTTCCCAGAGCCAGCATGCCACTGCTTTCTTAGTGTATAAATGCTTTTGATTTTGTGGCGTTTCCATTGAGAGGTTGATGTAAACTTGGCACACAATTTAGAACTGGAATTACAATGTCCTGTATCTAAAAGCTTTGCTTCTGCTGTTGATGATGCTAGATTCGCACCATGATTGTACCAAGGGCGAAATATCATGAGTCTTCATGTGTTTAAATCAGTTGTGGAGTGCTTCTACTTCGTAGCAAATTTTATTTTCTGCCTCCATCTTCTACTTTTCCTCATTTATATATTTCTTGAAAAATCTGATAAAATTGAAACTCTGAACATTCAGGGAAAACAGGTACTAAAATATGAAAAGACATAAGAACACCACTGATTTGTTCCATATGTTTGTAATTATATATAATGTATTATAGACTTGAGTATGAAAACATGGAAATATTAGTATGGGGAAATGAAGGAAGAACCAGGGGCTCTCAAAAAAAAAAAAAAAAACCCAAACAAAAAACCAAAACAAAAAACTCACAAAGAAAACAGGAATTGGGGGAAGCTGAGTTTAAACTCCTTAAAATTCCTTTAGCAGAGTTGTGGGGTCCCACAGTGCCAAGCATTTCCCTCCAGATTGTCTGCAAATTGCATAAACTATCCTGAATTCCAAAATCCTCCTGTCTAATGGAGTCTTTTATTTGTATGGAGCTTCATAACTCCCTGTATGGACAACACTCTTAGGCTTATGATTTACTCTGGGATAGTCCTGCGAGTAGTAGGGATTTGGACTTCATCCTTATGAATTCCTTCCAGCTTGAGATAGCTTATGGCTTTATGATTCAGATAACTTGAGTTCTAGAACCTGTGTTCCCAAGACCTGTTGAGTGGCAGAACTGATTACTGGGAAATATTTCTACTGTAAACTGGACTTTAAAAGTATTTACTGTAGGAGAAATGAGCCTTTTTCATACTCATCTGTAGTATTTTGATGTAAGGATGCAAGTAAGTCAGGAGATTCCACCTGTTGCTCGTTTTTACCCACCAATAGATGAATAGGAAACAAAAATTTAGGGCTGGATACTGAGAAAGCAAAATCAGTAGCTTTCCTGACAGTTTTTTTATTAATACACATTCTGAATTTTCATATATGAGAATTACAGATTTCAGATCATAGCTTAATGTTTTTAAAGAATAAATTTTGACTTCAGTGTTAATTGTAACACTTAAACATCTAAAAAATCTGTGTTCAGTTATACACTTAGCTGTTATTTTTCTGCTGAAACATCAGAATATTAGAACTATGTTAACAGCAAAAAGAACTTGCTAGACATCTATATTAGTACAAAGAAACAGTATATTTGCATGGCTACATTTACAGAGCCAGTGGCCTAATCCTGTTCCGCTGAAATAATTGAGAATTTCTTGAAGGGAAGAAAGCATTCTGTGTTAATTTCTAGGATTTTCAGCCGTTAGCTTACTTTTCCAGTATGGCTTTCAAGGCAATTCCATTTAAGATATAATTATTAAGCCATGCTTTATAAATTGAATTCTTGATTGCTTTATCATTTTGCCCAAAGTTCTGAATGCTAGATTTGAGTTTGGCATTCATTGCTCTAAGTCATCCCTTGATCAACCAGTACCTTGGTTGTGGTAAGCTTAAAAACAACGTTCCCCAAGAGGTATCACACCCATGACCTAAGCTAAGAAGTATTTTTCTGTCCTCTCTGGAGGCATGTTGCTACTCTGTTTACAGGTAGCCTGAAACACTAATGATCAAAACAATATCAAATTGAAAGGCATAGGATATCAGTATTAATCAGCTTTTCTCTGTACTAAGAAGTGTGTAACTGGTAAATTCATAATCATTTGTGACAAGATCCTGACTGGAAAATAGTCTTTTAAATACAGTCAGCGTCTTTTCCTTCATCTTCCTTGAAACTATTTTGCTTTCCTTGAACTATGCACAGAGATTTTACTCACAGAATTAAAAAAAAACCCTGCATGCAAATGAAAAACATACAATCTGCTGTTAAGTACATAAACTTTTATATTCATCATACAAGACAGCAGATTAGTTTGAATGCATTGTGGCAAATCTTGAGAACCAGCTACATTATATATTAATAATGCTGGAAACATTGGGAAGAATCCCATGCTTTAGAAAACAAGATGTCTCTTTATTGACAGAACGTAGCAGAATAAAATCCTCATTCTTGTATGACATCCTGGCCTGGTGTTCATATTTCATAGGTCTGTCAGTCTGCTGCTCATAACTTAAATGTTTACAGAATTAGGGCCTAAGCAGCTGGAGTTTTGAGACAAACTGCATATTCACTAAAACCAGCAAACTTTTTGAGTTCTTGTTGTGAAAACCTGTAAGTAGGACAATAATGGAAAAAAATCACAGTATTTCTCCTTTCAAATGAAATAGTTAGATATTCTATTAAAAATGGGTCTCTTAGTACTTCCTTAATTTATGTTACAAAATGAACTACGATTAATTTCAAAATTATTTTCTTTAAATCAGAGGATCCAGTTGGACTCATATGACTTTACTACTGTTTGGTTTGCCAAAGATCTTGTTTTAAATTAGGGAGAATTAATAAGTTAGCCTCAAAGGACAAAAAATTTCTGGAGCTGAAATTTGAAGGATTTATGTGGTATTGTCTCCTGTAAGTTTGCTTAGTCTAGTGTCACTGAGATCTGTGCATCCCTAAATTTTGCCTAAGGGGCTTGCTTTTCCAAGCACTCAGCAGGTACTGCTTGGAAATCTCATGTCTCTGGTTAGAACACACAAGAGGAAGTGGATTCTTTGAACATCAGACATGTACATTTAGGCCTGTGTGGTTAAAAAATTGTTTTCAACAAAATAACTGTAGTCACTTGAAGATCATTTACAGTTGTAGAGATTGCTAGTTTGTCACTGCATGTCAGAGATACAGAAAATAGATTTGGATACACCTCATTGCTTGTGTAACACTGTGCAACTTCTATCTTGTGATATGCTTATCTGAATTACAGTTAGCTTTGCATATAAATTAGCTGTAAACTGCTTTGCAGTACACCATTATCCTGACCCTTTTTCCCTTTTTGCGCTTCTTTAGATCTTAAGAGAATCGTGGAATGGCTTGGGTTGGAAGGGACCTTAAAGACCATATAGCTCCAACCCCTCTGCCATGGGCAGGGACACTTTCTGGTAGACCAGGTTGCTCAAAACCCCATCCAGCCTGGCCTTGAACACTTGCAGGGATGTGGCATCTACAGCTTCTCCTGACAACCTGTTCCAGCCTCACCACCCTCACAGTGAAGAATTTCTTCATCATATCTAATCGAAACCTACTCTCTTTCAGGTTGAAGCCATTCCCCCTTATCCTGCCCCTTTTAAAAAGTCCCTCTCCAGCTCTCTTGTAGGCTCTCTTCAGGTACTAGAGGATGCTTTAAGGCAGAACAACCCCAACTCTTTCAGCCTGTTTTCATAGGAGAAATTCTCCAGCTCTGCAATTGTCTTCATGGCCCTCATCTGGACTCGTGCCAATCACTCCATGTCTTTTTTATGTTGGGGACCCCAGAACTGGATGCAGTGTTCCAGGTGAGGGTCTCCCGAGAGTGACGTAGAGGGGCAGAATCATCTCCCTTGATCTGCTGGCCATGCTGCTTTTGATGCAGTCCAGGATGTCGTTGGCTTTTTGGGCTGCAAGCGCACATTGCTGGCTGACGTCCAGGGTTTTGTCCACCTGCAAGCCCAAGTTTTTCACCCCAGAGTTGCTCTCAATCCCTTCTGTGCCCATCTGTATTTGTGCTTCGGATTGCTCCAACCCAGGTGCAGGACCTTGCACTTGGTCTTGTTGAGCTTCATGGGCCCACCTCAAGCCTGTCCAGGTCCCTCTGGGTGGCATCCCTTCCCTCCAGCATGTTGATGGTGCCACACATCTTGGTGGTGTTGGCAAACTTGCTGGGGGTGCACTCAATTCCACCGTCTGTGTCACTGACAAATATGTTTGTTGATGCCAGTACCAGCTCCTGAGAAACATCACTTGTCACTGGTCTCCACTTGGATATTGAGCTGTAGACTGCAACTTTTTAAGTGTGACCATCCAGCCAGTTCCTTACCACTGAGTGGTCCATTCATCAGATCCATGTCTTTCCAGTTTAGAGATATGGATATTGTGCAGGACAGTGTCATGGGCTTTGCACAAGTCCAGGTAGATGACAGCAGTTGTTCTTCCCTCATCCACCTATACTGTAACCCTAGCACAGAAGGCCACCAAATTTGTCAGGCACGATTTGCCTTCGGTAAAGCTGTGTTGGCTGTCTCCAATCACCTCGTTATTTTCCATGTGCCTTGGCATAGTTTCCAGAAGGATCTTAGTATTGCTTAGTCATTGCATCTCTTTTAATACAAAAGATACCTTGCAAATTGACAATGTGGCTTCAGAGCAGATCTGTAAGTGTTAACACTGCATTTCCACCCCAGGCTAGTCACTAATTTTAGAGACTTTTTTTAAAAACCCATTTCTTTGGGCGAACAAGGAAAAGAAAGTGAGGGAAAATAAGAACAGGGTCTCCTTGATGGTGGTAAATAGCATGGTGTTGTTTTTCAAACCTATGACAGGCACTACTGCTTGAAGGGATTTCAGTTTGATGGTACCACCTAAGAAGTAATCTGAAAAATAGCAAACAGGAGTAAAGGTGTTAGATGAATCTTTACTAGCCTTTGCCTGGTGAGCTGGGTGGAGGGGTGTGGTTCCTTTCTCATTCCCTTTGGTGAGTTTCCTTTCTGTCATCTCCTTATTTGCCAATAGAAGTATGTCTTCATTGAAATGGTCAATATGGGTGCAGGGTGTGCAAATATACCTGAGCTGGCATTAATCACTGACTTCAAGCTGGAATAGGTGTAGAACGTGCAGGGTAGTTGAGATAATCCTCAGCTGGTTTTGTTTTGTTTTGATTTTTCTTCCTGAGAAAAACTGGTGAGATCCAGTAACGTGAAATTTTATGAGGCTGATAGACTTACCAAGATAAGAAGTCCAGTTGGTTGAATAAGCATAATTCATGTTTCCCTCCTGTTGTGTGTTTTGCAAGTAACCTTTTTTGAGAGCAGATTGATTATTAAGTGCCTGGGATAGCATGTTATGATCAAGTGACATGAAACATTTATACCTGGTATGCCTTAATGAAAAGTTAAAACTATGTATACTGATCTAAGAATTAAAGAAGTACAGAGGTAACAGTGCTTCATTTGATGACAAAAATAAAATTAAGTTTGTGCTTGTCCTTGTAGTTAATGCTCATCCAAGAGCTCATTTTGCCCTAGAGACCATTTTGTATATAATTTATAGGTTTGTAAAAAAATCATGTTGAAAAGAATATCTGGAGGTCCAGTCCAATTTTCTTCTTAAAGGCATTCAAATCAGGATATAGCCATAATAACATCCAAAGTTCAGTTTACACAATAGCATGCAAGTATCCAGAGACTGTGAGAAAAAGATGTATTTAAAGTTAGGTTGTCTAACTCTATTTAAATGTGATGGTAGAGTATGCTGCTGTAGATATATCTATATGTATATATATATATAGATAGATATATAATGAGTTCACCCGATATAGCCATGTACAGGTAATTTTATTCCTGGCAACTCCACATGTCACTGGGAATAGGAACATCCCTAGAGCCAAGAGCTGACTCTTCTGTTGGATCAGGTGGCAAAAGGGAATCCACAACATCTGCACAGGTCAGAAGGGTGGGAGGCAAATGCAAGCTGAAGGCCACTGTATCTGAAAAATATCTTAAAAAAATTAAGTTAGAAAAGATGCAGTAGGAATCTGTTCAACACCAATGGGGAAATACCATGGTTGGCCAAATAAGTCCTCCCATTTTAAGTTTGAATAAATTAAAGTCAAAAGTTTGAAAAAAATACTTTCTAAAAATACTTAAAAAGAAGTGGGACACAACAGGTAGTCATGCACTTCATTCAACACAGCTTAGAAACAAAATACAAGTGGGACACTTCAGATTGTTTGGTTGCTTAATAAATCTCTATTTTGTATTAAGAAATATATTTGCTTTAACATGAATATTGACAGTGAGTGGAATATGACATTGAGTGGAATAATGAAAGCTAGTAATTTTTTTTGTTTCCACAACTCAGCATCATGCTGCTATGTTTCCTGCCTGTTTTTATGCTAGTCAGTGTTGACCCTAAGCATTCTTGGATTCGTGGGTTAGAAATGGCACTGAGCTGCCTTGATACATAAATAAAGTGGAAAAAA
Organism: Orthonyx spaldingii; assembly: GCA_013397795.1. Taxonomy (NCBI): domain Eukaryota; kingdom Metazoa; phylum Chordata; class Aves; order Passeriformes; family Orthonychidae; genus Orthonyx; species Orthonyx spaldingii. Next base: position 174,352 of record VZTJ01000540.1, read on the forward strand.
CCAAGATTCTGTTTCTTTTTCTGTGGGTAGGGCACAGGTAGGTTCATTTCACTTTAGAAAGTCAGCCTTGGACCGACCACCGTGGACACAGTTAGGACATCAAGGATCAAACTTTTCTCTTTGTAGCACTAGTGTAAAAATAAGTATGTCCAGTGATTTTACTGGCTGGTTTGAAAGTATCCAGCTGCTGTTGCAAGAATAACTTGAATAACTTGGAAAGGACTGCAGGCCTGGCAAAATGTCAGGTGTGAACACAGACTAGAGCTACAAATTTTAATTAAATATAACCCCCTATAATTTATAGTTTAAATTAAAAATCAGAATTTGAGAGGTCCTTTTAAAGAGACAGAGCTTCTTGTACTAGAAGCTCTTCTTTTTAAGCAGGCCTTCAGGCACATTTCTAACCTCAAAATACTCTGAGGTTTGACATGATTTAACAGTTTATACAATCATCACTCACCTTTAAGGTTTAGATACTTTTTCACATGTCACACATGCTGTGACATCTGTTTTGCACTCATAATAAAAATAAGATTGTTCTCAACAATGTCAAGTGGAGATAAAGATGGAGTCATAGGGGATACTGAGATGTAGAATCACTTGAAGCTGTATTTTAAGGCTTTATGACTGGCAGAGCAGATGTGCTTTTTCTGCAGGGACTGTCCTTTTCTTCTGTGTCTTTACAGCATTTAGCACAAGGTGTTCAGTTGCACAATTTGGACTGCTAGCAAGAACAGCATATGCATGTTAGAAATCCTGGAGAGACGAGACTGCTGTTCCACTGTGAGTCAAGGTCAGCTGTGGGTGAAGAACATGGTGTCGACTTATTTGGCTAACTTGTGGGAAATACAACTTAAACTCTGTCTGTCACCATGGATTTGAGAGTGAAACAATTACAGGGCAGTATTTTAAAGGAAACAACATACTTGCTCATTGTGTTGTCCATATCGGTAACTACATAGCCAAAACCACCAGGGATTGGTTTATATATCGTTATAGATATTGTATAGTTGTCTTGTATACTGATGCCATCCTGATGAGCTCTCCATCATGAGCTGTGCTTTACAACAGTGTGTGCAAGAGGACGTCCAGCCCCTTACCAGCTGTTGATAAGGTAAAACACACTATTATAATTGTAGGTGAGGCACAATTTCCATTTGCCTCAAATGCAGGTATGTAAGCAATCCTGTGCAGGGGATTGCTGAAGAGAAGCTATTCTGGGACATCTTTTTGATGTACAGTGTTCTGCATACTGAAGACTCGGTGTACTTTCAACATTCCAGACAATTTCAGCCATAATCTTCTCTGATTTTTGTAATGTATGAGTGTGGGTTTCTGTGGCAAGCTGAAAATTCGGCAGAAGTGTTAGTTAATTATAAAATTCCTGAATATATGATTTTTCTAAAAATATTTTTGAAATGAAAGTGTAGCAATATGTCAGTCTCTGTAGTTACAAGCTATGGTTGTTATTCATTCTTGGAATGAGTGACACTGTTTGTTTCTTGTACCCTAGGAAAGACTATGTGGTTACTCAGTTTTATAGATAAGTAGCAGGCAAAAAAATGGTTTTATTTATAAAGCAGAAAAAAACCTAGTAATGAGGTAATACAATCTCATATATTTGATCTTGTTTTGGGGCAGAGAGGTGAACTAGGTGACCTTTTGAGATGCTGCTTCCTGTGACTGCATAGCTGCGAAAGAAAATGTGATATATAAGAAAAAAAGAAAAAACAATGCAAAGCAGTGAAACTAAAGGATTTGGCTGTTGAATGAGACTGATCCTGCCTTTCTGTGAACATGGAGCAGGTGGAGACTAGCTAGCTGCTGCTGATACTGGTAGTGATCTAGTCACAGCTGTGTGGAGTTTTGTGGCAAGGAGTTTATCAAGGTGCAAAGTGAAAAAAGTCTTATCTCTGATAAGCTTTGGCTTGGGTTAGTCTCTTAGGAAAGCAAACACTTTTGAAGACTAAGGAAGTTTTGTAGGGGAAAGCTGCAAGTCACATTGTAATAAAAATATAAGCAAATTTGTACACATCTGGCAGAATTAGTTGCATCATGGTATCTGTGATAATCTAGGATATCATAATAGACAATTTTAGAGAGAAGGATAACCATCTTTCATTATTTGGTTACTCTAGCTAATGTATTTGGAAAATAGTCAAATCCTTAAAGTTAGATGCTCTTCTTTGATTCAGAATTGAAACGTTCTCTTTCACAAGGAAGCAGCTGTGGTCTGGAAGCATGAGAATTGTGAGCATGGTGCAATGGTCCCCCCAGTCAATCTCCACATGATATTAGAGTTACTTACAATCATTGGGATCTGTTGGTGGTTACATATTTGTGTTTTGGTAGTGCTTAGGGCATCAGCCAGTTTTGGACTTAGGGGGAGGTTCCTCAATGGTAAGTAAAATCCTCTTTCCTATTTTGCATTCAAGGAATGTGGGCTGAAACTGTGGGTCTTTGGGGATTGATCTTTAAGCAGGCTGGTTGTTTTAATTGCAGCAACAGATGAGAATTTTTTTATATCCAGTTTTTGCAGTGGGTATTTAGAGATTCAAAAGTGCAAGGTGTCTCAGGATCTGTACATGTTTGCATGAGTGGCATAGCTTGTTTCCTGCTGGCCCGTTTTGATTATTAGTTGGGCCTCTGCTGTCCATGTCCAAAAGAGACTGGCAAACTCTACACATGCTAGTATTTAAAGACTGATCCTTTATTCTTTAGACCAGTAGAGAAGGCAAATAGTTTGAGGTGATGAGGAGAAACAGAAGATGAGATGGTAGTTAATCCTTTTGAGTATGTGAAAGAAAGAAGGATTTCTGCAACAGGCAGAAAGAGTTCAGACTAAGTGAAGTAATTCTTACTTGAGATAATGGATCCTGTGGCTAAATTCTGATAGCAGATAAATGTGCCTGTTTGCGTTGGTGATACAGCATAGCAGCCTATTGGTGACTAGAATTTTCCTGCACAGGGTTGTTTTGCTCACTGTAAGCAATTCTGTATAAAAATTGGGCCAAAATAGTTACCTCAGACAATCAAATAGCTCTCATCTGCATATATAAATACTGCATAAGTTTTTGCCCCAGTGGTGCAATTTTTTGCATTTTGAGGGTTTCAGGAGACTGATTGTGATTTTAAGCCTGCAGCTGTTGCTGAGTAGCAGTGCAGGTAAAGGAAATCCTTGCATTTTTATCCCAGAGTAACAGGTATTTGCATGTTCATATATAAATATTTCAGACAATTTAATTAGAAATAGGAAAATCTGTGTATCTTACTGGTTGCTACAAATGCTCTCCAGTGACTGGTTCCCTTACTCAGACATGCAAAGCTGTGCCACCCAGAAAGCTCAGCTCTGCTTCTGGTGCTCTTCAACTGCTTCTGGCTTCAGAAATGTGGCAGGCGTGACCTGGACAGATACTCTAGGTAAAAGAGTGACTCGAGAAGTCACAGACAGTTTTGCTATTAACTTTAATTCTCCCAGGATTTCATCACCAGAGTCCAGTGTCTTTCACACATTTTACTGATCAATGATGATGATTACTTTGAAAAGAACATGCTCACCAGTTCACATTAGGAACACTGGGCAAGTCTGACTTCTGCAGCATTGGTATGAGATCCAAAGAGTGTTGAATACAGTGGGAGGACTCCCATTGTCATCTGTAAATTTTGGTAAATAAAATATAGAGGGACTCCAAAATTTGTAGGAGTTAGAATGATGTTTATTCAATGGACCTAGAATGCTTACAGAACTAAATTAATTTTTCAACACTTAATGCTCTGAGATACAGAAAAAAGTATTTAATACACAAGACAAATGTGCAGACTTTGTTTGACATTTTTCCTTGCATATGCTCTATTTCTTTCACATACTTTCTTTCATATCCTCCCTTGCCAATATTCTCCTCTTCCTTTCTTTTCCTGATGGTATTAAATTTTTCCACTTTACAGGGTGGCCGAAAGATGTCTGTAATTCCATTTTTGGTTCTTTGTGCCGGATCCTGTGGCCACTGGCTGTTGGGAAGACTTTTGAGACCTATAGATCAGATCTTTCTCACAAGTCTGTTGGAAATACATTATTATTTTCCATGTATCTATTTTCTTTTCTCAGAACTATCATTTGCAAAAATCAGTTGTGTTTCTGTTATGCAATGATGCCTGTTGAAAACCAGAGAAGATCTGAAGAAAAGACCACATGAAGCTATTAAGAAATACTTTCTGCCCTATAGAATGCAATAGCTGTTGCTGGGTAAAGATTGCAGGGCAAAATCTGGCCCTTCAAACTTGTGTGACTGACCTCCCATCAGTACTTTCTGCAGTATGGGAGACAGACCAATCAGCAGAATCAGCAGTGCGTTGTCCTTGGCCCCCTTGGGGCTGGAGAATATCCCAGGACAGCAGTCAGGTTGTGCTGCAGCTGAGAGCGATGAGCACTCTGTCCTAGCCCACGCCAGGAGCATTTTGGCATCTGCTCCTAGTGAAGCCCTTCACCTTCTCGCCTGCTATGAGCAGAGGTGTTGCTGTGACAGATGCCTGAGGTCAAGTGGCACAGAAAATGTGAGAGAGAGAGGGCTCCACAAGAGAAACTAGCTTGAAGCAGTGAATGACTTCTTTGGCTTCCATAAAAATAATAGTAAAAAAAAGAAGCCCATACCAGCAAGTCCAATGCTTTAGTACAACAATAAGGATAACTGTAATTGGAACAAATGTCTGCACTTTCGTAATTAATTAATCATTAATTGCAGTGAACATTTTATAGGTCGCAAATCGTTTAAAGGTAAATGCTCCCATTATGTGAAACAGGTATATCCAAGTCATATATCCTATCAGTTTGCTGTATTGATTTTCACCATTAGTCAGTATTTTGAGAGGAAATGCACATTAGTAGATGTGTCTTGGAAATGATTAGTGTTGGCTAGAACTAAGTATAGTGCAGGTGGGAGTGTGCAATATCTCAACCAGTACTGCTCATGCACTGTAGTGCTGGCAAGGCAGTTCCCCTAATATGCCACTGTTGAATAGCAGCTATAATTTTGCTGCAAGCTGAGTAGGGCTTCTGTGACAGAGATAAAGCCAAGGACTATAAGTAATATCTTTATATTCAGCTATGCCTTTTAACCTAAACTGGACAGGGACCAAATGCTTAGAGGTGAAGTACCAATCCATTAAAACACTGCACCGCTTAGATTTCAGAACCTGCAAGAACATGCTCTTGCACCTCAGTATAAAGTCTGCTGTCCTCAGACATGCTGAACTAAAGCTTAATTTTAAAAAAAGTGCTGAGAGGGAGGTAGCAGCCAGCTCTGGTGACAAAGGGCAGCTCTGAATGCAAAGTAATTTTGTATCTGAAAGCAGTGCTGGTGATAGGACTACTTTGGGAAGTCCATAGTCTAATAAAACTTTGCACAGACCTTTATTCTGAGGGAAATATTCCCTTGAGTCTTAGGTAGACTGGCAAGAACATAGTCCACAACAGCCTTCTTTGAATCAAGGTTTCTAGTATGTATCTGGGGATTCCGGTTCTTGTGTGTTTTCCACCAAGGGCCCAGTAAAGGCTATTAGACTTGGAAGGAGGCCACAGTAGGCTCAATTAATATTTTATGCAGCATAATCCTGTATTGGGTAGAATTTGGCAGTCCTGTAGTGAGAGGCTGCTGGCCTCTGTTGTCTTGTGAAGTCTCTTCCTGTCTCATTGGTTCCCTTCTTTCATTGTGTATAAAAGCTGTGTTTTTATGCTGTCTGATGGTGACAGAATTCCCTTAATTATCTCCAAGACTGTCACTCAGCCAAAGGGATTAATTCTTCATTCTAGTGGGATGGTAAAATCTATGCCTTGTTCATTGTTATCTCCCAGCAATACCCATCTGATAACAGTAACTCAGAAAACAAGTTTCCCCATTTTCAAGGGGAAGAAGAAGGATTACAACTGATTAACCAAAGGATATGCCTTCTCTGAACTTTGTTTTCAGGAGTGTTCAGTTCAAAGTGCAGATCTTCACCTGCATTCTTTACACATGAAATTGAAATTACACACAAGTCTTCAACCATTTCCTATAGTTTAGAGATCTTAAGGCAAGAAGAGGACTGTGAGGTCCTGGGTCTGGTCTCCTCTATAGTACACAATATAGATCCTCACTTAATATTTTATGTTTTGAGCCTAGCAAGTTCCAACTGAGTACTTTCAACTGGCTTTTCTAAGTTGTCATGTTCTACCAAAGATGCAAATACTATGATATGGATATTTGATGGATATCGAAGGGATATTCACTGGATAAATGTTTGCATTGAATTTAATAACTCAGAATTCACAGAATCACAGAATCAGTTAGATTGGAAAAGACCTTTGAGATCATTGAGTCCAGTCTGTGACTTAGCACTACCATGTCAACTAGACTCTGGCACAAAGTGCCGTGTCAAGTCTTTCCTTAGATAAGTCCAGGTGTGATGACTCCACCACCTCCCTGGGCAGTCCATACCAATGTCTAATCACCCTTTCTATGAAGAATTTCCTCCTGTTGTCCAACCTAAACATACCCTGGCACAGCTTGAGGCCATTTCCTCTTGTCCTGTTGCATGTTAGTGGGCTACAACCTCCTTTCAGGCAGTTGCAGAGAGCCATAAGGTTCTTATGAACCTCTCCTGAGCCTCTTCTCCAGGCTAAATAATCCCAGCTCCCTCAGCCACTCATAGGACTTGTGTTCCAGATCCTCCACCAGCTCCATTGCCCTTTTTTGGACTTGCTCCAGCACCTCAGTGTTCTTCCTGAGTTGTGGGGCCCAGAAGTGGGCACAGGACCGGAGGTGTGGCCTCACCAGTGCTGAGTACAGGGGACCATCGCTGCCCTGGTCCTGCTGGCTGCACTATTGCTGCTACAGGCCAGGATGCCATTGGCCTTCCTGGCCACCTGGGCACACTTTGGCTCATGTTCAGCTGTGGTCAACGAGCACCCCCAGGTTCTTTTATGCGGGGTCACCTTTAATTTATATTGTGCTTATTCTTTCACATGACTTGTTCATACTTCTTGGAGCAATATAAATATACAAGTCTGCATTTGTGGTGCATTTGTCGCTTTGAATGCTGTAGTGAGTTTGGCTAGTTTCTGTGGCCTCTTGTCGACTCTGTGCTGCTGCTCTGCGGACTGATGGGGGCAGTTTAGTTTTCTCAGCTATCCATCTGAATGCATCAAAATTTGTCTTCCTTGGAAGAAGTGAAGATTTTCTAGTAGTAGGAGATGCCAGCTAGTGTACTACTCAAATATTAAGGTCTTTCAAGGTATTTTTTTTTCCTGTTCTTTTAAAGTGATACGCAGGAATATGAATGATGATGCAATGCTAATGTATGTGAGCAGGTGAGTGCTGTAACCACTTAGCTTACAATGTAGTTCATGAGCAGGAGCACATGCAGAACTCCAGAAAGTAGTGATTGGGAAACTACAGTCCACTTATTTTTTCTGTTTCTTTCTTCTCCATTGGGTAAATCTGAATCTGGGCCTTATAATTCTAACATCAAAATAACTTTGCATTGGAAAGAAATGCTGCTTCTTCTCTTCCATATTACTTAGTGTTTTCAAAGAAAGAAGTATCCCAACAGGTTAACTGCCAATGAAGGATTCCTTTTATAAAAAGCACACATCATTCATATATGTTTTCTTAATTTCTTAGACAACTCTGAGGTTGATCCAGGTACCTAAGCTACTTCACTGAGGACTCATCCTTTTCAATAGGGAAAGAATTGTATTAATTTACAGTTGTCATAAAATAAAACTTCACATTCATGCAATTAAAGTGAATTGAGTTAATTTCTTATTGCAAAGCAACTTGCTCATGCATGTGACTATGTAGGTTTTAAACCTGTAATTTTTCAAGATGTTGTAGTAGTTAATAATAAGGACTTTTTCAAGCATCTTCTGTGGTCTTTGCTATCTACATTGAAGTAGGAGGATTTTAGATATAGTACTGGTAAAATTATCAATTGATATCTATCTATAGACTAAAGAAAAAAAAAGTGTTTTCATGGTGATTTAATTAGTAGGACAATTTGTGAACATGACAAAATTCTCAAGAGTATTTTTAAAATATTAGCAGATACTGTATGTTAGATATCCTACAGCCAGAATAGTGCACCTCACTCTTGGATCTCATTTGAGATACACTGATATGAAACTAGCAAGTTTCTAAGTATTTCTGGTCAAGACCTGGTTACATTTATTTATTACATACTAAATAAAACACCAAGAATGATACTTAAACTATTGAAAGGAAGAGGAGGCAAGGGATACATACTTAATCTGGTATAATTTAGTGTTTGTGGCAGCTGTAAAAAGCCACGGTTATAGGTAGCTCAATTTCTTGATAAAACATTCAAGGCAGTTTAGTAATTAATGCAGAGGATGCTATGGAAAAATCAGAATCACCTGGTCTTATAGTGACCATAGAGCAAAATGCACTTGAATTTAGTCAAATGCATCTATGTGAGCGACTGAAGGAAGTCTTTAGGTAATCATTCCAGAATATGTTCTCTGGTTTGTGCATACACACATATATACTGTGACTTATGCGAAAGAGAATAATGGACTAGTGTGTAGAATGGGGAGCTTGAATGGTTTTGTTCATGTTCTTGGATCAGACCTGGGTATTAGTATTACCTCCCACATACTCAGGTTATTGGAACTCTGCAATATCATGCCTCAGGACTTGGTGCAATTAGCCAGCCCTTTGTATGGACGGCACTCTCAGGCACATGGAGTGATTCTTGGGGTTTTCTGGTGCAGGGCCAGGACCTGGACTTTGGTGATCTTTGTTGGCCACCCTTGCAACTCAGGATATTTGAACTGTGGTTTTTTGTAATTCATTAACATACATTTTTTCTGAAATATACCTCAGATGTCCATGGTTGGGCACAGTTAAAGATGAGATGCTGAACAGGACAGAGCAATGTTTTAAAGCAAAAACCAATCTTTTCTTTCTGAGAGGCCAGGCCATTGTGTCTTGCTCACAGTCTCAAGGTCAAACTCATTGCCAAGTAAGTGATCAGAGAGGAATATTCCCAAAGTCATTAACACAGTCTTCTGTGGCAGAGGTTTGGAGGCTTTCTCTGGGAGTGTGAGGCTTGTTGCACTTGCTGAATCATCTTGGTGTGTTCTGGCTGATCAGTTTCTTGCCATTTCTGAAAGCATTTCTTATTTATGGCAAAGTTACACCCCTTGTGTTTTCCTGTGACACAAAGCAGGTCAAGAGGTGGTAATACCATTTCCATCTGATACCACTGAGGCCACAGTGATAAGCCTGTGCTTAGACTACATGATATAATAGTTGTTTAGGGTTGTAATATTATTGAAACCTTTTGGCAGTTTGGATGCTAATAGTGAACAATCTCTTGCTTGGCCCAGTATTTCTGTTTTGGTTCATTGGGAGTACTGGAAAGACTTTGTAATTAGCTTTGTTTCACAAAAACATTGAACTTCACATTCATACATACACATGCAATCAATAAAGGCAGAAATGCCCCTGTAAATAATGAAGAAGTTGCCTCTGATGAACTGAAAATTTCTTACTTATATTTCCCAGTACTGTTATAAATAGGATTGTCATACAAAGAAGATTTTATGTTGAACATGCCAAAGATTATCAGTATTGATAGAAAACAAGAATTGGCTGTGAGTGTAAATGTTTACATGTGTTTTGGAGTCTGGCAGCAGGCCACTGGGGCCATTGCCTCATGCCAGGAGTCCACAGTGATGAGCCAAGTTCTAAGGGAACTGGGAGGGAGGAATATTCCTGGTGTGTTTGTTGAGTGCACCGAGGGAAAAGTATTTGACCTTTTGATATGGATGATAGGGCAGACAGTGGCCTCTAGAGGAAGTTTTTGGGTACAGACGTTCATTCTTACTGGTCCTGAGAGGCCAGAGACTCCTGTGCTATTTCGTACCTTCTTATAAGTGACCTGGTTAGATTTGTCGAAGCAGCTGAGGATGATGAGAATGTTTAGAGACTGGCAGACAGATGGGAGAGGACATGACTACAGGGGAGCAGTGATTGTTTGGGAAGAGCAGTGATGCTATACTACTTGGTAGCCTGCAAAGGAAATGGTAACTAACCATGACTTTGGGGGTGGGATGGTCCACAGCAGCAATGAACTAACCTACAATATGTCAAATAACAAATATTCTATTAAATTAAGTTAATTTGCAAGACATGGACTCAAAGTTTAACCTGATAGCTGATGTCTTCACAAGCATCCACATGTGTAGCATATTTGCTGTGTATGGAAACTGGATTTGTTAAGTAAGTAAAAGAAGAAAAAAATCTTTACATAATGTTTGAAAGATAAAAACACTTGTATTTAATGTAGTTTTCTTTGTTAATTTGGGATTCAGTCTTTAAAATCTGTTCATTACTGCTTTTCTGTTTATCTTTATTTGACATTTGAAACATTTGAAGATGTAGGTGACAAAGTAAAAAACATCTAATGTCATGGTATAGCATTTTAGCATGTCCTTAATCTGAAAAATATTAATAGTCCCATCGAACAGAGAGAGGGTGTTAATGATCTTCAAGCTGAGTATTTTGGTCTTTGAAAGATTTAAGATTCATTGTCCTTACCTTAATAGTCTTAGACTGGATGTCCAATAAATTCCATCATGTGCTTCAAGTAAGAAATCTGAAAAAAAATGAAAGAGATATTTTGTTAGGATTTTTTTGGGTAGTCCTAGTAATTTTATGGACTAATTGTAATATAATGACTACAAAATTGTCAAGCAGAAGTGTAATTTTCAAGCAGTTGGTACCCATTTAATGTGCAAAATGTTTACCCCTCTCTTAAGAAACTGAGCAGCTAAGATTTAGTAGGTGATTTCTTTTCTCCTCCAGCTCTATGCTGTTAATCCAGGGCAATGCTATTTGCTTCTATTTCTCCAAGGGCTGTTTGATGCATTCTGAGATGGTAGAGAGGGCTTGTTTACAAGTTACACATGCACTTTTCTCTACGTGTTTGTGCCCCAACATAACTTTAACAATAAAGCTGACTGGCTACAAAAAAAAAAAAAAAAAAGAGCAAGATTGGAACTGATGCAGCTAAATTGCATGCAAATGTCACTTCAAATTGAAAACATTTACTACTCATATGCTGAGAATTAGTGAAGCCCTGTATTCCGGCTCTAGTGTTTGCAGCAATTCCAGTCCCAGCGGGGTAAACAGCCTGCATGATCTGTCTCTGCTGACTTCTGTCCCCTGCTGCTCTCCTTGTTTTAACAATGTCTGACCTCCCTTCACTATTGTCATTTCTCCCTTTTCAAAATGTGAGTGTATCAGAACCTTATCAATACTAGGAGGAATTAGGAGAAGGCTGTGTGGTTATATCTAACATGGATGTTGCAATGAATCCTTATGAAGTTTAAACAGTACAGTATTGCTTACTCTGTGGGACAGATGTCTCCAGCTGGGACTAATGTCCTACTTTTCCAACATACTTAGACTTCTCTTACCAAAATCTAAAGTGCCAGAGTGTCAATTTTCTAAGCAATCCCCTTCTCACCTTTAATTTACCCCGTCAGCATGCACATCCATGCACATATGCCTTCTCACATGTGATCTGTTTGTTGTAATCCCATTACTATGGTTCCCATGCATCTGGCAGTTTAATGTGTTTATCTTCGCAACAGTCTTTCCAGACAGACATGTATTTTTATCCTACATTGCAGAGAGGAACCTGTGTGCCTTTTTCCAAAGTTGTACAGGAAGGCTGTGATGGAGTTGGCATAGGTATTGGACATGGCACTCGCTTATCTTTCTTCCTTTTAGCAGCAATATTGTAATCTGGCAGGAGATTTGGGTACCTTTAGTTTCTGTATTAGGAATTCTGCAGTCCTGTATCTGTTTGCAGCAGCCATTTTACTGGCACCTATGACAATGTCATACACTCAATGGGAAAATTTCTATGAACTTTTATTAAATGTTCAACAGTTCTGTGATTTCATTTCAAATGATCTGAAAGAAAAAAGTGACAACTAAAATAAGTGTCAGTGAAAGAATGAGTTTTTCAGGTGGAGATATGACTGGGCCTTTGAGAAAACATGTCAGGATAAAGGATGGGATAACATTGGGTAAACCAGGAAAGAGGGTAGGAGTGTAAGGGAGATTTAAGCAAAATAAGTAAGATAATGAGGACAGCTGGGATATCTATGCATAGCAAACAATTTGCTTGGCAAATTTGTTCTTATTCCTTCTTCGTGAATTGTGTATGAACAGATTTTTCTTGATTTTTTAGTTATTCAAAACTGTTTGACAAATGTATCTTCTGAACAGGTTTAACATATGCATTGCTGGTGGACTTTCTTTGTACCATGTTCTCATTACTGTTGTCAGATGGCTGGTGGGCATAGCCACATAGTGTTGATTCTGTTCCTTCACTAGTCAGGGCACGGAGCTGCTGCTGTGTGACCTGGGTGACCACTCTCAGCTGCTTATTCCTTGCAGTGTACATTTCAAGGACAATCCATGGATAAAATTGTTTTTAAGAATCTCTCTGATAAGATTTAGGAATACTGAACACTGTTGGTAAGGTCAAGGTCAGTTTACATGGCAGGAAAAAAAGGGCTATTTTTTCACACAGAGTATATTTGCAGTGAATAACTTAGCTAACAGTAGACACTTTAAATCCACTTTGGCAGATGGTTAAGTCTATGTTGTGACCCTATTTTCTGCCCCAGGGATTGTTTCCTGAGTATGGCCTCATCAGGGTTGGCATTTTAATCTGAAAATATTTGTTAGGATATTACAAAGCTGTCTAGATCAAGTTAAAAATTTCAGTGAACAAGAAATTTAATTATTACTAGAAACTTAACATAAATCTCACTTGTTTTAATTTTTCATACCTCTCCCAACCTGCTTAACAGTGAGTATTATAGTAGTAAGCACTGTTTATGTAGAGAACCTTATAGGTTTTATAGGGCACTTATTAGTTTTATGTGATTATCCATCTGTCACATCAAACATTGTTTTTATTATTTAAGACATGCAAATAATGTGGTAGAAGCTCTACTGAAGTACTGCAAGCTTTGGTGATTCTAGCGTGTCTTTTTTTTGCTTGCAGAATATATTTTGTAAAGAAGGCCAGAATACAATGTTTAATCTTTTTTGCCCTTAGCTCACAGATGCTACTGTAGGAGTATTGCAGAGGCTGACGTAGTTTTTAGCAGTTATGTTGGTGTAACTTTATCTCTGTATAAAAGACACAGTGAGGAAGATCTGTTAGGCAACAAATAAGGAGAAAAATCAAATACTGTATAGACTTCAGCAGCTTTCATGTTATCGAGGTCTTTGGTATCAAGAAAGGAACAATTCATTTAAGTAAAGACCATAATGGTACTCAGCTGGCTTTTATTGTGATAATGGTGGAGACTCCAGGCAGTCTCACCAACTGTGTCAAATGGTGCAGTTTCGACTAGGAGATGGGTCTTTCTTTCCAAAGTGAAGGCAAGGCTGCACAATGCAGTCAGTTTCAAGTGTATTTCATTAGCCTGTAAAGGACAATCAACATCTTTAGCAATGTTTATTGGGTGCAGGTAGCAAGGTGTTGGTGGGGGGCTGCGGAGGTGGCCTCTGTGGGAGGTGTTCAGGGTCTGCTGTGCCAGTTTCAGGTGGCTCCACAATGTACTCACTGCAAGACACAGCTGAGCCCATCAGCCAAGATAGTGGCATGTCTGTGATAACAGAAGGAAGGGCAAAATTATGCTTCATAGGCAGAGAGGAGTGAGGGGAAAAAAAGTGTGAGAAACCTTGCAAACACCAAGGACAGAGAAAGGGGAGTGGGAAGAGGAAGCACTTTCAAGCATCAGGGCAGATACTCCTGTGCAGCCCCTGGGGGAGATGATGGTGGAGCAGGTATTTTCCTGCATCCAGTGGAGAGGACCATGGTGGAGCAGATATCCATACTGCAATCTGTGGAGGATCCCATGCCAGAGCTGATGGATATGTCCAGAAAGATCTGTGGTCTGCTGAGAGCACGTAGAGGAGAAGATTCATCATGAAGGCCTGCAGTCTATGGAAGGACCCACATGAGAAGAGTGGCAGAGAGGATCTGTTATGGACTGACCTCACCCCTGCTTCCTGATTCCCTTTAGCAACTTGGGATGGGGAAGACAGGAGGTAGAGTGGGAAGTAAAGAAGTAAAGTTGAGGCTGGAAAGAATGTGGAGGTGAAGGGAAGGTATTTTAGTTTTTGTCTTAGTTTGTCTATCTTTAATTCCCAATAAATGAAATTAATTCTCCCCATATTAAGTCTGTTTTACCCTTGATAACAATTGTGATCTCAATGTTCTGTTCTTAACCCATGAGTCTTTTCATCTTGTTTCCCCATTGTTTTGAGGAGGGGGAGTGCAAGAGGCGTTGGGTGGTTGTCATTAACCTACAATCATATTACCAAAGGTTGCAATTTCACATTTCTGAAAGCAATGTATCAGAAAGAGCGGATCAGTTATTTGTGCTGAAGAGCAGTGTTAACAGTATATAAACATTAACAAACTGAAAGAACTGGCATGTTGGGATGGTTATAATGTTGCTGCAGGCAATTGGAAATACAGGTTGAGTTTTCAGAGTTTGCATTCTGAAATGTTCAAGGATAAGTTCTGTGCTTTAACTTACATGATAATGTTGCCCTTTGGGGTGAGAGAATGAGAGGAAGAAGCAGGCTTTACTAGAGAAACTTCGGAACTGCAAAAGCCAAGGAAATATAGCCCAGAAAACATGACTAAGCTTGCAAATGAGTTGTGTTTGGGGTTAGTTTTGTCCCCATTCAATCTGACATTATTGAAGTCTCCTTCTTACAGGTTGAATGAGGTTAAAAACTAGCAAGTTTGGATAACTGAAGTTAATTAGAGATGAAGCCTGTTTTATCATGTAAATCAGTTTAGAGACCAACCGTTGAAATAGACATTCACAAACATCTTAGATTTTTCTAAGGCTGGTTTGATAGATAGATAGATTGGTTGATAGATAGACAAGACAGGCGTTACTTGGAGAAGTTGTGGAGCTTGTGGATGCCCCATTCCTGGAACTGTTCAAGGCCAGGTTGGATGGAGCTCTGAGCAACCTAATCTAGTGAGTGGCATCCTTGCCCATGGCAGGTGGGTTGAAATTAGGTGATCTTTTAGGTCCTTCCCAACCATTCTATGGCAGTCATACAGACAAATATTTATATGAAAATATTTTTTAAAGTTTTATTTCTCTGTATTTTTTTTTAAAGTAGCATCAAATCTGAACACTTGCATACATGCACAGAGACTGCTTTCTCTTTGGTTCATCTTTTCGAGCTGCCCAACAAAAAAGTTTGCCTTGTGCAGTTTCTTGCATAATTTTCTGACCAAGAGGCTGAACTATTTCACTCACACGGAAAACTTCTATTTGATTCCATGATAATAAGGGTAAAATCAGGCTACAGGTACTGCTTAAAAGAATATATGTGTTTGGCACAGGTTTATATGTTTTCTGTAGCTTTCTATGACCACAGGACTTTTTAAGTGCATTTAGCAAAGCTATGCTAGATAGCATTTCATAGAGAACTCTTTTAAATCTTCCATTTTTTAAAAATAAAGGCAGATATCTTGGTTAAAAAAATCACATTTCATAAGCTGAAGCCAAACCTTTTCTGTATGAGGGGTAACACTAGGAGTTATCATTTAACAGTTGTTTCTTATATTTTGTGAAGAAAGGTGGATGATGTTAGTCCAGTGGCTATGGAAGGGTTCCAAATCACAAACTCACTACCTTAATTAGTGCTAATTGGCATCCTTGCTGGAAGTATCAGTAGAAAGGCCAAGGACTGAATAAGCATGAAGAATGAATTAGCCTCTTGCTCTTGGAGCGGTATCCTCCAGAGCACACATGATGTGCCCATACTCCATAGAATGTGGACTGAATGTTGAGTTGAAAGTGCTGCTAGTCGTTTACTTTTTGGGGGAACTACAATTATTTATGCAAATGAAATTATTAGAAAAGTTATAAAAGATAACTGAAAACCTACAGTGATTATTAGATTAACAAAATAATATTTTAATCTTTAAAATATATTAGAAAATAGCCTGAGGGTCTAGTAGCCAAGAAAGAACAGGAGAATGAACTAAAACTTTAGGATTAATCTCAGTGAGTAAAACATGTAGTACAAATAACTACATGGATGAAGGACTTGTTTTTAAAAAGAGAAGGCCTTGCATACATCATGACTGCCTATGCAGTTGTACACACATAGCAAAAGAAAAAGTGTGAAAACAAGTCGAAGTGTATTTTTTACATCTAAACTTTTCTTCTATGTTAATTTTGCCTTTCTTTCTGTAAAAGGACCCTACCAGATTGTGTTGTGACACCAAGGTATGATAAAATATAGTAGTGGATACACCTTAAACTGATGAATACTGAGAAGATAACATAAATCAACCAGCAATATATGCTGGCATGTCAGCACCGTGATTCCTGTTACTGCACCTGCCCTCTAAGATATCAGCGAGACCTTCCTGTGTTTATTATGTTACAGTGTTTTTGAGCTCTAAAATTTCAACAATTTGGATTTGATCTTTCTGTTCAATGGCTGTACTGGCTTTGAGTGGTCTCACTGCTGCTTTAGAAGATACTTGTAACATCAGCTAACTGCATCCATTCCAAAGTGTGAGAAAATTCTTTTCTAACAACAGCTGCCTTTAAAGCGTTGCCAATTGAATATTTGTGGGGTGCAGCCTTGTGGGCAGCTTTCTTGTGCATTTGATGGACTGCATAAAACCCCCCCTCATGAGCTCTGTGCTGGGTTCCATTCCTGTAGTTGAATTAGTCTCATTAGAAATGTTTAGTCCTTGTGTTTGATTAATAAATCTCCTTACAGAGTTCTGACTCCATGAGTGGTAGCAGTAAAATGCTCTTACAAATCAGTGGGAAAGTCTGCCTAGATCTTTGAAACTTATATCTCTGTCTCAGTCTCCCATTCATTCTTCCTTCACCCAAGAGCAAGTCAGGAAAGATAAAAGGGTTTTGTTGTGTGACTTAGAAGTTAATGAACTAAACTAGCAAAACCATTCTAAATTAACAGCACCATCTCACTCAAAGTGCCCTGCCTTTTGGTGTCTCACACTGTATATCAGAGAAACTGCTAACTTGGGTGCATCAGTTCTCAGGGATCAGCTTTCAGACATTGTCTCAGAGCACTTGGTTTCTCACACGTTTGAAACTGTGTACCATAGGCCCCCTTACTGACATGCTGAACTGGAAGACGAAAAAATGGTTGTCCCAGTTCTGACATCCCTTGCTGGAACCTGCAAAGACCTGTGCTTGCACAGCAGCTGGTACTTGGCAGTGCATTTGCTTCAATGAATACACTGGAATATAGATAGACACATGCAGCAGGAAGAAGAGCTATTTAAGCTAAAGGTCGGTAGTAGCACTAGAATGAATTGGAAGTGAGAAGAGGATTTCAGACTAGGAGATCTGTAAGTCTCTGGACCAGCTTCCTAAAAGGAGTTTTATGGGCTACTTGTGGGTTAATTTGTATCTATAAGCTGTCTTCACAATTGGAAGGGCCTCTGATTCATAGCTATGCTTAAAAGTAGCTGAAAAGTAGGCACGCTGGCTGCCTTGGCCAGGTTTCTGCACTGATCTCTAAGACAATGTATATCTTTTGGTTACTTCTGTCTTATTAAAAGCTTCATTATTAATTCATCTGCCTGCTTGAACACTGTCTAGATTTTCAGACTGCTGTGGCAAGACTGTTGTCTTGTTCCAGGAGACAAGACTGATCACTGCATCCTGTGTCACCTTCATTGTATTCACCTGATCTCTCTCAAATCCAGCTCTGCCTCTATTCCTTCCCAGACTGTCTCTCCTTGTGTTTTCTGTTCTTCTCTGACCTTCCCTCCATCTTTTTTCCTGACAAGTTACTCAAGTTGTTTTAACTCTGGGGTATAGTCCCTCTCTTCTTCTAATCACAAATAGGGACAGGTCACAGGTGATATCTTTTTTACACCTAAATATTTCTCCAGCTCCAGTTACACGTCTAATCTCTACACTAAACATTCTCATTTTTCACTTTAGCATGTGATGAACTTTAAAAGTTGTTCATTAACTTCCTCACTGGATCCCTCTGATCTCTCAAGTGAGTGCTCTATTGCTTTTCTTTTCAGCTTTTTTTTCTCCTCAATCTTGCTACTATATTTTCACAAATCTCTTATCGTTTTTTGGCCTTATATGTGTTTGTCTCTAAAGGATTTTCCTTTTTTTACCTTGTTGGAATGAGCCTGCCAAAGGTGCATGTGCACAAGAATTATGTATTGTAAGAACTATGTTAGAGATACTATGTTTTATGTTTTATCATTCTTCTCTGTGGAGATGAGAGAAACAGAAATTGGTATATGCAGACATATATCTACACTTCATTAAATTAATTTTAGGGAAGACTAATAATATAATTCATAGTTGGACCCACATAAATACTGATCACAGTTAAAGAAGAAGTCTAAATATGGGAATTGCATAAGCAGCCTAATTTTCATTCTTCAAATGAGGAAGTAGTCTGATTAGGGATTTGGTTACAGGAAGAAATAAAAGCTGTTTCTTGTGTAGATCAGGGGATTTGGAAATGGTGCAAAGATTATGTAGCAGTTAAGCAATAAGGAAGATGTAGTTTGGAGGCTTTGAAGAACTGCACAAATGCAGTTGCTGTCAGCATCTCTTCATAAGTCCTGATAGAGTGCTTTGCTTGACACTCACATTGAGCCGGTTCCAGAGTGAGCAGCCTTAGACCCATTACAGAGTTGTGCACTCTGTAACTATAGTGACTTCAGTGTAGTTGTTCTTGATTTCTGCTATTTCTTAGAGCAAACAAGAAACCTCTTGTCACACAGATGTGCACAGAGAAACCACAAGGAATATATTTGAAATGTGTGTATAGAAATATTTTTTGCCTGTCTACTTAAATGTGTGTTTGGTATCCGAATGATGCCACTATGAGTTGTTTCCTCCTTATGAACTGCAGTTCAAACAGGTGCTATCCTGAAAGGCAGACCCCAAAGGCTGCACACTCTCAGGCCTGTATGCAGAGATTTCTGTTAGCCATTTCCTATTTTGCCTACCAGAAGACAATTGCTCCCTGAAGGACACTGGAGCAACATCTGGCCTGTTTAGTTTAATGGGTTTTGTTCACATCTGCAATGGTCTTTTCTGAAGTGACTATAAATCGAGTAATGAGGTAAGGCCTGTGGCATAGACAGCACTCAGGTGGCCATGCTCAGTTATCCCAATGCCTACATTCAGATCACATAACATTATTTTGAAAACAGTATTTGAGTTAATACACCATGCACAATTATTTTTGTGGGTTTATTTATTATGTAGTGTGTATATAACTCTTAATAAAAGCCAAATATCATTCGTATAAAATGGTCATCAGTCACCTTTCAATGTTGCTTGGATCAGCAATCCGACTGACTTTTGAACTGAAAAAGAAATGTGATAAAGACAGAATGGTAGAAAGAGTGGTGGTCCTTAGATAAAAACAGAGTAATTGGTTAATACCTAAATGAGAAATAGAGATAGGATGATAAAAACAAGTTAAGAAAAAGAATTATTTACCAGAGAGTAATTAAAACAGGTAAAAAATAAGGAAAGAGCTGGTGTGTTGCAGTAATTAGCACCTTTTACTACCCATTGTTTCATCTAACAAATTCCTTCTGTCTCTCCTATCAGGCCTTTATTTTCTATAACACCTGCCTTCTTGCCACTTGAATTGGAAAGAAAACAAGTAATAGTTTTCCAGTTAATGCAATATAGAAAAAAAAGATTTTCTGTACTTGCAAACTCATGTGTTTGCTTGGGCACTGTTAGCTCTGCTGACACATACCGCTGAGGTCAACCTGGAGAATAAGAAATTTTGTTACATTCTCTAATTCTTTCATTCAAATTAAAGGGAAGTTACCTTGGCTAGAACTGATATAGGGTACATTATAATTATAGGATTGAAAGCAATAACTTTTTTTTTTCTTGGAAATGAATTTCCTAAACAAATCTGTAAAGTTATATAAACAAGTCTTTACTAAAATGCATTCAGAAAGATTCCTTCTTCACACTGCAATATATTTAACCCACCTAATATAAAGGAAAAATGCAGTGTGCGCTAAACAAAAATAAAATACATAAAAGGAATGCAAAATATTGGTTTGAAAGATTTATAGTGGTATTTAAAGATGTGAAATTAATTAGAATCTGAATGTTGCTTATGTGTAGAAAGGCATCATGTGATAACTGAATGCAACTCAGTCTTTGTCTTTAATCTTCCAGGATTTAGGTTCATAACTCCTTTGTACAGCTTTAAAAAGATGCCCTGTGTGCCACTCTGCAATTTTAGTTTGGAGAGCGGCTCCCTTTGCTTCAGCATAATCTCTCTGAAGAACAGCACCTTTTATCTGGAACAACAGAGTCTGCAAACTGACTGCGAGACAGAGGCTGGAAATCACACCATAGTGTGAGCAGGGTTCATGTGTTAATATGCTGATCCACTGTGTCAGACACCAGCTTAGAACTGAATCTTGCCAAAAAGCACAGGTGAAACATGCTTGGTGAGCTGAGCGCTGCCCTAGGTGAATGGAAATTCAGAGCTCAAAAACAGTTAATGCCAGCAGGGAAGAATAAGCAGGAGCAAATTTAGGTTGTAGGGAGGAAATTCAGGAGCAAAAAATCATTACTTTTGCTTATAAGGAGTGCTGTGAGAACGTCATGTAGGCAAGGAATTGCGTAAGAGATTTTGCTTTTATCTACCCACACAAAATTTTGCCTGTGGGTTCACATGAGGATTTAAATCTCTTTGCAGTGTTCAGAACTCTTTACCTCTCCAAATTAAATGTAATGCAAGTTTTGAGCCAGGTCGCTGTAGTGCCATAGCTTCCTGATCTGAGAAACAGGACATAGTCTTAAGTCAGAAGCTTGTCTTTTTACTCTGTAGTCCTTAGTTTCATTTAAAACCAATACTTAAATGTGCTTGTGAAAGAGTTAGTACAGATACAAAGGACTTGGAGTGCCTAGCTGGATCCTTTGGAAGTTCAGATAATTCAGACACACAATGAGTAATTTATTAGTGGCTCGCTAGATTTCATCTGTGTTTTGATTGTGTTGAGGCTACTTTAAGGATTCATTTACATATAGCTTATGTCTCGGGAGACTGATCTGTATAAGGTCCAGCTCTCTTTATATATACATATATACCACCATTTCCTTGTGCAGCCTGTTCCAATGCTTGATAATCCTTTCAAGGGAATAAATTTTTCTTGATATCCAATCTAAACCCCCTTGGGCACAACCTGAAGCCATTTCCTCTTGTCCTGTTGCATGTTACCTGGGAGAAGAGGCTGACCCCCACCTGACTACATTTCAGGTAGGTGTAGAGAGCAATAAAGTCCCCCTTAGGTCTCCTTTTCTCCAGACTAAACAACCCCAGCTCCCTCAGCCGCCCCTCAGAGAACTTGTGTTCCAGATGCTTCACCAGCACCTTTGCCCTCGTCTGGACTCGCTCTTCAATGTCTTTCTTGTAGTGAGGGGCCCAAGCTATGTGTACCTTATGGTGTACGTCTAAGAAAAGCTGGGCATATGTGTTAACACGTCATAGCGATGATAATAACAAGCCTTAGATTTTCACCTTCTACCCCAGCTGCCCAAACTTGATCTTTAAGGCTATATCCTTGGCTATAACATCTTCTGTGAGCCCAGCAAGCTAGAGGAATAAAAATAGCATGACCAACTTGATCCTGCAGAAGAAGCGCTTCCTTGGACTTCTAGCAGATGTTGCCCTGGCAGGTGCAAAGGCACACCAAAAACCTCTGCTGATATTCTGGGGTCAGACAGAGCCTGAGAAGAGTGAAGAGAACAAACTTCCACTGCAGTGTCTGCATCTGTACAATTTTCTGCCACTGCCATTTGATTGCCAAGCCTGTCTTCAAGGTCTTTGTTCTGGACTAAGGATCTACTCCAAATTGCTGCACCACTCTGTACAGTTTGGTACTAAACACATATTTTGTTATCTAGGCACTTCTGTTGGTGTGATTTAGGTGCAGAGACCTGCCTTACCATCTCTTTCCCGTGTCTTCTGAAGCCAAGGCTTCCAAAGGCTTCCTCCCATTGCATACCTGGAATAGCGCTGGGCTTGGGGGTTTTTGTTTGTCTTTCGACTATACAGAGTGAGAAAGCTATATGTTTGTGTACATGTGTATGTACATACATTTTCTTCAGAATACTATACCTTTTTTAGGTCTGAGAAACCCACACAACAAGCAGATTTTATAGGTAACTTTGCCACTTGTTTTCCTTCCCCTTAAAGGCACTCCAGCCCTGGTTTTGAAAGTTGATATATGCTGGGAGACAAAAGCTATGACTAGATTGGAACCCCTGAGAGTCACATAACTGTAAAGATACTTCTCAAAGGCTTAGATTCCATACTAGAGTGAGTTCAGTATATAGATATTGAATGTTCAGATTGATAAATGAATTAAAGCCTTTTTTTTTTTTTTTACTGCCTAGTAACATGCCACTTTTTTCTATGATCATTTCTCAGTTGTTAACTATATTGCATGGTGCCTTGATTGAATTATGAAATAGTAATATGAGTTTTGCAATTTTGTGCCATAAATTGATATTTTTGAATATTTATTTACTGAAAATTTGCTACTTATTTTGCTTAACTTCAAACAATTGTGGAACCTCTAATGAGGTTAAATTTAAAGAACTTAGAATTCTGCTAAGGGTAACCTTTCAGGAAATTTGACAATGAGGTGAAACTACAGGGATGGAGTGTAAGCCTGGTGAGGTAATTTTAAGGAAGGTGCTGGAAAAATAATATTCCTGATGAGTTTTTGATGACGGTCTGGTAGCAGCTTTATAGTAGATATTTTAAAGTAAGAATGTGATTTTGTTTTAATGGAGTATTTTTATGTCTATAGCTGTTGGTATATTTTAACTACTATATCACAGCCACAATGTACATGCCAGTAGCAATCCTTTTTTTGAAAAAATAGTGTAAACTATTGCAGTACCAAGCAACAAGGTCATGTAACCCAGACATGTGTTTACTATTCAGAACCATACAATGGTGTATGGAATGCCTGTAATAGAAGAGCTTATTAGTGTGTGTGTGTGTGTGTGTACACATCTCTCAACTTGGAAGAATTAAGCCCTGCACATTAGTAATTCAAACACTTTTTGCAAACCACTGGAGCTGTTCCACATTTCACGACTGAAACTGTTTCATGCAATTGTGGAATAAACAATGTGCCTTCTCAGGGGTACAGACAATAGAGAGCTTCTGCTTACTCATGATTTTACATAGGTTTAAGCTAACTCAGAGAACAGAATATAAAATGTAGTATTTGGGGATTCTATATGTTTGTGACAATGGATAGATTATAGACTCTTTTATCTGTTTGGTTTTTTTTTTAAAATTGCAATGCAGTATTACAAGAAATCATTTTGGGTTGATTCAAAGTGGGTTATCAATATAAGTTGCAATTATTAGTAACTTCACATAACTGTAGAATATAGAATATGTTTTTAGAGATCAAAATTTATCAACTTATTTGTGCTAGAGAATAATTTACAGTAAATACTTTATTCAGTGAATTATTTCTTACTACATTGGCCAGCTGATTGTTTGCCTTCAAAAATTTTGTTGCTTGATGTTGGCAAACATGTCTTGGTCAGTAGCACTTATGCAAGTAAGATACACCATTTATTCATTGGAATATCTGACCACCTGCTGGCAGTTTTTTTGAGTGTTAGCTGCTCTGAGTGGTTTATAAAATCAGACAAAGAAGGATGAAATACATCCTGTGTTACGGGAATCCCTTGTAGATACATAATTTGCATGCCATGTATCTCTTAACAGATGCAGCAGAGTATAGGTGTCCTAATTGCAATCACTCAAGTTTATTAATTCAAAAATATGTTTTGCAGATTGACTTGTATTGGTGCTAAGAAATGTGTACTTGTACACTCCATTACAAGTTGTGGTAGACATGCCCAAAAGGACAATAAATACATAAGCAGAAAACATGTTTTGAAATAGCAATGAAAAAGAATATTATTTTACTTTTTGATCAGTATTGTTACGTAATAAAATGTGTGGGAGGAGTGAAATGTTACAATATTGGAAAAGTCCTTGCAAAGTGAATGGTCATATCACCTTTTGAATTGTCTACTGAAGCATAGTGCTGCCAAAACAATCCATTTTCCCAGACTCAAGTATAAGTTCCATTTCACTCAGAATCAAGGCACACCATACAAATTGTGTTAAACCAGGATGCAAAGTTAAAAGGACATTGTGTTGCTCAGCTATGAGCGGTTTATGATGATCAGAGTTCAAAAATGCATGACAAGAAATTATTTCAGTTTGAAGAGACTTTTATGAAAGAATGTGGAACCTGCAGTGTCAGTCACTGGTTTCTTTGTTGAGCAACAGTAATCTTAGTGTGTCATGCCAGGAGAAAAGAAAAGGATGTGTATTGTATCCAGGCAAAATGTGGGACACAGGTCAGATTGTTGAGTTTTTCAGTGCTTTTGTAAGGTGCATGAAATGCCTGAGTTCACAAGAAAACACTATTACAGTCATATATTGTGTCTGTATGGGATACCACAGTGATCTGGTGTGATTTAGGCTGAGGAAAGGTGTTCCTGCATATAACTCCATGGACTACAGGCAGAGGAAGCCAAATAAAATCTGTACCATGACCCAGATTTGTGCAAACTGCCAGGTACTACTGCTCTCATCTTCTATACCAATACATCCAGTTGCCGTTTTCAGTGCTCCATTTTGGTCAATTGGTAGAAGTGCCACTAAAGGCCTATTTTCCCTGTATCGAGGCAAATATATAATTTACTGAGAACACAGGGTGAACAATATCCTCTCACTCCCAGCAAATTCAAAAGCTTTCTTGGGCTGTACCTACTAGAATGTGTACTTGCTTTTTCATTATACCCAGTCATGACTGATAATGAGGTGAAGGGCTTCTTAGATTTTATCAGGAAGGATTTGATCACAGGAACATAAACTGAGATTATGTGCCCAGGAGTAGGTTAAGTATTACATTATGCAGAGTTAGAGATGCCAAAACGTACAACTGCTTGTAAAGACTGGTATATAATCAGAAAAACAAACTTCCTGTTCCACCAGCTAAGTTTTCATGTTAAGATATTTAGTAGAAGCTTAAGAACTGGGATTAGTTGTTCACTTCAATTAATAGACTATTAGCCTATTAACCATATGTATGTGTGTGTATTGTGTGTGTAAATAGCATCTGGGCATTTTTTCTTTCTCCCCTGCCCTCTGATTTTCTGTCTTTCCACTATTTTCCTACCTGGTCTACTTTTGAATTTGAAGCCTTTTGCTCCTGTCTTCTTTAATGACCTTTCCTCCCTCTTCTCTCCCAAGAAGATGTAAAATTCAGAAGTTGCTCCTTCTCTGCACCTGATCTCATAGGACCCACGGTAACACCAGAAAAAACCAGAATGATGGAAAGAGTTTTGACATTGTATTTTAGTAAATGTATAGTGCCAGGTAGGGAGGAGAAAATCCATTCCAGCATGCATGTTTGGAGGTGAGAAGTGGGAGGAGGCTGGAGAAGAGGATTTTTTTGCACTTTGGCTTCAGAAGATTGTTGTGAACACACTACAGGGACAGGAAAAAAAAGGGAAGGAAAAACATCTGTAATCCTAGCTTTTGCTCTTTTAAGCCTTATGAAATTCCAAATGAAGTGTGGATCCTTTTATAAATTCCAGGAGGAACTCTGGTGCTGTGATCCTTTTCCTTAACTCACCTTATTTGGAGCAGGGGTGTCAAGCTTGTTCGTTTAGAAGAGCTAGGGACTCCACCCATGTGACTTCACTACTTACCTTATGTGCCTTTAGGTATTATGTGGTACAAAAAGTAGAAAAAAAGGTTGAGTCTGGCAAAAAATATTTCATGTTCTAGCTTCATCGCAGTGCTGTTGCAATGTTGCATTTAAATTTGAAGTGAACATACAGGTAATTGACTTTGTGTTTTGACACTGTGGTGTTGTATAAGGACTGTGTTTAAAGCTGTGTGTAACAAAATGTTGATTACAGTTTCAGCTTTCTAACATCCTTGGGGTCAAATTCTGCCCTAATTTAACCATTGCTTAACCCTTCTAATTCTCCTGGTATAGCCCAGATTGAAAATGAGAGCAGAGTGTCTGTTCCAGTTTCACTGACTGCCCTACTTAACCACATATCAACCATGTATTCAGCGATATTGTCTGTCTTACACCCATACACATATCAACAATTTCAGTAAATGCTGACATTCTAACAGGAATGACATGAACCATTTGGTTAACATGCACATAAACACATCTGCTTTGTTTATATCTTTTTTTTCTGTATTGACTGAATGAGTACGGAAATTGTTAAGGAAAAGTCAGAGAGGGAGATCCAAGCTGAACCTCAAAGAATCCAGTTGGACATACTGAGCTTTTGTTGACTAATGATTGTTTTATTTATTTATATATTATGAAAGAAAGGTTTGTCCATACTTCCTGTATGACTCGTAGGCAGCTGAATTCAGTTCTAACTATGAACCTTTCAGGAACATTAATGATCCAGTAATAAAGACTTGCCTAAATCACCTATGCCTGCCACTCAGGCTGATTCTCTGTAGCACAAAATTAATTCTGAAGATCAGATGTGATATCTGCACAGAATAAAAAAAATCAGTGTTCTTTTCCCTCTTTTTTAAAAACATATCTTCAGTTTTCCCAGTTTTATTTGTGAATGTCTTTCAAGTTTGGAAATTCACAACTTTAGGGATCAAATGAAGTCTTGGCTATAAAAACTCCTAATTATTTGTTAGAAAACATGAATCATGCAATAGTGAATAGAATTAACAAGGAGATAGGGATCTGTATCTGTCAGGTGCTGAAACAGCATTTGCCTCCTTGCTGTTGTGTAGAATTGTTTCACCTTGTTTATAAATATAGCTTTAACATTTAGGAACTATGATATCTTGAAAGCATGGTATTTCAGTGAGAATGAGATAAATTCTTTATTTCATCTATTTGAAAGGCATCACTTTAGCAACAAAATGTAAAATCATACAGGTTCTTAATTTTACACATTGTTTACTTAAGTAAGTCTTACCAGTGTTCTCAGCACTTGAGAAGTAGTAGGTATAATAGAAGCATTATGTATATCCTCCTGTTGCTGAAAAAGCTTGTTGCTTTGCTATCCTTGTGGTAATTTCATTGCAATGTTACAGAATCACAGAATCAATTAGGTTGGAAAAGACTTGAGATCATTGAGTCCAACCTATGACCTAACGCTACCTTGTCAACTAGACCATGGCACTGAGTGCCACATCCAGTCTTTTCTTAAACACCTCCAGGGACAGTGACGCCACTGCCTCTCTGGGCAGCCCATTCCAATGCCCAATCACCCTTTCTGTGAAGAAATCTGTAATGTCCAACCTAAACCTTCCCCAGTGCAGCTTAAGACTGTGTCCTCTTGTCCTGTCACTGGTTTCCTGGGAGAGAAGACTGATCCTCACCTGGCTACAACCTCTTTTCAGGGAGTTGTAGGGAGTGATAAGGTCTCCCCTGAGCCTCCTCTTCTCCAGGCTAAATAACCCCAATTCCCTCAACCACTCCACATAAGACTTGTGCTCCAGACCCTTCACCAGCCTTGTTGCCCTTCTCTAGACACGCTCCAGCATCTCAGTTTTCCTACTGAATTTGGAGGTCCAGAACTGGACACAGTACTCAAGGTGCAGCCTCATCAATGCTGAGTACAGGGGGTCAATCGCTGCCCTGGTCCTGCTGGCCACACTATTGCTGATCCAGGCCAGGATGCAATTGGCCTTCTTGGTCACCTGGGCAGACTGCTAGCTCATGTTCAGCTGCTGTCAGTCAGTACCCCCAGGTCCCTTTCTGCCTGGCTGTTGTCCAGCCACTCTGTCCTCAGCCTGTAACGCTGCAGGGGGTTGTTGTGGCCAAAGTGCAGGACCTTGGACTTGTTAAACCTTATATTGTTGAATTCAGCTGTTTGATCCAGCCTGCCCAGCTCTCTTCTACCCTTCAGCAGATCGACACTCACACCCAACTTCGTGTCATCTACAAATTTACTAATGATAGACTTGATCACGTCAACCAGATCAACAGTAAAGGTATTAAAAAGGAATGGGCCCAACGCTGGTCCCTGGGGGATACCACTAGTGACTGGCCACCAACTGGATGTGGCA
>VZTJ01000540.1:203006-390638 GCA_013397795.1 Orthonyx spaldingii
CTCAGGCTGATTCTCTGTAGCACAAAATTAATTCTGAAGATCAGATGTGATATCTGCACAGAATAAAAAAAATCAGTGTTCTTTTCCCTCTTTTTTAAAAACATATCTTCAGTTTTCCCAGTTTTATTTGTGAATGTCTTTCAAGTTTGGAAATTCACAACTTTAGGGATCAAATGAAGTCTTGGCTATAAAAACTCCTAATTATTTGTTAGAAAACATGAATCATGCAATAGTGAATAGAATTAACAAGGAGATAGGGATCTGTATCTGTCAGGTGCTGAAACAGCATTTGCCTCCTTGCTGTTGTGTAGAATTGTTTCACCTTGTTTATAAATATAGCTTTAACATTTAGGAACTATGATATCTTGAAAGCATGGTATTTCAGTGAGAATGAGATAAATTCTTTATTTCATCTATTTGAAAGGCATCACTTTAGCAACAAAATGTAAAATCATACAGGTTCTTAATTTTACACATTGTTTACTTAAGTAAGTCTTACCAGTGTTCTCAGCACTTGAGAAGTAGTAGGTATAATAGAAGCATTATGTATATCCTCCTGTTGCTGAAAAAGCTTGTTGCTTTGCTATCCTTGTGGTAATTTCATTGCAATGTTACAGAATCACAGAATCAATTAGGTTGGAAAAGACTTGAGATCATTGAGTCCAACCTATGACCTAACGCTACCTTGTCAACTAGACCATGGCACTGAGTGCCACATCCAGTCTTTTCTTAAACACCTCCAGGGACAGTGACGCCACTGCCTCTCTGGGCAGCCCATTCCAATGCCCAATCACCCTTTCTGTGAAGAAATCTGTAATGTCCAACCTAAACCTTCCCCAGTGCAGCTTAAGACTGTGTCCTCTTGTCCTGTCACTGGTTTCCTGGGAGAGAAGACTGATCCTCACCTGGCTACAACCTCTTTTCAGGGAGTTGTAGGGAGTGATAAGGTCTCCCCTGAGCCTCCTCTTCTCCAGGCTAAATAACCCCAATTCCCTCAACCACTCCACATAAGACTTGTGCTCCAGACCCTTCACCAGCCTTGTTGCCCTTCTCTAGACACGCTCCAGCATCTCAGTTTTCCTACTGAATTTGGAGGTCCAGAACTGGACACAGTACTCAAGGTGCAGCCTCATCAATGCTGAGTACAGGGGGTCAATCGCTGCCCTGGTCCTGCTGGCCACACTATTGCTGATCCAGGCCAGGATGCAATTGGCCTTCTTGGTCACCTGGGCAGACTGCTAGCTCATGTTCAGCTGCTGTCAGTCAGTACCCCCAGGTCCCTTTCTGCCTGGCTGTTGTCCAGCCACTCTGTCCTCAGCCTGTAACGCTGCAGGGGGTTGTTGTGGCCAAAGTGCAGGACCTTGGACTTGTTAAACCTTATATTGTTGAATTCAGCTGTTTGATCCAGCCTGCCCAGCTCTCTTCTACCCTTCAGCAGATCGACACTCACACCCAACTTCGTGTCATCTACAAATTTACTAATGATAGACTTGATCACGTCAACCAGATCAACAGTAAAGGTATTAAAAAGGAATGGGCCCAACGCTGGTCCCTGGGGGATACCACTAGTGACTGGCCACCAACTGGATGTGGCATCATTCACCACCACTCTCTGGTCTCAGCCCTCCAGCCAGTTCTTAACCCAGTGAAGAAGGCACCTGTCCAAGGTGTGGGCTGCCAGCTTTTCCAGGAATATGCTGTGGGAGATGGTGTAAAAAGCATTGCTGAAGTCTGGGTAGACACAGCCTTCTCCACATCTACCAGGCAGGTCACTCAATCATAAAAGATCAGGTTGGTCAGACAGGACCTGCCCCTCCTAAACCCGTGCTGGCTGGGCCTGATCCCTTGGCTGTCCTGTAGGTGCCATGTGATTGCACTTAAGATGATCTGTTCCATAACCCTGCCAGGATCCCGCTCTTCTTGTGGGTGGGCATAAGATTGTCCAGCTTCCAGTTATCTGGGACCTTCCCAATTAGCCAGGACTGCTGTTAAATGATGGAGAGAGGCTTGGTGAGCTCTTCCGCCAGTTCCCTCCTCACCCTAGGATGGATCCCATCAGGTCCCACAGACTTGTGAGCATCTGAGTGTCCCTAACTGCTTCCTCCTGGATTATGGGGGGGCTGTTCTTCTCTCCATCCCTGTCTACCAGGTCAGGAGGCCAGTCATTCTGAGGACCACGTGTCCTATTCTTGAAAACTGAGGCAAAGAAAGTGTTAAGTATCTCAGCCTTTTCTTTATCTTTGGTGACTATTCCTGCCTGCATCCAATAAAGAGTGGAGATTTTCCTTGTGTTTTGTTTTGCTGTTAACGTATTTATAAAAATATTTTTATTATCTTTTGCAGAAGTGGCCAGATTAAGTTCTAATTGATCTTTTGCCGCTCTGATTTACTTTCTTCATGACCAACATCCTTAAACGCTTCCTGTCCCTTTTTTCCAAAGGTGATACACCCTCTTTTTTTTCCCTGTGTTCCTGCGAAAGGCAGTTCTTGCTGTGTACTTGGCATATGTGGATTACTTCTGAACTGGGTTCCTCCAAGAATTTCTTGGTACTAAGCTGGCATGGCATGTGTCACTGGCAACAGAATTAAACAATATTCTATCAAATTAATCTAATAGTTAATTGTGTTTACTTCCTTTTAAATAGAACCTTATATTAAAAAGTGTGAAATAAGGTAAATTCTGTTCATGCATTTATTTCCTGGCTTTAAATACTGTCCTTAACAATATTTACTGTGTTTGAACCAGTGTTTTCTCCTCAGTTCTGTAACATTCTGAAAGTGAAACTTATTCAAGCTGTCTAATTATAATGTCATACCAAATATAATATACTTTTTATAATCATAACAGTATTTAATAATGAATTAAGGCCTTAGTTCAGGAAAAATCTGTAGCTGAGTAGCTCTTTGAAGGCCTTAGCAGAAGAAAGTATGTCCAAATGGGTAGCAGAAAATGCAGTTCAATACAGAGAAATATTGAAACACCACTGCTCATTCATACAGAATGATAAATAAGTCTTTTAGTATGTAGGTTGCTAAAGAATGAATGGAGCAATAGGAATAGTAACTGCTTAAAAAAGCCCCCAACCCAACTTCTTTCTAGATTCAAGTGTCAAAGGAAAGAAAATGCTGGAGAAGAGGAAAGGTATGTGGACACATGCACGCATATACACACACTTGGACTCTAGAGAGAGAAAAGGAATTGTGTCTTTGTTACAAGAAAGAGTCTGTTCCTGTGATCTTTTCTAAACTCAAGTTGTCTTTTATTAGTTCAGTCTATATCACACTTTCCAATCTGTGTAAAAAGAAATCTTCAATACACAAATGCCAGAGTGCACGATTTATCTTTCAGCTCACCTGTGAAATGCCAGCCACCATATACCAACCAAGTTAAATGTCCTCAGAGGAGATCAACCAAAATGTTGGCAAGCTTACAGCTAGACTGGGAGCTCCAGACAGAGACACCACTGGGGTATATCTGTATTGCAATTGCAATACTAATCATGGTGAGTGACTGTAGTGAAATGTAGAGATGCTTTATTTTTAAACTCTACCTGGGCTAGTTCAGATACTGACGGAAAGGAACGGGGTGTGGGCTACATGCTGTGTTCCTTTTCAGTGTTGTGAACATACTTCGGGTGACATGCAAGATCGCAGCCTCAGCGTTTATTTTTATTTATTTATTACTGCTTCCTTAGGAAAAAACCTTGCGTAAGAAATCACAAGAAATTGTCAGTACAATACAGTAAATTAGAAGGAACTCAGGTCCTGAGAATCACATGGCAATCACCAACAGATATTAATAAAGGGAGAGGGGGTTGATGTGCATACAAATTCATCACACTTTGCCTTTTTAGTTAGGCTGCATTGTCATTTTATTCTGTAAGGACATACAGAGGATATATTAAATATTTTAGATAAATTATGCAATTAAAGGCAAAAAGTGAAGTATCCAATGATGTTCATCCTTTTGCATGTGCTCATATGCATCCTGCAGGTGTTTAGAAAAGAGCTTGGCTTTTGTTTTCCTAGCAGCATTAGTTCAAACCCAGTATAAGTTAAAACTAATCTATTATGTTAAAGCTTAGAGATTCTGTGTTCCTGAAGGGGAGCTGTGTCCTTGGGTAATGATAGTTCTTCCCCAAGCAGGATCCTAAAGTCCTTAGAGTTATCTGTGCTGCAGATGTCTCTTCTCTTTGGTACTTGTGTTAATGAGCCTCTCTGGACTTCATTTCCCCATTATTCAAACCCTGTTTTGAAGCGGGGGTCTGCCAGAACAGCAGCTTACCCAGTCTATTTGCTAAGTCTTCCTTCATTTGACTTCTGCTTCTTTCACCTCCATCAGAATGGAGGCACCCTATGGAAATCTCTTTCATGATCTTTCTTCTCAGATTTGAATTTTAAAGTGTCTCTTTTTTGGTGTGTCATACTGCTTCTTCCTTGTACTTAATGCAATATTTTCCTCTAAGAAATGGGAATAAGAGGGTTCAGTTGAACATCAAAAGTTTCTCTGACCACTGCAGCTTCAGTTAATAGTCACCTGCCTCTTTGCTTTTGTCCCCTAGTCTTTTCTGTATCACATGAACATGCATCACTACTTTGAAAGTCTTTCATAAGATACATTCTTCTTCTCTGTCATCTCATGTTTATTAGTGAGCTGATTCTTTCCTCCAAACTCACTGTAAGTCTTACCTATATGGAAGCATACAGGTGCTTTCTTCTGTGCTTTTCCTTCATTTTGAAAACACTATCCTAATATTATCTCAGTTTTCTCCGCTATTCCCATTCAAATCCCGGTTTAAACATCTCCTTTGTTGTGGTGCCTGCAGAATCTTCTCCCATTTCAGCCTTCTGAGCTAGACGGATGCTGTTCACTTTTTGTTTTCTTTGCTAGAGTGCTTCAAAATCAATCCTAAGGTATTTCTGGAGAGCTTCTGATTCTTGTTTGGAAACTCGACATACTTTATAATTAAGTGTTTTATGCACTGAGGTGAAAATCAGCCCCACACAGGGAGCAGGCTAAATGTGCATCATTTAGATCCCAGAAATGCATTAAAGTAGGCTGAATGACCAATGCCACAACAACTGTTAAATTCTCATGTTTTAAATGCATGTAGGTCTTAACAGGCTGCTTTGGCTACTGACGCCAAAGATTATGACTGTGGACAGCTCATTTCAGTACTGGATTTTAGGAAATTCTCAGGTTTAGTTTTAAAAGTATCAGCTCCTTTGAATACAGAGGTAATAATATTCAGAAGTTTCACATTTTGTTAAGAATCTCCCCATACCATGAATTTGCATCTGATTGACGTGCAGAGACCAAAGATTCATTCCACACTGAAGCAGCAGAAACCTTGCTGGATCCAGTGAACAATACCTGGACCTCATTCCTGGAGTTTCATACACCATTGCTGTTATAAATCATAGATTCATAGAGCGGTTGTGGTTGAAAGGGACCTTAAAGATCATCTACTTCCAACCCCCCTTCCATGAGCAGAAACACCTCCCACTAGACCAGGTTGCTCAATGCCCTGTCCAGCCTGGCTCTGAACACTTTCAGGGATGGGGCATCCACACCTTCTCTGGGCAACCCCAGTGCCTCAACAGCCTCTAAGCAGGTATTCTCTCTAAGCAGATTCTCTCCAACAATTTCATGTCTTTCTTATTTTGGGAGCAACAGAACTGGATGCAGCACTCCAGATGGGGTCTCACAAGAGCAGAGTAGAGGAAGAGAATCACCTCCCCTGACCTACTGATAATGCTGCTTTTGATGCGGCCCGATAGATGAAGACAATCTGATGCAATTTTGTATTTGAAACTGAACTTCTGCTTCTTTGTTTCTTTGTTTTTGAATCCCTTAAAAATTTTTGCAAGCTGGGATAATAATTTGAATTAAAGCATGCCACAGGAAGCGTGTTGGATGTGTAATGCTGCTTTCTACTGTGTGAATATGCATGTCACTGCAGGGTAGTCTGCTTCCCCATTCACCACTGCATCTCACCAGGCTACCCAGTACTACTGTGGGAGCAGCTAGGGATACTCAGTGCTACTCGCCTGCTACCTCCAAATCATGATTTATAGTGGAAAGCTGAGACTTGTACAAATTATTCTCTGTCTCTAGATCCAAAGGGCTCTATTAAATGAAGCCCCATCAAGGTGTATAATCTTCCCATTTATTTTTCAGAAATTACACGGACTTTTAGCCTGACTAATGCTAAAAATTAGCAGAGTTAGTAATGATAGATACAGATGACAACTTTTCATGCATGCAGAATTTGATTGTATTTTTAAAATAACATGGTAATTTCCTGTAATTCTGCTGTAGATTTTGAAAACTGCCATAGTCGATAGGAATGTTAGTTTTGCTGTCTAAGCCCTGGGAAATTTGGGGTTGATTTGAATATTGGGCCTTTTATTCTATCTTGCAGCTTACAGTTTCTGTTGTGTTACTTGTTTCTGTGGTTTGAAGCTATGCTTGTTTAGTTCATGACTAAAAGTAGCAATCAAATGTGAAAAAGCAGATGAATACAGTAAAATAGATAGACCCTGCTGGTCACCAGCTATGCAGAAGACAGTAAAAGAGAAGTAGTGTGTTGCCACTGAGATGAGCTCAGTTGGTCAGAGCGTGATGCTGATAACGCCAAGGTCGTGGGTTTGGTCCCCTTATGGGTCATTCATGTAAGAGTTGGACTCGATGATCCTTCCAACTCAGAATATTCTGTGATTCTGATTCTAAGGGAAAAGCAGTGCATGTGATAGTTCATGTACCAAAGGAGTGGCGAGGGCAGCTTTGTGCTTTCCTATAGCCTCACAAAAATCAATGATTCTTCTTATGTGGTAACAAATGTATAAGCACATGCAGAAATTATACTAATTACACTATTAACTGAGTTTTTTAAAAGGATTTCCATACTCTAATGAAGTAGCAGAATAGTCTTTAACTGAAAATCTCAGGGATACTGAAGCCTGGCAGTTAGTTTTGAACCCCTTCTTAAAAAGAATGATTTTGAATGTGAAAAGAGATGTTGCTGTTGAGCGGATGTTGAAACAAGGAGAACTCGAGATCAAGTGGCAAAAGAGGTCAATTTATTTATTAAATTCAGCTTTTATATACAAAATGGACTCTCACTTGATTGGCCATTAGCTGTATGCCTCCTGCAGCTAATTGGCCACCTGGATTCATGAGAGCTCGAATAACTTTATCTTAGTTTACATAAACAAATAGATTCTTTCTCACGAGAAAGAGGTTTCTGTGCTGTCACAAAGAGATAAAACTGCTGGTATAGTAGCATACCAAGGGTGCATGTGTGAGCAAGATATTGTATTGTATTTACCTGTTAGTTTTTGCCTTTAAGGGTTTGATGTAGATTTTCTAGATATAAGCAGGCACAGTTTTATATATGTCTCATTTATTCAGTCACCATTCAGTCTCTAAAATGGATCCTAGCCAAGTTGGCATGGTACAAAGCAGTGACTGCCTATATTTTCGAAACTAGAAATGCGACCCAAGATTGTAAAGAAACCACAAACATACACTCAACTAGAAACAGAAAAAAAGAGAGATGTTTTGTGTACCCTTGGCACAATACAGATTTATGGCAGTTTGAAGGTGAAGTTGAAAGCAGATACAAGCAATGTTAATACTTTAAATTGGCCATTTAAGTTTTCAAAGAGTCATCAAGGTTGGAAGAGACCATCAAGATCATCCAACCAAACTGTCAACCCAGCACCACCATAATCACTCATCAACCATACCCCAAGTGCCACATCCAGATGCCTCTTGAATGCTTTCAGAGGTGGTGACTCCACCACTTCCCTGGGCAACTTACTCCAATTCCTCACCCCTCTTTCACTGAAATTTTTTTTTGTAATATTTAATCTGAACCTCCCCTGGCTCAATTTAAGGTAATTTCCTCTCATCCTGTCACTTGAAACATGACAGGAGAGACGAACCCACACTTCAGTACAACCTCCTTTCAGGTAGTTGTAGAGACCAGTGAGGTTTTCCCTGAGCCTCCTTTTCTCCAGGCTCAACAACCCCAGCCCCCTCAGACTCTTTTCATAAGATTTTGCTCTGGACCCTTCACTGTCTTCATTCTCTGTGGATTTGTAAGCCATGGCAAAGCACTTCACTGTTCTCATCAAATTGCTCTGAAGAGAGGAAAAAGCCTGTTCTGGCCATGGATGTTTCTATGCCATGTGTTGTTCACAGACCAGTTATGATAATTATTAAAGTATTTTTAGAGGACAATTCTAAACTGGTGAAAATGGTGAAGATGTTCTGCCACTGGCTTTGATTTCCAACTGAATGCTGGCATGTTCAGTGTTGACTTGATTTTTGTACTGAACTAGACATAACTTGAGTGAGTTTTTTGTGCAATGTAGTTTTATCTCTTTACCTTTATAATGTGAATTGTCTTGAAGTGACTTTTTTAGGATGAACTGTATTTTGCAACTCTTACTCAAGCTTTCATTTAATGCTAATTGTCTAAAATTTTAGACCTCTGCCTTAATATAGCCCCATAACGGTGAGTATCTCTCTCCAGTCTCTGTAAAGACAGCTTTTAGATGACTTGTCCTGTGGAGTTCACTAGAGAGCCAGCTTTGTGACATGCATGGTCTGAGGACGTAA
Organism: Orthonyx spaldingii; assembly: GCA_013397795.1. Lineage (NCBI taxonomy): Eukaryota > Metazoa > Chordata > Aves > Passeriformes > Orthonychidae > Orthonyx > Orthonyx spaldingii. The sequence continues at coordinate 211,636 of VZTJ01000540.1, forward strand.
ATGAGCCAAGCTTAGTGTGAAGAGCTATCTTGTTTTAGGTCAGGTCAGCAGAGAAATATTCAAGCCCTTCCTTGCTTCTGAAGTATAGATACCGATCTATGTTACCCTTAAAGTACTTTAACCTGAATATCTGCCTTTTAGACATCCATTGCCTTATTATGGGACATGAATAAAGACTGCAAAGTCTACACAAAAAATGGCAGAGACAGGAAATATATCCTCGGAATTAAATTATGTTAAGTGTCTCTGAAAATAGGAAAAGTCTTGATCAGATTTAATCCAAATGTATATTAGATCAGTTTGGGATAGGGTTTAATCTCTTGTTGTAGTTTTACTGAGTAGAAAATTAAATAGCTGCCGGATGCTGCAGACAGGTGTTTGCAGAAAATCTGCTTTTGCACATTTATCACATACCAATTAACACTGAGATGTGGTAGCACTCTCCATTCTCTCTATGCTTCCTGGTTTTTAAGTGATCCCCACATAATTCAGTTATGCAAGGAAGATGTGCTCTCTTCTGCCTTTTAAGAGGCATAGGATTGAAAGAAGCTGAAGGACGTGACTGTGTGTAAGAAGACATTCCACAAGCTGAATTAAAATGCAACCAGAGTGGCTCCTGATAAAGGAAAATGTTTATTTGTAGAATAGGGATTCAACTGCAATTTGAAAGACTTCTGCTACTACTTCTTTATGTTACGTTCTCACCTAAAAAGGAAAAGATGTAGGAAAAATTGAGAAATGCTTTATCTTTGGTCAAAGGCAGAGATGGTCTTTGTGGAAAAACAAAACAGCTATTTATGCACAGAGGTATTTTCTGATGTAAGCTGAAAGAGACTGGCTGCTCATTTTAATTTCAGTCAACTAAAGTGAAATTAGCCTTCCTGTTGTTTTTGTTTGTCTTCTTTGAGCAGAGTCCAGGACTAGAGATGAAATCTCTGCAACAAATATTGGCAAACTCCAGGGTCAAGCTCCTGTCTTTATCATTTATTAAAAATGAGTGTTTGCAATCATATTATTTAAGGATTAGATTTAATCTTTAAATTATTTTTAATTAATTGATCCTGAATATATTTATTTGCCACCAGGTTAATTATTAAATATAGAAGAACATAAGAATATATATCTACATCTTCCAAAGCTCAGTTATTGGTATGTCCTGAATTTCTCTGAAATTCACATTTAATGCTTCTTATTTTTGCCATTTCCTTTGCCCTGTTATCTAATTCTATGTGCAATGTATTGAAAAGTCTGTGGTCTTCAGATTTGTGGCAGGTAGGTGTTTGTATGTGTACTTGTACTCGCAGTGCTTGTGTTTTAATTGCAGCCCCTGTTCGCCTGCGGCAGGATCAGCTGGTGATGCTGGGCAGTGCTGTCATGGCAGGACTCCTCACTGAGTAACTCCCGCACTGAGGCTCCTGTGCTGACTGCCAAACTGGCAGAATTTTTAAAGCTATGTTAATTTCTTCTCAAGTTGTACAAAGGCATTTGTAGAAGATGTGTGGGGTTGTATCTCTGGCAAAGCTCACTAGTGAAGGAGGGAACCCAGCAGTTTCATCTTGAAGGTGGCCTTGCATACAGATACTGTGATGGTGTGCTGTGAGCGCATTCCCTGTGTCCTCCATGCAGAGCAGCTCATGATACTTCACAACAAGCATCAATTAAACTGAAGATGACAAATGTTTTTAAGGAATCATTTACAGGATTTGACTTGGGGAGAATAAATGGGGGAGAAATTACAGTTACACAGAGCAGCAGAAATAAACGTCCAGCTTCTAACTACAAGGGAAGTTTTGCATCCTTAGAGGGGTAGGGGAGATCCTTACTCAAGAATATTACATGAATTACTTTTAGGAAAAGGGGTTTACAGATGTCAGGGGCTCTTACACCCTGCTGCTGATGTGGCAACACATTTTCTACAAAGTATAGATACAAATAAAGGTTTCTGTTTGTGAATATAATATAGGCTATAGGCTCTTGCATACAAGAAGAATAAGGCTATAGTCATTAGGTGTCAGAGAACATCAAAAACCTTAATTTTTGAATTTATTTACTTAGAAAATAAGTCAGTTTCCCCTGTATTACATCAGCAGTACATACATACATATCTTCCTTTTCTTGAGCTTCTTCACTGTTACTGGCTACAACAAAAAAACTAAGTACAGGGGCATGCTAGGTAGGATTTTCCTAACATGTTTATAGTATCACTTTAGGATGTGAAATGCGTCTTCTTCTTTTGCCTTCTGCCTTACTTATTTACATGGGAGATGTTTCTCCTGCATGAGGACAGAAAAGCATTGAAAAATGAGTGTGCACACACATGCAAGTGGTTTCATAAAGATTCTAATCAATCATTGCTGCTGCTTTTCCTGTGCTTCTCCATGGTAATAAGAGCCACCACATAGCTTTCGTCATGCAGCTCAGTGCATTTAGACATTCAAATGCATCATTCTTCTGTAAAATATGAGTAAGTAAAAGTACATCTCAAGTAATAGCACTGGAAATGTAGATAGGAATTCTTCACCTCCAGTGCAGATTTGTTACTGGATACCATACTGTTGCTTTGATGGCAATGAAATTTGTTCCACAATTTCATCATGCAAGGTTCAGAACCTGCTTTTCAGCTTGCATTCTTTATGCAAGTTGGTCTCCTAATCATACAGATCACAGATAATTGTTCCCACCACCTCTGTCTGTAGCATCTTTGAAATTGTGTTCTTCTCTCTCTTTTAAATGTGGTTTTTTTTAAGTTAGAGACCACACATGAATAAAAGGGGTACAGAAAAACAAAATAATTGATTTAATAAGGGAATTACTGATGTTTTAAGCAGTGTAAAAGCATAAAGGAAAGATAGTATTTTTAAAAAATCTGTGTTAAAATCCATAAGAAACCCACCAGTTTCATAAGAAATTGCACAGAACCTCCCACAAACAGAAAAGAATGGAAACACTATGAAAATAAATACATTTGCTAACTTTCTTGAAAAGGTTGTTTCCAATGCCATCACTTCTGTGAAAGTTCCTGTGTTGGCAGAGCCATAAAAGCCCATTATTTTGTTCTTCAACTTAGTTGGACAAGTGCAACAAAACAAATTGTGATGTGAGAGGGGAAGTTGGTGAGTTTTTCTTTTGTGTATCCAATACCATCTGAACCAACAAAGACTGCTGTTTTCCCAGCTTCCTATATAATACCAATATGTGTGTCAATGTAAATAAAAATAGAAGATGGCTTAACATAAATTTCCTCTTCCAATGGTTAACGTGGAAAAGAAAAAACCCAGAGAAAAGTGGTCAATCTCCAAGAGAAATGCTTCAGTTCCTTCACCATCCTGAAAGGGATGTATCTTTCAAGAATGTGTCTGTAGCACTGTGTTACTTTGCAGAGATTTTTCTGACTGCTGCAAAATCTTCCTGTGGCTCCCTTTGAACTGCAACATCTGTGTGCAATTGGCAATATAGAGTTACAAATAAAATATCAATTAATATGTACCAGTTTCTAGACTTTATAGAAGAAATGGTAGGTTCTTAGGTACAACCCTAGCTGGGAGTGGTGCAATCTAGTTCCACGCAGAATACTAGAGGCTGTATCAAGTATTTCCATCATAGATTTTGAATCTGCAAGACCCTGTTCAACTCTGATATCAGGTAGGACTTCAGTGAAATGGTGCCCACTTCTGCCAGGTCAGAATTTGATTTTATGGAGATGAAAAAGCTGGAATTTTCTTAAGGAATTAGGCTGCTGTAGTAGTGTATGGTGAAATTAGAGCTAACAGAAATGTTAGTAAGGTTTCTTTATGATGGAGGTTTTTAGCAACGTATGCAGAGACAGAAAGCATCAAATTATTTGCTTTGTAGGAAGCCCTTGAGTATGCTGTTAGCATCAAATGCAAACAACATTTAGTCATTAGTGACCTGCTCAGCTGCTTGAATTGGTGACCTGAAGGAGAAAGACCTATTACCAATCCACAGAAATAATGTCTTCACTTACAGTGAATCTTCAACCCTGATACATTAAGAAAAATCACTGCTCTGTGACCATCATACTCATACTCCTGCTTAAGTGATGGTCTGTGATGTCTGTTTCTCAGCTTGCAAAATGAGGTACGGGTAAGCTGTCACCAGCTATTGAGAATGCATTTCCTCAGCCTGCCCTGCCTGCTCGCGCATCAATGCCCACCGTGAGACAGACCTGTTCAAATCTTCCCGACTTTGCAATTGTCTCACCCTCTAGTGGCTTGTCTGGGAAACAAGATGTAAATGATGGTTAAATCTGAGTGCTGGTTCTTAAATTCCAGGATGTCGTTCCCTCTATCTTCAACTGAAGACTGTGTGTGGATGTAGTTGCAAACTATGCTGTAGTGACTGACTAATTTCAGTCTGATTGAAATTGAGATGCTGTCCACGATGCTAAAAATCTTGATTACAGGGAATGTCAGGTAGAATAGGGTTTTCCACTGTTTTTATCATTTATATAGGCTGGCCATGTGTTTCCATGGCAGTTTGAAAGGGTGGTATTTTGATATTATTCATATCTAACATAAAATCTCTTTTAGTATGTGCCTGAGACCTATGTTGTTGGAATGAAGCCATGAATTTTGCTCTCAGAAAAGCATACACACTATGAGGTTAAGTGACACCATATCAGTGTGAAGCAGTGCACTTGCATAGCTTCTTTATTTTATTTGAGCGCTGTCTCTTCATGTTGATAGAAGGACATTCTGCTCAAAATCTCCTGAGGTCCTGTTTATTTGTAAAATATGTATGGTCATCCAAATAGTGATATCTGAACAAAAGAATTCATGAAGGCATGAGTATGGACAGGGTATTGACTCCTCACTGCTTCAAACTCTCTTGGCATTCAAAATTACATGACAGAGAATTTTGTAACTACAGTGAATGGAGATAAAATATTTAATACCTGATGGCAAGTGAAAATCAAGGTGTTAATGGAGTTACAGAGATTTGGAAGTACGGATCTGTTTTATACTGATCATTTTTTTGCCAGAAACATAAGTTGTGTGACAACTTTGCTGAAAATATGTTGCTCATGGAACAAGCAAAATTGATGCTAGTACAATATAGTAGCTAATTTATGATATATTATTTGTTTTAGCTTTGTTCCACTACTGTTCTTGCATTATCTATTTAGGAAGTGTTTTTTCAGGGTATGATGAGTTGGTCAACTGAGAAAATTTCATGAGTTAAATCTCATTGTTCTGCACACAAGAAAAATTCCAAATTGTTTAGATTTCGACAGTAAATCCTTCACTATAAACAGAGCTTTTAGATTTCAGACTATTGAAATCATTGCAGTACTGTTTCTCCCAAAATACTGTAACCAATGTTCCTTATCTGTTTCCATTGCTACTTTTGGTCAGTATAGGATACATTATTGATTGCTTCTTACTTTTAACAGTACTAGTATTTAGGAGAGTAAACACATAGATCTCCAAGTCCAGTGACAAAATATGACAAGGTTGTAAAGCTGGGAACTCTTGAGAAAAGTTATCATTAGTTTTTCTAGCTTCTATAATCTTTCTTAACCTCTCCAGCTCCTTGCAGATAATGCTGAGATAGTTTTTGCACTAATCAGCATACACAAACAGGTGTCTCAACTTTCTGCAGGAACTGTTTGTGCAAGTCATGGGTTTGTTCTACTTATACTGAGAATTACTCCAAGGAAGCAAAGAAAAAACACTCATTAAAATGAGCAACTACTTTTAACAATGTAAAGTACAGGCAAAAGTTACTGTGTGTTGCAGAAGGAGTGGTGTTTGCATTTAGCATTCATCACTTCTGTATCCTGCTGTGTCAAAGGTCTGAGCCTTACTTGTAAGGAGGTCTAAGGTGTATGAATCGGCCAGTATGGGATTATTTGCTGGTTTTGTTCATTTTACATAGAGATCTCTCTTCTGAAAGAATTTTGGATAGAACTAGCATAAATTAGGTTGTGAAATGAGTTGCCATGTGTTCCCTTAGTACAGATCATCATAGTTCAAAAGGAGATGTGAATTTTTAAAACCAGTGAGGGATGCTAGAAGAGAAGCAGGAGAGGATTTGCCTTCATGTGAAAAGGTTGTTATGTAGAATAGGGTAACTGGCTTCTGCCTCTGTCATGAGCTTAAGACTATGAGTGCCTTAAAAGTGACATATGTGTCTATGGAGTTTTGTTTGTTTATTTCCTAATAATAGGTGTGTGGAAACCAGAGCTTCCTTGAGTGATTCAGGTGCTTTCCCAGGCTCTGATGATATACTGTGTGTATTTGCATCGCAAATTCGAATGCAGTACAAATAGAGTAATTATTCTGTCTCTAAAGAACTTGATTAATCTTCCTGTCTGTACATGGCAGAACTGTTCCAGCTCAGCTTTACACCAGAAAGATATATATTGTATTTGGGCATAGGGAAGTCCCCATTATGGAAAATGTACAAGTCACTGGAACCAGTGGGCCATAAATTTTGGATGGAAGTTTTGTTAATCACAGGTAGAATTCCTTGGAAATCATGTCTTTTTAAGGGGGCTTTTGGATAAGGATGTGTGAAAGGGTGTTGACTGACAGACCTCATTTGCTCCAGCCAGTATGACTAGATCAAACAGGCAAGAGGAAAAAAGAAAAAAGAAAAAAAAAAAAAAAAAAGGAGCAAGTTGCTGGTAAAGGGAACTTGCTCTGGGAAGCAAAACTACAATGACAGAGCTAGTCAAGAGGTGACACGAGAATTTCCTGGGAGGGAGGAGCAAGAGAGCTTGGGAGGAAGGGAAAACACAGCTACAGAAAGGAAGGAATAAAACATTTTTTAGCCAGCTTTGGAGAAAGGTTATTGTAGGGTAAAGAGAGAAGTCAAAAGGCACCTCAATTGATGACATAGTAGATTTGACAAATTTATTTGAGATTTTTTATTCAATGTTTTTTGCCTCAACACCACTGGAAAAAAGCATCACATGCTTACAAAACTTCTCAAGTATTTTGTATGATTGCCTTTTTAGCAGTGATTTCAATACTGTACTTTCAAGCCCTGACAATTTGTGATGAGAAGTTCTATTACATGATACAGCTATGGAATCCATTGCATTTTGTAATTTTTTTTCACTTATGTAAAATTTTGTAGCTGTAGCTTGCTGCTCACTAACCTTGAAGTGCAATAGTCTCATCACTGAGATGATGCTATATTTTCTTTCATGACAGAAAAGAAACAATAGCACAACAAAAGGACAGATTTTCAGACTTCATGAATGTGAACTTCATGTGTTCATTGATCTGCTCTTTTGAAAATTTAGCAATGTATGCCAAATCAAACCTTAAGGCATTAGAATCTGAAATCTTGCTCGCCTTGGTTTTCCAAGAAAGGCAGAGAAAATATAAGGATTACTTGAAAGTGATTATAACCATTTTTTTAAACTTCATTCCAATTTGGGAAATGGCAAATCTTTGCGTAACATCATTATGTTAGATTTCCTTACTGTTAATCTCAAGATTTTTCAGGGTAGCTACTAGATTAATGAAACTGATTCAGTATCCAGAGAAATGAATTGTTAGTGAAAATGCTGATATATGCTGACAAAAGTTCTTTTCAGATTCTGCTTGGACTTAGCGGGGAGGCTGTAGCTCAGATAATTTGTGTATTTGTTTTGGGTTTTTTTGTTTGTTTGGTTTTTTTTTACAATATAGGTTGGATTTTTGAAAGAGGCTCAACAGCTTCATAGTTCAGCATGTAATCTGTATTTACTTGCTTGCAAAACGGGATTGGGATGCTACCAATATAGTAAACCCAATGTTTAGACCTTAATTTCATAGAAGATCTAGTTTTGAGTACTTAATACTAGCAATGAAGCAAACTCATACATGACATGACATCATGAGTTGGTGTCTCTTATTCTACTGGTCCAAGCTTGATCACATAATTTTGAATAGCTACCTTTGAGTAGACTCCAGAGTAGACTTTATGCTGAATCAGATTATTCTCACCTAAATTTGATCAGATTATATTCATTTCTTCACAGCTGTCAGAAAGTCAGAAAAATGAAAAGGTCCATGAAGTCAACACAAAGTACTACATGAGTTAATTAAACAGAAATGCAATTGCAAGTTCATATCTTATCTGGAAGCATTTTATTGCCAAGAGATCCAGTATTAAGGCATAAAATTCCATTTTCCGGGCTAAACACAGGTGGATTATAAAATGAAATGTTACTTCTGAAAATTGCCCTTGATATTTAACATATATTAAGAGTTGTAAAGTTTCAGCTATTGTATAAAAGATGTAAGAAGAGATTTTTACTCTCTTTTACTAAGACCACATATTTTACAGTACAATCTACTATAATAAACTATTTGTAATGTAAACACCGTGAATGGTTGGTTTTGTTTGGGGTTTTTTTTAACTTTTTTTTTTCCTTGCTTCAGTGCCATGTAGGGGTAGCTGTCTTTTGGTTGTGGGACACCTGAGAAAAAACAAGTAAGGTTTACATATTGTTGAACTTCATATGTGTTTAAAATACTCCAGCACTTTAAACTATGCCTAAGATTTTCGGTCCCAGAAGTTTCAGCTTCAGCAAACGAAAATTTTCAGTTGCACCTTAGAACATGCAGTTAATGCAATGCTGAATTGATTTTGGCAGGCACTAAGCAATTGTTGACATGAGTAGATTGGAGAAATCTAAGCAGGTGGGTCATTCCATAAAGTGACTCTCAAATCTTAGTAAAATAAAAAGTCTCTATGAAGATCTGGCCCAAATTTTTCTGAACAATTGGTACTTAGTCCAAATAAGGAAGCAAGTCAAACATTGTTATTCCATGTCCCACACCATATGTGTGAGCATGAATTTTTACTTTGTACTACCTTTCAGCATCCCTACCAGGCTATTACAAAAGGCAAACCTCTAAGGGCCCCAGGAACAACAGGCTCCTGCTTTCTCTTGCCTCAGACTCCTGGTGGAAGAGGTAGAGTAGTGTCTCAAAATGCTGCAGTAGGTGTTGAATCAAGGTTTTGGCAGCTTGTACAAGGCGAAATCTGCAATTACCAGTTTGTATTCTGTCTTCCAATGGAAATGTGTGTATTTACATACACAATAAGATTTATTCTGACACAGGTGTAGTTTATCATTATCTTTGTGGGGCCAAAGTTCAGTAAATCAGCCCGACATTTGCTTTGGAGTTACTGGAAGGGAAGCACTTTATGATTTGTGCTTAGCCATCAGTTTTAGTTAATCTGATTACAGTTTTGTTGGGTCTATCCTGGGACCAGCTTCAGTGTTGCTGAATAGGAGAATCTGGTAAAGGTCTCATTTTGAACATGTTCTAGAATTTGTAATGTATCCTATAATATGTTATGTGCCAACACAGTTTAAAAATCAAGAAACTTTGGTTTTTCAGGGGTAATTAATTCCCTATTTAAGAAGAATTAGATTGGATTTTCTGAGTTATGTTACATCTTCTGGCATTAAAAAATGAAAGGAAACTTCACAGTAAAAATTACTGTAGAGCCTGTTGACATCTGAAGCTTAGGAGCAGACATATTTAAGGAAGAAAAAGAGGGTCAGTGCTTCATTGTGATGAAATGCATTATAGCAGAAGATCCTTAGGGACAAGTGACTTTCAGGAAAGAAGTAGGGAATCTAGAAACAACAATACACATTTCTCTTAAAAGGTAATAGATGCTTCCCCCTACCTAGGAATGCATGGTTTTTGGAGGCTAGATGAATTCCTAAGATCTGGGCTTGTCAATAAAGCTCCTTGAACTTGATTCATCAGCATGCGGTCTCTTTTATTTTTGCCCCAGTTGCTGTCCTGCTGTGCTGGCTAGCTTGCAGCCTTTCTCTTGTTTGCTCTTATCCCCTCCTTCCAACCTCCAGATGGCCAACTCTCTGCCTCTTTGGGATTTGGCTGTGTTGGAGACCTTTGCTAATGGCTGTGGTAATCAGGCTGGAAAGGAAGAGTAAAGTCAGCCTTCTTGGGAGACTAACACATTAATATGCAGCTTGAAAGGTACCTGCAGTTCTGCCTTGTGTCATTTATAGGGCTGCTTTTAGATCTTGCGTGATTTCCCGGAGTATCGTGCATCAGTTTGTACCAACAACGGGTGTGTTATGTAAGTGGTGGCAGAGGTTGTCTCGTGCCAGCATCTCAAGTAATGCACATCATGACTCTCTCTTCATGTGGTATCACTTCTTACTTTAAGAATGCACAAACACAGAGGGCTCATAAGAGATCTACAGAGGAACTTTTTCTCAGGCACATAATGATAGGCAAATATCTCAGGATCAAAGGTAAGTCAAAGAAAAATGGCACTGAGTAGAATAAGTCAACTCAGCTAGTGCCTAACTACATGACAGACCCATGGGCAACTCCAGAGCTGTCAGTTTCACTGCCTGTGGAGCCCAGTAAGGAGCCAGATACTGGTGTTTCATGACTGTTTTCAGCAGCTTCCCATCTGGGCTTTGTGATGGCCCGTGTGTCAGGTTGGAGTGGGAACTTTCACTGTGCTGCTGGGGTTGGGCACAAAGGAAAACAGATTTTCTGAGGTTATGGTAATTAAAAATAAATGGTTGTGTCTGGTTTTAATCCAGATTCTACCTGCCAGTTATTAAAGAGCAAATCCACCTCTCAAAAGAAGCCTGCAGTTTTGCTTTATTTAAGGGCACACATTTCAATTGTGTGAACTTGCTGTTTATTTCTAGATTTTGAGCAAAAGTAGGAAGCATGTCCATATACCTGTATTCACATATAAAAACCGTCTGGCCTTTAACTGAAGACGTAATCTAGAAAGAAAACAAAAAGTATTTGACTTACTTTTGTTGAGCTTGGAGGTAAAAAAAGGGGTAGCTTTCTTTTTTTATTTTTTAGTTTTTATAAACAGAATACCTCACCAGTGGAAATCAGTTAAAAACAAACCAAGCCAGCGTCTCATCGTAGGAGAGTTCTTGCCATCCATGTTCTGGTGTAACCTCCATGTAAGTTGCTATAGTCCACAGTCCAGGGAAAGATGGTGGAGTTTTACCCTTTATGGGCAGAGCCAGCTGCAGGTGCAGGTGTCCCGCATTGGGTGGACTTTGCTTAGGGTTGAGCACATTTCCACATTAGCAATCAGTGGCACTGTTTTGACTCAATGCATGTTCCACAACTGAGCAAGTTCGACCCTGAGCAGGGGACTAGCATACAACCAGTAAATGGTTTGGATACAGTTTAACTCTAAAATTTGCACATGAACATGCCATTTGGACAAGAAAATGTGTAAGTTGCGTAAAAGAACTTGCCACCTGCAATTGCAAATTACTAGGCTGAGTTGTTTCCTCAAACATAAGGGTCTTAATTTTCAATTTGATTCATCTAATAATTTTTTTTCCCCCCAAATCTGGCTTCATCGTTTTTTTCCCTGTGACAATGAGCTAGGACTATTTGGGTTGACTTGTGAATGGTGAGAGAAGCGCTTAACATTTCAGAATGCATTCAGAAGCTACCTGAGATGCAGAAAATCTGAATGCTTATAAAGGCCTTGAACTGTAGGATGTCTGTTTGTTGTAATCCTCCTCTTCAACCCAATAGCCCTGTGCTGCAGTGAATTATTCTAAAACACATTCTAGAAAGGAGATGTAATGGCCAAAACAGGAGTATAACGGACTTTCCAGAATGTTTATGAAAACATAAGTATGCACATGTGCATAATGCACATGAAAACAAAAGTATAACAGACTTTCCAGAATGTTCCAGAATGTTTATGACAACTCAACAGAAACCACTTTATATTTTCAAACATGTTAGTTTTCATAGATTGACTAATAAGAGCTGAAAACTTAAACCTACCTGAGGTTTAAAAAAAAAAAACAACAACCCAGCCTGGAAAACAGACCCATGTTGTCCCCATTTTTGGGGAAATTCTGGCTCTACTGTGATGGACTTCATCCAGTTTCCACTCTGGAGTAAGATTTTTCTCTTATATTAGTGTCTGCTATAGTTTCTGAGTCATCTTTCATGATATCTTTTCATTGACTGTAAAAGAAGCTGAATCAGATGAATGAGTTGACCCTTTTATAATTTCTGAACAAATTATTCCATTGATAAATGTATAATATGATAGATTTATTCAGTTTTGATAGTGCAGGCAGTAAAGTAACATTGCACCCTGACAGGACACCTTTTGAAATTCTAATAGTAATAATAATCAGGTAATTAGAGCCAGTTCAGTGTTTTTTCAGTACTAGTGTATGTTTTCTTTCTGTTAAATTACATCAGAAGTAAAAACAAAGTTTAGTAAGAGTGCTATAAATTAAATTACTTCATTCCCTTACTCCTGAATTTGTAGTTTAGAAGTTCAAGAAGTTCCAGTTACTTGTATTCCTCAAAATATCATAGAACCATAGAACCATTTGAGTTGGAAAAGACCTCTCCCAACAAACAAAGGTAATATATTGTGACAGTTGTGTATCACAACTGTATTGTCTCTGTATTACTACAAAATCCTGACATTAATGGAAAATTGTTTGAATAGTTTTCTAGATGTTAAAAAATGCAAACATGAGGTTTGAAGTGGGCAAACAAAGTCTTGATCCCAGGCTGGTGAATGCAATGCATGTCTCAGCTTTGTGTGTACAAAATGTTAGAAGAATGAACTGGGGAAACCAGCACTGGTACAGGTTGCCCTTAGGAGCTGTAGATGTTCATCATTGAAGGCTTTTCAAGACTCAGCTGACAAAAATCCCTGAACAACCTGGTCTGGATTCAGTATTGACCCTCAGTGGAGAAGGGAGGTCTCTTTAAGCCTGAATAACTGTGATTTTCTGATCCTGTAAAAAGTGAGCTTGTGAAAAGAAGGAAATATTAAGGGAAATGTTGGTATCAGAGAATTTCATAAAGATTAAACAACAGCCTGTCTCTGCTTATAAAAAAAAAGGGAAGAGATTCCCTGTGCCCTGCAGGGAGTCACAGTGGGTTTGAGATTGTTCCCAGAGGTTTCACATCTTAAAGTTCCTGCTATAGGGAACAGTACTAGAACATTGAAGATGACTATGACATGTCATTCCCAGCAGGTAATCCCATCCAAGACTGGTAGTGTGATGAATGATGTCATATCACAGTAGACAAAGAAGTACTAAGTTATTACCTCTGATTTAGCCAGAGGAACATTGAATTGATGAAATTCTTAAATTGGGACTTTGGAAGGAGTGAATGTGCAAACATATATATTTTTTGTACTGTTTGATCTGTGTAAACTCTTGACATAGGCTAAAAGTGTTTGTTGCATTGGTAGTGTTCCTGACTAAAACATCTGCTGCTGTTGTTCCAGAGGGTTCCCAACTGGTTCTTCTTTCATTGTTTTGTTTTTCTTCTCTATTGGTATCTCCAGAAGACTTCTTGGACTAATATCCACCGTCCGAAAGGATGCATATATCTCATTTTTGCAAGTATACCACTTAATTCCACTAAAATGTCTTACAAGTAGAACTTGTCTTGCAACTTCTAAGTTTTATGATAGAAATTACGGTTTATGTTGACCAAGTCAAAGAAAAAAGTATTTCTCAAATCAGAATACCTTAGAATTGATGTAGGAGGCTAATCTGCTTCATCTGTCAAGCTATTCCATAGAAATTCGTAGTTCAGTAGTTTATGTCTTTACTCTTCATCATATACTAGACTCCTGTACCAGTCTTCTTAGCAAGAGCGCATGTTGTGGTATTTGGTGGTGCCTCATATGGCAAGAGCCATCAGAGCGCCTCCATAAAACATATTGGTCAGTGTATCTCATAAGAGACTTTCTCATTCATTTGTCAGTTCTGCTGGCAAGAGTTCACAATTGGATGAAGAACAGAAGAGTTAAATTTTCTATGGTAAAGGCAGAGAGAGAATTCCCATGTGCAGACAGAGGTACTTATAATTCCTGTGTACTGAAGATACCTGCTCCCTTTCCCTCAAAACAATCTAGTTGTGTTCCATTTTCACTAAATTTTGTTCTTTAAGTTTTTCTTTGTTCAGGTATATGTTAGATGATAAAACCCGAGTTTAGAAATGTCAATAGCTCACTCAAGTTTATGCAATCTCTGCTCATGAAAGGTGTTAGCTTGAAATTCCTCGGTATTCAGTATGATTTCCCGCTGCCTGCCAAGTGGGTATTGGTGCAGTCCTAACTGTAGAAATACCCTGTTGCAATAATTTTAAACAACACATACATGAACATTGTTTTTAGAGCAGCAACTGTCCTTTTCAGTGTAAACATTTTTTTTTCCTGCTGTAGTAGCAATTTTAATGTGGGCAAGCAGTATTCCATTGGATTTTTTATAGGTGGTATCCTCAAATTACACAGAGAAGGTTTCCCTTTCCCTTACTACCCCAAGTATGCCCATTTACTTCTAAGCTGAAAAATAAGTTGATTCATACGAAAGGTACTAAACTGTTTTTAAAAGAAGTTTGGGGTTGTTTGTTTTGTTTGTTGTTCTTTCACTATACTGTGTAGCTGGAAAACTGCTTCTGTTTACATACTTTCAAAGACATTTAATTGATTTTTTTTACCAGGTAGTATTTAGGTAATGCTATTTGAAAGAATGTCTTGTGTGTTGGATATCAGAGATAACTGGTATGATACTGGCAGAGTTCAGAAGGTAGTGGGTCAGGTCTTGAATTTGCTCTGTCACTCTAGCAAGGTTCTTAGGCAATTGCTTAACTGCAAACACATGAAGAACCCTCTAAATTGCATGGAATACAATTACATTTATAACTTTAAGGAAGAAGTTGTCTCATATAATTCTTTCAACATATGTACAGAGTAGAAGTTTATTGTTTCTGAAGAAAATGCTGTTCTTGTTTGCTGAGGGTAAAGAGAGAAAAAATAGGAGCTCTGAAATGAGGAGGTAGACCTGTACAGAAAAGTAAGGCATGTGATAGTAAATATAGAAGAATATAAGTTATGCCATTATATTAATATTTTACGTCCCTCCTTTATTTTCTTACTGGCCTCTCTTTTCACTCTCTCAAAACAGGAGGATTTCTAAAATCACTACAATTCAGTGTCTGGATATATTCTGTCGTGCTCTTTGTAACACCTGAAGTTCATCTGAAGAAAACAAAATAGGCTTCTAAATCATTTGGCTATATCTCAAAATTTTTAGTTCACTTTCTTACAGGGCTTACTTTAGAAAAATACTAACTTATTCCTGTAGTTAATCTATATTATTAGGAGAATTGTTTACTTTGAAAGGACATTCAGTGATGGGCTCCACAGAAGGGTCTGTTACCAGTATCTGTTATACTTTTCACTTTATTCTTAGAACCTGTTCAGTTCTGTGGTAAAGTATCTGGGTGTCTGAGTGTACAGAGCTTATGACACAACTCTCTTTTCAACAAATGCTGTTACAGAAGTACCTTTTCCGTGCTCTTAAAAAACCAAGGATTTGAGATCCTGCAGTGTAACCACATCAAGAACACCAAACTATGCCAATAAACTTCTGATAAGCCATTGGTACCAGTTCCATTTTTCTTAGTCTTTAGAAATCTTGGTGTTCTCCACATACTTACCAATGCTTCCTCTAACAATTGCCTAAATATTTCTCACTTTTAGATTTCAAATATAATGCAGCAGTCTTCTGATCTGGATACCCAAGCATGGGGTTCTGTGACAGTATGTGTGGATGACATTTTTCAGTAATCTTTCTACTTAGGTACATTTCGTAATTCTTTCAGCACGTTGTCTTATATATACAGTCGATGATACTTGGCTGTTCTCTGTGTTCAGGTTCACTCAACAACATATAGGCCTAAAAGTTTCCTTTTTTTTGACACTGAAGAAGTATAGCATTGTTCTGCCAGCTATTTCTAAATAAGAAAATACTTGTATGCGTGTTTGTGGTATAATAATATATCTTATGATTTAGAACCTGAAATTGAGCTATGAAGAGGCAGAGACCTCTTCCTAAATGAAACGGATGGTGCTTGATAGAAATTAATCAGGTGGACTTTTAAAATTCCTTGGAAGGAAGAAGTTATATAAGTACATGTAATAAAACTAATGCTGAAGAAAATTGAAACTAATAAAGCTTTTGTAAGAGTTTTCTACACTATTCCTATATCTAGAGCATTTCAATGGCAGAATCGGAGTTAGCTATTTAGTACTTTGTCTTTCAATGTAAATGGAAAAAAAAATATTAAAAAATAGTCAGATATTGAAACATGCAGATAGAAACCATAAAATTACCTAACCTTGATTGAAACTACCTGAGTAAGTTTCAAATACATGGTGTGGAAGCCTGACTACTTTTTTCCCTCTTAAAACCAAAAATCGTCATCAATTTTTAATCTGGGTTTTTTTTTAGTCTTTCCAAATATATCAAAAGTTTTTCAGCAGGTAAATAGTTCTGTTATTTCCTAACTTTTGAGTATTTAATTTTGTATGTATTGTATATAATATCTATATATCCCATGGAAACAAATTCAGCTTATAACCAATGAAAGTGAATGACAAAAGAGATGTGTCTGTTGCTGTCATGTCCCTTCATCTTCTTTTGTGTTAATATTTATTTTCTCATGTCATTGATTTCAAATTCTTTAATATCTTGCTGAAGCATGAGCCATTGAAATTTTCAGGGTATGGTGTGTTGCAAGAGGAAAAATATATGTTGTGTGTCTACTGGATTGGGCTATAGGTAAAGAAAGAGCTATGAACAGTCACTGTTTCAGGTAAAATGCTTAAAATTGATGGTAAAATGTTCACTCACCTAAGTGGTCTTCTATCTGCTATACATGTGCATACTGATTTTAGATATCGAAAAGTCAGACAAAGAGCTACCTACATATTTCTCGAGTCACATAAGACATGCAGAAGCTAAATCAAAGTATGGGTTTAAAACATCAAAAGTCTAAACAAGGTTTAACACTTACGATGACAGTAGTATCCTATCAACAGCCATTTCCAAATCCAGGCCTCCTCCTAACAGTTCGGTCATTATTTATCATGCTTAAATGTCTTATATAGGAAATGATAAAAGAGGGGGCATTTGGCTACAGTTACAATGTGGTACTTACTGATAATTCAATTGAATCAACATATATAAATCCTGTTGCTAACTAAATGATGATTTCTTATCTGCTGTTCAGTATGGAGACAACTAATCTAATGTGAATAGATAATTGTTGGGCAAGGGCTTGTGAATACATGTACAATTCTCTTAGTATCTCTGTGTTCAAGGTAAAGACATGCAATTAGATATAAGGGGATACTGAGAACACGCACAGACATGCATTACTGTCTGAAAAACAGAATGCATGACCTAAAGAGAGACTTTTTGCAGTGTCTTTTGTGGATAATACAATGATCTCAACTAAAGAGGGTGTGTTTTGCATTATCAGACCACCTAGATTTGCTATTGAGATAGAAGATATGTTTATAGAAAGATTTTAGGTGTGCTGTTCACTAATTCTTTTACTATCTAAAAATGTATTTTTATATGTCCTTGTTTTTCCCTGCCAATCACATAATCAGTTAGTCCCTGTTTCATTTCTTGTGGGGCTAAGCTGGCTTCCTCATTTTTGCAGTTCATCAATACAAAACTGATTTGAAGCTGAGCTGTATAATAATAAGCCTTTCAGCAGCCAGGCTTGACACTTGCCTTGTAATTAAGGCCTTGATGGTTGTGTTGATGGCAAATGAAAGAAAATGGCTTTGTTCTCAATTCCAGAGGCTTGATTGCTGGTTCTCGTTCTCACCTGAATTCGACCCATTCTGCATTGTGCACATGATTGCTGGAGTGTGAGTAATTGCAGTGCTGGCAGATGACATTTTCATGAAGCACACTCTGCACTGCTCCAGAGGGAATTTACAGAATTTATAGCTGGAGAAGCTCATCAAACATGGATTTAGGAAATGCCTATGTGAAAAGTGGGAGCCCACAACCAAATATCAGAGCTTTTCTTTTGACATTTGCTTTTACATAAAGGACTGTCTGCAACCTGTCTTACCTTATGGTAGCAGCCTATTCATGACTAGATTTTGTGATTAAGTGAAGTTACTGAAGTTTGTTAATGCAATTATTTGCATGTTTTCTTGTAATTTTTTGTTTGCTTGGGAAAATAAATGGAAAATGGTTTTCTCAATTCCATTAATATTTTTACATATGCTTAACCTTTCAACTATTTAAAAATTGTCAGATGTCTCATGATGTTTACTGACAACAATGTATGCTTGGTTTTTATTTAAATCCTCTTATTTTCTCAACTTTTTTGTATTACAACATATTTTGTTTATTTTAAATGAAAATGAATGTACACTTTAAATAGTCACAAAGGCTTCCACAATGGAAATATACTCTGGCATTTATATATCAGTTCTTTAGAAAGAAAACATTAATGACTTTTATATTGACAAGTTCACAGATTTCGATGAAGGGTGTTTCATGTGTTGTAAATAAGAATTGCATACTGAAATTTTGCATTATAGGTAACATATGCCATGGTATGCATAATCTTTCCTTCCCTCTGCCTTAGTACTTCTGCTTTTTCCTCTCCATCTGAGTCTTTGTCCCTGTCTCGTATTCACCATGTTAATTTCTGAGCCTCTGGTGCTTCTCCTTGCTCTTGTAATGCAATCACGCTGGGACGAATACCTGTAGGTTGTTGCTGTTCTTGTACTGTCCCCAGAACCTGAACCAACACAAACATTTTTGGAATCTTGTTGACGTTTTTCAGTCACAACTGCTTGGGCTGTCACTGACTTTGCACGTGAAGATGCACGGCTGCTGTGACTCAGACGTACTGTTATGCTGCTGTCTGCCTGGCAAGCCAAACTATATGCACTTTGGTTTTAATATTTCTTGAGGCCTCTCCATCATGGCAAGTTGAGAGCTTTTCCTCCTTGCAATTGGTATTACTGAAAGTCCTGAGCAATTGAATGATTGAAGGCTGCAGGTTTTTTTACTTAGGTTTATTGATTAACCTCTAGGAAAAGTTAGGTGAGAAGTCCTTTGAGTTTCTGCAATAAATGTTTAATCCAGAGTAGTGCTGATTATTTAAAATACACAGAAAAAAATCTGAGGTCTAAGCTCACAATGTTAAACTGCCAGTTGTTTTAGGGCCGAATTTACCCACTTTTCAGTATTATAACTCTATATCAACACTAATAAATGACAACAAGACGATAATAAATCTAAACTGCTGACAGTTGTTTTAATTTAGGCTATACTCCTTAAGTAGTTGGGTAGCACAAGGGGAGACTTTCTAAGTGTCTTACCTAAATTCATGGATGTTATGCTGCTGTCATTTACTAGAGATAGGGGCTTTTTGTAGTCTTGAATGGGAACAAGATGAAACCTGTTGTAAATATGTCTGGGTTTTAGTCATATATAAGAGATTTCCTAATATACTTTCAGTAACGGTTTAAAATTCTGCTCCTAATCTTAAGTGTTCCTTAGGGAATCACTTAAAACATTCAGGTTCAGAACCTCAAAAGTTCTTGGACATTTAAATCTTTTGAGAATTTAGGTTTCAGAGAGTGACTTCTTGTCCTTTGAAGCCATGAAAATAATCAAGGTTTATGGCTCAAGAATTGGAGATTGAAGTCTGTAGGTCATCGTTGCATCTCATCATTATTACTGGAAAGCTGAGGTGCAGCCAGATTTCTGAGCCCTGGCTGATACTCATCTTGCAGGAATGTTAGGGACCCATGTCCATGCTGGCAGCTTTTTGAGGTGCAGTTGTGCTCTCAGTTTGTTCCTCTTGCAACAATCCCACCCTTCTAATGTGAGGTGAGTGGCAACTCAGCCCAAGAGGGAAATCCACTCTTCCATTTCACAGTGCCTGTAACAAAACAATCCATACCTGCCTACGACTTTAAGTAGAAAGAGGGCAGGTTGTTAACCTCTGTGTCTTTAGTCAGGACCTGGACTTAGAAAATAATTTCCTTTGTGGGAATGAGACATACATCAAAGAAGAACATGGTAAGAAAACCCTGAAGATTTTTAAAGTACTTTTCAAATCTTTTGCAAAACAATTAACTCTGAAGAAAGGAATGAAAACAATAGCCAGTGGACTAGAACAGTGAAATATGGCAGTGAACATTTGAAACTTGCTGAGTGAAGAGAAAAAGCTGCCTGATACCATTACCTTAATTATGGTGATAGTCTGGGACATACTGGGGAGGGTGATCACATGTTACATTATGCAGACTTCTTTTGAATAATACTGGCATATAACACAGCAATTGTAATGGTAAGAATCACATTAATGGTTTAATGTAGAAGTTAAAATATTGCAAGTCATGGCAAATGTTCAACTGGTACTCCTATGACCTTCTTGCCTCTAACTCTGAACTTGATAAGCTTCAGCTTATTTTAATAAGTCTTTTTCTTACCCCATTTTAACTTTCACTTTTTGCACACATATCTCATTATCTTTCTCGACAAGAATGTTAATAAGATTTGATTTAGTTTTCTCTAGCACCCATTTATGCTTTTCTGCTGCATTTTCCTCCAACTTCTCCCATTTGCCTCAGTGACCCATCCCTAAGACATCTTGTTCTCTTTTCCTCGTCTCTCCCTCTGGCTTGTCTCTGCTTTGCTCTGAGTCTTTTGCTTGGTAATGCAAATATGGTTTTCAGCATCTCAGCACCAACTCTTAATTTCTCTTGTCTCTTATATTCCCTTCTATCCTTCACACTTAGGGGAGAGAGGGTCCCCATCTCATGCTTTATTTTCAGATTAATTGTGAGATGATCTTTTAGCATGTGACAGGGAGCTGACTGTGGCTCACCTATGGCTCAGCCTATTGCATGAGACCATTGACTATTTTAAAATATTTTTCTCTCTCCCTATCTCTTTCTATAAGTCTTCAACAATTTTGCTGTAAAGGGAAGAGTTTCTTACCTAACCCTGCATCTTCAGTGCCCGTTGCAAAAGCCATTTTCTCTGGCACCAGACAGTATGTTACATTATCTGCTCCTGTTGCATGCTTTTCCACCCAGCACAATCATCTACAATTGCTTGTTTCCACTGAGAAACGTGAAGTTCTTGGACAATACAATAGTGTGAGAAGTTCTATAATAGAACTATATAGGGAGGCGATAAAAGGACAGAAGTTTCTTCCTTCCATTTATAAATGTTAGGATTCCTGTGATTTTTGTTACATTTTCTTTTAATCTAGCATCTCTATTTGTTATGCCCTTAAAAATCTTCTTGCATCTGAATAGAACAAAAGCTTGTCTTATGTTGCAGTATCTGTTAATCCACAAGTTATTTATTCAACACCTGGTCTACTGGCTAGTCAAACATTTTTGCTTTCTCTTTTGATACAAATTTATCAGTACAGGGGTAAAACATACTGTAGTGTATTAGATAATGAATTCTAAACATATCTCATTAATGATAAGTTTTGTGTCTTTGGGGACAAGTTGTACACCTGTTGGTGCATCTGCAGATTACTCTTCCATTCATGAATGCTTTGCATTCACTCTACTAATATGCTAGTACAGCTCTTTGATATGCAGTTCCCACTGTAGCTGATAAATCAGCCCAGCTTAGTTTTTTGCTTTGGACAATATTAGAAGTCAGTCTGTTGTAGGAACTTGTCCTACGAATATCCCATGACCCGTTTGAGGTCTCCTGTACCAGCATCTGAGGACACCAAGGCTTTGTCCTCTTAAATGCATATGTTCATAAGCATGTTTTGATTTCCTGTCTGTTTGCTCTTGGAGGTTTTGTGTTGTATTTATGTTTTGTAACTACTGCCTTGTCTGTCTGCAGTGAACTGTGGGATACCCCACCTTTGCATTTGAGGCACTGCTTTAAGTAGTGATACAGTTATTGTTCACTTACCTGGCAGTGCCAGTGAAATGTAAGGGGAAAGAAGAGAGGCTTTCTGTGCTAGGGTCATCTGAGAGATACTCTGAAACCAGAAATTGCTTTAACATGGGAGAGTAATAGCCATGGGTACGTTTGACTATAAATGCATTTTGGGATTAATTTAGTTCTCTAATTTGTTCACAGATAATTTACAAAGAAATTTGATCAGTAGGACCACATTAATTTTTCTCCAGTATTTTCCAACTGTTTGTGCAGACAAATGTCAGCCTTGCAGGAGGGTTGTCCTTTCTCTTTACATTTAAAAACAGTTATTCTTAGTGTGTGAATAATCATGTATATTTAGTTTTTGATTAGTCAGTATTTGTAACAACAAAAGAATTGAAGTGCAATGAATAACTAGTAGTAAATACTATTTTTCCTTTCAGGATGTATCATCCTGTAAGTATCATCCTAAATATAGGCCAGTTTGTAAACATTATTTAGACTTCTCTTTTTTGTCAAATGTCACTAAAAGATCAATTATTTACATTTCAGGTAAATCTTTGTGAGTACTGTACAAAGCAATAGTAAGTTTTATTCACAGCACTACTTTCTGTGACATCACACATTGAAAGTGAGTATACATAGTGGTAATTTTCAAGTCCAGAATGGTATTTTAACATTAGCTTGTATGATGTACTACAAAAATGCTGAAAAGAGCATTTCTTATATATCTGCCATTAAAATCAGTATGACACTAACACAGATTTTCTTTTGCATTTAATTCAATTTCTGTTGCTTCTGAGAATTGTAATATTAAGTATCTTCATAGAAGTTGCTATTTTAAAGAGGAGTCGCTTGAGATACATCAATTTGAACTGGCCAAGGGACATAAGAACTTGCAGCTTCCAAGTGACAGCTGTTGGGATGACAGGGTATTACAGTGAAATAATCTCCCCATACATGTTTCTTTTCTGTCCTGACAACAGTAAAGCAGATTTCAGCAGAGTGATGTATGAAAATACCACTGCTCAATCAAGCTTGTTTGATATGGCAAAGTAGGACTAAGGCTTCTGTGTGCCCTTCCTTCTTGCCCTTGTGTAAGTAGATAGGTGGCTGGAAGATAAAGATCAGTAGCTATATACCTGTCTGTTTCTAATATATCTGCATCTTTGCTCATTAGGCTTAAAAGGTATGCCAAATTTTTGTAAACATGGCTCAGATATAACATAGGACCTATTAAGTCACCATCTAACTGAGACACTGGAAATGGATCCAATGTGCAAATACAGTTTTCTGGACTAGGCTCTGTCTCTTTCATTTTGGTGTACTGAAAAGGCTAATTCTATGCTTCTTTTTCTTACAGTATTGCACTTTTAATTTATTGTTCAAAAGATAATCTTGCTGCAAAGTGATGTCAGTTAAGGATTAAAGGAGAGAGAATAAAAATTTAACTTGGGACAAGAGATGGCAGAACTAGGCCTTAGTCCACAGAAGAGTCAGTAGATGCTTGGCACTTTATTCTATCTTTCTCCCGTAGCTATTAAGTAGATCTGACCTTGGTGCACAATACTGTGTAAGCAGCCCTGCCCAAAATCTGCCACGTGACACTTTGCTGCATTCACTTGTAATCAAACTCTTCTCCAATAGCTGTTGGTGTAGGAGGGTAAAACTAAATCTGCTAATAGCTCTTGCTGTATATAGTTCATAATCTGCAGTGTGCAGGTCTATAATCTGTAGGTTAGTATTATTTGTCTTATGCTTCCATTTTTTTAGTTGGTTGTGGTTTTTTTCCTTAAGATTTCATCACTGCCTCCAGTTTGCTTCAGAAAACAGCAGGAAAGATCTGAAAAGGCAAATCAGTTCTCTACCCTACACTTAATTTAATCATTGGCAAGTTGTTTTGATTATTTGCCCCCTGATTTTTTTCTGCTCTGGCAGAAGTTAATGTAAAATCTCACAAGTAATTATACTTTGTAGTTCTAAGTGTGTTCTTGATGGAAGAAGGTAATACACCAAACGTAATGATAGGGAAAATATTTTTCACCTTAAGTTCTTTGTTTTCACAGATGGTTTAGAACTTCTGATTGAAAAAAATACTTTATTTACTATTCACCTAATGTTTTAAATTTAATTTTATACAGTTTTATTTCTTGACCTTTGACTTAATGTTTGTTCTAGAGGTTGGTTTATGGTGTTATTTCCACTGAAAAGTGAGGCAGATGTCTGTCTAATGTCAGCAAGAGTGCAACTAGGCCCCATGTATTTTTATTTATACGCTATTCTGAATAAGAAACATTACTTTAGTGCCCGTAAATTCATGTAAACTTATTTCCCCAAATCTGTTGATAATCACAAATAACCTCATAAATCCTAATATGAGATCAAATATTTAAATAATTTTTAAACCCCATTAAAGTATTGAAAGTAGTTGTAATTATTTCATCTTGCCTGAAAAAAAACACTAAAGCAAATTATTGCCGGAAATAAATGAAGTGACCACTGGTTTTGAAATACACTAGAGCAAGTACACAGCCTCTTAAAGGCAGGCAGTATTTGCATGAGAGCTGGACACTTTCTTGTGATTTTATTTTAGTGGTTCAGGTTTCTCTCTGTACTTTCAGGGGTAATAAGAACTGGGGGCTCTTCATGACCTTTCTGGGAATTGCTGGTTCTCAGCATCAGTCAGAATGTAACCTTTTTGTGAGAATTTTCTTGTCAGCTACTAAAATATCCCATGCTTATAAGGATAAACTATCCATTCCAGGTGTTTTTGCCATTCTCCTGTGAAGCACATTGCTTAGGGCATCTCTGAGCCCGTGACATTTAATCTGTCTTTTAAATGTGCTTTTCTTAGGTGCTGAGCAGTAAGGAGAATCTGCACTTCAGCCTCTTACATGTACCCTATTTCTACTTCTGCAAGGGTAGCTGAATGTTTCGTGTTCCTGAAACAAAGCATTATTATCATTAGTAGAATATGAATGGATGACTATGGGGGCTTTATTTTTCAGTATTCTCAGTGGCAAGCAAGTCGCCTATGGCTGCGTGTGCATTTGCCAACCATTTGGTATTGAGGCAGGTCTCTGAATAGGTATTCCCTACGTGGAGATTTATATATGCAAAACGGTATTCCCCAAAAACATGTGTCTGCTGTTGGATATCAGATCTTTTGCTTTGAAGTGAAGGGTCAAGAGCATATAGTGGAGGCCAGCATTGTCAGAGCCCAAGCTCTGTCTTGATGTATTTCACCAACCAGTTCATTTTCAGATCTGTTAGTTCTCATTATTTCCAAGAATGAAGAGTCGTAGGTAGACCTCACCACGATGACACATTGGGAGAAGTCTGAAAAAATCCTCACCCATTATTTTGATCTTTTAACATGTCTTAAATTGAGGGGCGCGTTAGGACGCGGAGAGCACACGCGGCGATTGTCGCTGCCGCCGCCGTGGGCGGCCGCTGTCCGTGGTGCTGCAGCCCGGCCCCGCCCCAAGGCAGCCCCTGCACGGCTGCAGGAGGAGACTCCGTGAAGCCTCTCACAGTTTTGCCAGGACCTTTCTTCTGTAGATAATGATTTCTTACCTGAAGTTGTGTTTATGGTTGAAGTTACACAGCGTGTTGCAGCTTCTTTCTTCTTAACAGTAAATCCACCTCTCCTTATGTAGGAAAGGTTTTGTTCTAAGATCAAAGGCATGATAAGGTCACCATAAAGATACATGCAGAACCATATATAACAGACCTGTTTTTAACCAGTAAATTTTTGGAATGAATGGTTTATGTATATTTCCTAAGATTAATTTACTCCCTCAAAATGCCACCTTAAAAAAAAAAATAAAAAGAAACTAACTAGAAATCAAGAATTTTGAACTCTCATGAAAAGTTACTTGGTCTATGCATGATTTTATTTTAGCCAGTTGAATTATGCATGTGAGAAATTAATAGTTAAACTCGGTCTTTAAATTATAGAAGAATTTTATGAGAGAAATGATGATTCTTTTGTTTAAAGACTCTATTCCTGTGTATGATTTCAGAAATTTTCATGTAGATTCACACATTATTTTGAAGATTAAAAGACACTCTCTTTGTTTTTATAAAATTGTAAAAAAAAGGTAATAATAATTACATGCAAATATTTAGTGTATTTACATACAAAGTTTGTTTAACAGAAAATAGTACCATTTTCTAATCTCATCGGGTATTTCCTTGCCTGAAAGGTAGCACATAAGGATTTGAGTACAGTATCTTTTAGAGGATTTATGGTAATGCTGCTGAATTTAGCTGAGCATAAACAGCATGGTGAGCCCCTCAGGGTCTCTTCATTTTCCTGACACACTCCACTGCTGCCCCATTAACACTTCGTCTGTTATTGCCATCTACTCAGTTTAATGAGTATCTTTGAATTTGAAGTTCTTCACAAGAAACAATAGCTAAAATAACTTATGCACCTACTGTAGCTTTCAGTAGTGTATCTTATTCCCTTTGTAATTTTTTTAAAAATAAAAAGTACATATATATTCTTCAGGAGTATAGTTACATCATGACATTTTCTTTAATTACAGTAGATGCTAATCACAAACACTAAGTAATGACTACATCTATGATACTGTATCTCTCTGTAGAAGGTAAATTCATGCTGAATAGCTGCTAAAGGAGGCTTTTCCTTACTTTAAAATTCATCTGGTTAATACTGACTCTTTAATGTGAACCAAGAATAGTTCTGCTAGAGACTTTGTGCTATCAAAGCAAAATATTTCTTCTAAGAAATCATAAGACAGAATGACTAGGTGCTGCTTTCTGGTACCTGTATTAATCCAGCTAACTGATGTAAAAGGTCAGTATGTGTCTCATTAGACTGGATTCCTAAAGTTGAGTTTATCATATTCCTCAGTATTCATGAATGAATCATCTTAATTTATTTAACAGAAGCCATGTTCTTATCAGATGAGGACTCAACCCGAATTAAAGCCAGAATAATGTTGCACTGGGATGCATCATAAGATTTAAGAAGAATTCTGATTTTGCATTGGCTATTAACTGATCAGCAAAAGCACTCTAAATCACCTTAGATATTTAGTAGATTTGGAAGTCTTTGGATGGCCAAATAAAAATTCTGAATAATTTAATAAATTTCTATTCTAGAAGATTGTGGCAATCAGTTGGATATTGATGCACATTTTCATATTAAATGCATTCATTGAAAGCATATTTTTAAAATCTAAAATAACATGTGAGTGATTTTCTGTGTTCTGGTAAGCTTGCTATCCTTCATTAAAGTTTCTGTTTGTTTGTTTGTTTGTTTTTATTTTTAGAAAATGAGTCTGGAAGAAAATTGGTGAATCCAATCCAGAGGACCTACAAGCACTCTGACAGGCTCAGAGAGCAGAGTCTGTACCAAAGAGCAATTACCCCACCAAACGATTTCAGGTACAATTGACCTAAATATAGCACTCTCTTGAGATTATTGACAAGAGTTCATTTCCTGTAGTGCTTTTCCCATTTGCTACCCCTGGTAACCACTGTGATCTTATCTGCCTGATGCTGCATGACTTCTGGGATGCAGTTAAGAGTTCTGCTGTGCATTATCTTTAAACAGACAATTCATGCTAAAAGAGTCATTTGCAGTTAAATTAGATGATGCATATATTATTCTTGCTGCTGAAGTTACAAAGAACAGGAATGAGTGCCTGAATCTTTTTGTACCTGGATGCACTGAAATTCTTTTTACTGCAAAATCAAAAAGGTAGTACTAATTAATTGTAAATAAATAGGAAATTTTATTTCATTAAACGTTAAAAGTAGAGTCAGATGTGCAGGATGGATAGGCTGGTAAACTTGCTATTTCTTTCACTATATATATATTTATTCATAACGTGTGGCTTCCCTATTGTCATCCTGCCATCTCCAGGCAATCACAGTAGTTCTCATATACTGGCATGAAAAACAAATGAGCGTTTAAATTGAGTGTGTAAGTGTACAAAATGTGGAAGAAGTGAATTCAGAGGCTCATAATGATAAAATCCATTTTAGTTTTGAGGAATGCATTTTTCTTAATCATTGCTTGCAAACTTGTTTAAAATGCTGGATATATTTGCATTCCATGTATGTGGAAAATAGAGAAAATAGATGGTATTCCCTTGGTTTTCATCACAGAGATTTTTTTCTTGAATCATTTTTCTTCTGCTGAATTTTCATTTGGAAAATCTATGCATTGTCCAGAAATTCAGAAGGCTGGTATCAGATTCCATGCTGAGCAGCTGTTTCAGGGCCATTTGTCACAGACCTTTATGAGCTAATATCACAGGACAAAATTGTGCTATGATTTTCCTGGATATCCCCTATGTTTTCCCAAGAGAGCACCAGAATACTTTTATTTTACTAGTAAACTCTGCTAATAATCATAAGTCTCACTCTTCAAAGGAAACTCAAGAAGTTCAGTTGAAAGCTGAATAATTTATAAGATAGAGCCATATATACACTATATTGGTCTACTGACTTGATTCCTTTGATGGTGATGGACAGCAGTTATAAATGCAGTTAAAATTAGAAATTCTATACTAAGATGAGGCATGAATCAGTTAATTGCATTAAACAGTAATTAATTTATTATAGGGAAAATGTGGATTAGATAGAGAAGAAAATTTACCTCTGATTTATGTTTTCCCAATCTACTTTAAGGAGTTGATGAGGCACAGTGTATCACAGTGGAAAGGTATAGTAGTTTGAAACGGAAGTGTAAGAAGAAAGGAGTAAAAGCATATGTGAAGGTGGGGTGAGAATATGCAAGGCATGATTAAATATCCCTTTATTGAACTCAGGCTGAGCTCATAGAACTTCTTGAGCTGTAGTTTGGGATCTTGAAGAATCTGTATAGTGCTTTCTGGTGAGCTGCTAAAGAAAATAATTTTGAAGTTTGAGATGTGAGGGAATGTAAGTGAGGAATTAAATGGATTCATGAAAGAATCTTTCTGTTGTAGTCTTCTACAGAACAAGACAATTAAGGAACATGGGTTTATAGGTGAAAAAATAAATCAGTCCTGTCCCAACACAAAGAGAGAGAGAAGACTCATAAGTTACCACCAGCAACAGTGTCTAAATTGAAATACTTATCTTCTTACATTTGGTATTTTGCAAACAGAATTTCTCATATTGACTCTTGCAGTGCTGCAGGGACTTAACCTTAAAACTTGCTGATGGGATTTTTCTCATTTTCTTTTTGCCATTTTATTTTAGATAAAATGTATCTAAAGCTTGATTTTTTTTAATCTGCAGAGATTATCTGATGCACACATTTTGTTAATGATTATCTTGACATTCCAGAGACCTGACATGGCTGACATGCAAACAGTTGTACATACTATAGATGATTAAATCAGTTTGAAATTTAGAAACTAATGCTAGAAGAGCCCATGTAAACTGACTTTTCTGTGTGAATAGTCTTTATGAGGATTGATCACTTCAGCTGCTAACAGATAGAAATATCATTCTGGACCTTATATTAAGCTTCACCTTGTAATAAATTATGGACCCAATGAAAGGTACAGCATCTTAAGCATTTTTATTATAGTTATTTTACATCTTCAAGGGATGTTCTGGTCCCTTACAGGATGCAGACCTGTAGAGGACAGTATTACAGATTAGGGATTTTATTCTTGCTTCTATATTCAGTTTGCCCTGCCATGGTAGTGAAAAGACATAGTAAAACAACCCTAATTAGGCAATGTAGGAATCTCTGGTATGCAACACCTTTCTTAGCCAGCTTTATATTATTTCTGCTTGTTCCATGGTGCCTCAGGCAATGAAAAAAGTCTGGTCAATTAATTAGAGAATTAGCTTAGAGTTGGGAAAGATGAGTTCAGGTTTTGCCTATGCCACAAATTTTCTACAAGACACTTAGCTAAGTATTGACCAAAATTCATCAAGACCTAAGGATCAGGGATTGTGACCGTACTTCCTCTGCTTTTGAAGCAGAATCATGTGTCCTTCCTTGTTTCTGGCATCTTTGTTACCTCCCATTAAATAATTGAGTCATCAGAAATCCTCACTCCCCTTATTAGCTGAAGTGAATTCTGTATACTTCTCTGTCATACTGGTCTTATGTCACGATATTGATGGAATTGCAGAGATGCACAAAGCAAAGTAATGTTAGTTCAGGTAGAGTATTACAAAGATACCGTCATGGTGACAAGTTCATGTTAGCTCTTGGCAGTGTAAGTCTTCATAGTACAACCTTCTGAAAAAGCAAAGTTCATCAATCAAAATGTCACATGTTGCTAAATTTGCAGTTTATAAATTGTCACTATAAATGTAAGTAGTAGGAATCATCACATAAAATTGTACTGCTTTTTCTTTGTCTCTTTCCTGACTTAAATGGTTCCAAAAATGAGGCAGTAGGATCTTTAAATTGCAGTTTCTAGGCAGCATCTCTCCTCCTGTGTGCAGGTGTGACTGTTTTATTGCATGGCCTAGCCAGCTGTGATTGATCATGTGCTGCTGCTGACATTAGCATGCCAAAGAGGACATGTTACATTAAAGGTAAAAATGCCAGGGTAGGGGCATATCACCAGTAAGAATTAGAAAAAAAATATTCTTGTGTTTTATTGGATACATAGCTTAGCCTGCCAGAATATCTAATCCCTAAATCATCCTGAAAATTGGTTGGGTTATAAAATCAAATTAAACCCGCTATGAAAGATCATGGTCTCTCTTCATTTCACTAGAAGCTATGTGTATAAATCTTGATCCCAGATCAAGGAGAATACACCACATAAATAAAAATGTTTTTAAGAGAAATCTGAAGATGATAGAGCTGATTGTTTTAGTAGCAAACATTTAGAAAATATTTGAGTAATTTGATTAGAAGAGGTAAAAAATAATTTTGCTAGATCATTGCAGCTTCTTAATGCTGAATCCCTTCTTTTCTCCTACTTTAACATTTTCTGAAGGGTTACCATGGAGCTTTATTTTGATTCGTTTCTAGTTTCTGGTTTTTAGCTTTGTTATGTGATCTTAAATGATTCTTTTGTCCATATGAATATTGGGCACTAACTTTTGGTGGACAAAAGAAATCTGAGCACCCATAGGCAGATTCTGCCTTCTTCCACTGCAGATGAATGACTGTGCATTGCTCTAACTGAAGTATTCCTTCTGAAGCCAAGGAAGACAGAAGACTGATTTGAAAGCCATGAAGTTCAGAGAAAGACTTAAATGATCAAGTAGGGTTTGGGTCACAGTTTAGTTGGATCAGAACTATGCTTCTTATACAGTAGAAATAAAGCTTTTATTAACAAGTCTACATATTAAAAAAGACTTTCATATACTGAGACAGAAGAGATGCAGAAGTACATTTGTACAGCACTTCATCTTCAGTGCACTGAAGAATGTCAAGGCAAGCGATACGATAAAAACTATAAAGATTCTAATCCAGTATGTAGCTAAAGCCAGTAGAAGGTACATGTTTTATAGCCAATCAAAGCTAGAAAGAAACTGTTTTAAAAAGAGTTTTCAAAAGTATGGCAGGAGGACAAAGCATGAGCAGATTCTTACAAGTTCAGCAGTCCTTTCAAATGCAATTTTTGACTCTGTATTAATGTTACTGTAAACAACATTTAAAGAAAGCAGTCTACTCTAAAAGTTTCCTCTCTTCTGAATACATTTTTGAGAAAGTGCAGAGGGAGTAGATACTGCCATTTCATGGTCACCTTGCACATTTCATGAGGGAGTTTCTCCTCTGTGGTTTGGGAGAGACCAGTCTGTGCTGCTCAGCAGCTCTCAGTAGTATTGTCCCCACATGACCTTGTGGATGGGTTTCTACTTCAAAATCGTACAAAAGTTAAATATTGCTGAAAATAGCATTCACTCCTGTTTTGCTCCTTTCAGAGCTTCTGGGGTGAAATTCATCTGTCCTAATGTAATGTCTTTTCTATCAAAATTATCTTTGGCTAGGCTGCCTTTATAGTCAATGGAGAGAAATAGACACTTTTAGGGCATGATTCATTTCCTTGGAAGGTAGATATATAAGTAGGTCAGATGAATCAGACTGTACCATAGCACATTCTTTACTAGAGAGAATACAGGAAACCTAGGGATCAGCTTAGATGTTGATGCGTATATTGCAAATATCGAAAGTTAAATGAAATGAACTTTATGTCTATAGGAATTAGGAGTCCAGAGTCAGAGGAAAAAAATCCTACTCTTCAGGAACCACTCTTGTCTTCAGAGCTTGTGATTTCCCTGCACTGGGGTTCATATTCATAGTCATAGTCACGAAGTGATAAATTAAAAAAAAGTATTACACCCCCAGCTTCTCCTAACTTAATATTTTATGGTGTGATGATTGAGTAGACAATTTTGTGAATAGGTAACTTATATATATTTATCATCATTTATCACCAGATTCCACTGGTTCCACAGTGGCATAATTTTACTAGTCTCTGCTAAAACTCTATATGGATGTGGTTTCACCATGGTTTTGGTTAGTTCTTGTGAACCATTTCAGCACCAGATACTTTTTTCTCAATCAGAAACCTCTGCAAGGAGAAAGAGAAGTTATGCATTTAATTTAGGGTAGTAGACTAATTTAAATTGGTCCTCCATAATAATCGTTACTGTTAGTGCCAGAGTTTCACTAAATGCCCCAGGAGATGAGGTGCTTAGTGCAAATATACCTGAAAGTCTCCACAATGAATATTTTAAAGTGCTAACAAATGAGTTTTGCAGAAAGGATCTTCATTTTGGTTATGTTTTGTTGATATATCAACCATAGTCAATAAAATGGAATATACAAGAATGAACAATATTATTTATTATATATTTAAAATACAAAGTCAACAAATAAACACTCACCTAAACACCAATGAAGCTTTTTCATATGCTGCTCTTCTCCCATTGTTTGCAAAACTCCAGATCCAAGGAAACCTGCAAGACTTTTGTCAGATGCATACCCAGGAGTAGCACAAGGATGACAGCCTGGAGTAAGCAGATTGCTAGTGAGGCTAGCAGGTGCCAAAACATGCTGTTTCATGACCCAGTGTAAAGATGCCAAAAATAATCTCAAATGTACTTCAGTAAATAAAAGCAAAAACCCCTCAGGCTTCAGAAATAAAGTATGTAGAACTGTCTGAGATTAAGCAAGAAACTTAAAGTTACAAGACCAGTGCTCTAATTTTTGTCTTGCAACAGATTAGCTGTTTTCAGGTAGTGAGGCACTTTGGCCAAAATCTGTATTTTGTTACTTAAATAGATGGCATGGTTTTCAAAAAGAAGTGGGAGCAGAATTACAAAGTATTCCACAGATAAAAACATGAAATGAAGTTAAATCACATGCAAATATTGATTAAATATTTACCTTTTTTCCCATGTCTTTCAGAGTCATAGTATGTAGCTGTCCTCGTTTATGGTAATTTCAAATGCATAAACAAAAATAAAAATTGCTTTGTAAGTTCAAGTGTTCTAAAATCACTTTATCTTCAAGTGCAAGTGTTGTAAAATTACTTTGTGTAAAATCACTATATCACTGACCAGGTTGCTCAGAAAATTTGTGAATGCCCCATCCCTGAAGGTGTTCAAGGCCAGACTGGATGAGGCTCTGAGTAACCTGGTCTAGTGGGTGACAACCCTGCCTGTGGCAGAGGGTTTGGAATGAAATGATCTTTAAGGTCCCTTCCAAGCCAAGTCTTCCTATGATTCTATGACCCTACTGTTAAAAGTAGACTCATAGCTATGGAACATATTTGTTTGATCAACCTGAAAATTGTTTGCTATAGATCAAGTAAGGCTCAAATGCCCATGTTAAACAGTTGCATTTAACTTTAATGACAACAGTACCAGGACTGTGCTAAGTGAACTTGAACTTGCAAAATGCACTGTGAAATTGTGAAAAACATTGAAATAATTGGTACTCTGTGTTTGGTACGTACAATGAGATCCATGCAATAAAATATATATCTGATATTGATGTGGAGTCAGGGGTGAAAAGGATCTAAAACAGCAGCTGAGAAATTTTATTTACATTTGAAAACCTGGTATCTGTAGACCTTTCAATATCTGCTACTGATTGTATATGGTGTAAGATATCTAAGAGTTTCTAAAAGATAAGGGATAGTAATTATCACAGAATCATAGAGTATTCTGGTTTGAAAGTGACCCACGAAGATTGTCGAAGTCCAATTCCTGGCCCTGCACAGGACCATCCCAAGAGTCACATCATGTGCCTGAGAGCATTGTCTAAATTCTTGAACTCTGTCAGACTTGGTGCTGTGACCACTTCTCTGGGGAGCCTGTTCCAGTGCCTGTTCCAGTGTTCCAGAACCTTTTGCAAATATGTAACCTAAACCTCTCCCGGTGCAACTCCATACCATTCCCTTGAGTCCTGTCACTGGTCACCAGAGACAAGAAATTGGTTCCTGCCCCTCTTCTTCCCCTCCTGAGGGAGCAATGAGGTCTACAGCTGAGACAGAGGAATTATGATCACTATAGTTTGACAATTATGACAGGAATGATGATTGCTGTAGTTTGTAGACATCCAAAGAAGTGCCCATGTGCTAAAATTTCCAGGGTGAAAAGCTATTTTGATGGTAACAAGCACTTTATCTTAAAATTTATTTATGAATGCAAAGCTAAGGAATCTAAAATTTAAGAGGTAAGGTATATATACATGATGCAGGAGTTGCAGGACCTTAACCTTCTGAAGTTTATGAACATTTGTGTGCAGTGTATGTTCTGAAGTACCCACTGAGCTGGCTCTGTGTTCTTTATATCAGAGATTAGAAAAGTGAAATCTTCTATGCGGTGTGTCTGTTCATCAGCAAGACACATTACTTAGCCCTGGTAAACCAGGCAGTGCACACAGAAACAAAACCAGGAAGGATCTTTTAAAACTGAGGTTCTACCTTAAATATGTAGCCATATATTACAAATGTGATGGGTCATATCTTTGAATGCAAGAGAAAGTAAAGAATAAACTCATACTGCAAAATATGATCTCTGATTAAGTATGCTGGTGTAAGAGATACGGTGATGCTTAAAGGACAGAATAATTCAAGTGAAAGCCACTTAATTGATCAGATATATATACACACACACACATATATATATATCTACCCATATGTACACAAGGAGCCTTGTGGTTTTCACAAAGAGAAAGTCACATCCATAAAAAACAGAGGCAAAGGTTTGATTTGGCTTACACTTGTTTGTATTTGAACAGGACTGATAAAAATAGTCATGTGTTGCCTCCACATCTCTTGAAGTTAATGGAGGTTGAATGTACTCTTTACTTCTGAGAATCATTCATAAATTTTGTCTTGAATTCATGTACTTTAAGTGACAATGGTAGGCAGCAGGAACTACTGTGCTATAGCATATTACATAGAAGACGGTCTCTAGCTTGTTTCTTTTGTCATTTATGATGCTAAAGGAAGTTTTTTGCTAAAATCCAAACTTTCTGTAGAAAATAGGAATAATTGGTAATGAAATAGTCATTCCTATATGCCAGTTGTTATAATTCATTCCAGCATTGCGTTTCCAATAGTCAAAAGTAAGTTCTATTTTGAACTGGATGAATAAAATACAGATGGCTAATATATGTCCTTTAATCAGATCTCAGTGGGATCTTCAGTTATTTCATATTGTGTGTGGAAAATCTACATTAAAGAGTCCAAACACTCTAAAGCTAATACGTGCCAGAATTAACTTTGTTAAGGCAAGTTAATTTAATCTCCTCCATGCATATGCATTGTGAAGGCTTCTTTAATTACATGATCACATATTGTTTTTTCTTATAAAATCTTTCCCTCATTCAGTTCACAGAATATATGATAGTCACTTAATGAGCAGCTGTTCCATATTTTGTTTTCATGACATTGTTCCGTGTGTGGCCCCATACCTTGTTTACTACAGAATACTTAAGCCCTGCTCTGGAGTTATTAATTATTATTAATTTCCTTTTAGGATTTTCCTAGGATCACTGTAGTGCCTAAGAGATGAACAAACATTAAATTAGCATTACTGCAGGCCTCTGAGATTGGAACACAGTATGATTTCCACTTAATGGCTGGGGAACCATGACCCAGAATACTGTGTTCAAAAAGTGCCACTGATCTACAGGACCACCTTGAGCTGCTGAGGTCCAAAAGCCTTGACTCATTACTGTCACATGGAACTTTTCCAACTCAGGTCTTCCTGTCTCTAGCTATGTCTCTGAACATTCATCTCCTCTGCAAATTCAAATGCCTCATCTCAGTGAATCACATGGAAAATGAAGAATATACTTTCAGTGACCACCTGTGAAAAAGCTGGTTTAAATTACTGTAATGGAAACTTTATGTCAAGGAAAGATAGAATCCTGTTTATTAGACTGACATCCAATTACTGTAACCATTCTTGTTCTTCTTGTAATGCTGTCTCATATTTTAGTGCATTTCTTCAAAATTCTTTACCAACTGCACCATCTTCAGTGCACAGTTCTGATTCATCCTTGCAGCAAGGCCATCTTGTGCACTGTATGAGGCAGGTGTGTTCTGGAAACAATAGACTTGAGTCATGGCATTAGTCTCCGTGCCTGTTCACAAGATGAAGGAAAATGTGGTTATATAGGCAACCTGGCACTTTTGGCACCTTTGTTCTGGATTTGGTCATGTTAAAAAAGTTATTTTCAAAACGTGTCTGTGTGAGAAAGAGACGAAAACAGAGAGGGAAAGATAATGAGTGCACACTTACTATTTTAAAATAGAAACTTCTGAGAATGCCTCAACCCTTGTCTGAATTGTGAGATGCTTGGAACCTTAAAATCCTACACATCATGTTGTACCATTCTTCTATTAAACAAGTTGCATGGAATAATTCTGCAAAAACTACTGCTGGAGGACTAAGATGCAAGATAGCTATTTTCACTGCCGTCATACTGCACAGATATTTACTGATGGCACAGGAATCATGAGAAACTGAAATTTGCTTCCCAGAAGACCCAAAAGGGGTGTTTAGTCATTATTGATTCTCTGCTCAGTTCTCAGTGACCTTTCCTACCCCTGTTCACTATCTGTTAAAACACTGAGTATAATCCAGTTCTGTGTCCTAAGAAGAACAGTTCTATTTCTCACTGTCCCACTGGCTTCTTGTCCCACGTTCTTTTTTTTTGCCTAAGCATAGTCTAAATACTTGTTCTTTACCTCCTGTCTTCAGTAACTTTCTACAGCCAGTTGTCTGTATGTCTTCATCCCTCATTCCTCCAGGGCTGGATCCTCAGGCTTGTGTACGTCTTTCTCATTCCCACTAGCTCTCCAGCCAGAACTCCATTGTCAAGCTGTGTTTTCAGTTTCTGTGCCTCCAACCATCTATCATTTGTTTCTTTACACGCCAGTTCCAAATGTTGCTATGAAATGTTGGCTCTTCCCCTGTTTTTCCTGTCTGCAGCTTCATTTTCCTTTGGGCAGTAGGGAACTGATGGAACTCTCTTCATATTTGTAAATGTCATTGTAAATTTGAGAGCAGAGCCTCTGCTCACTCTAGGACAACATTGCATGAGCTTCATTTCTTTGCTTGAAATTTGGACTTAAATCTAAATATAGGAGACAGAAGCAATGCACCCATGACTGATACTCAAGACCTGATCCTAGTCCAGGCAAACTTTTCTAGTCCTGCTGGATACATACCACATCTGCTTCTGCTTAGGCATTTCTGCTTTTTTTTCTCCATTGCTAGTCACCAGACTTTTGGGATGTTGCATGGGTGCCACCCCAGAATTCATCACTGAAATGAAACCTACTGGTTATTTGAGTTACAGATGGCCCTCTCGACACATGCCAGTAACAACTGGGCAGGTTAATCTCTTCACCACTCAGCAGAATGTTAATATAATGTAATAACTTGGACAGAGCCTATGCAGAAAAATGCTGCAATATGAATTTGTGGGAATTGTACAGTGCCAGATGCTATTCAGTTTACTTATTGAACACTCATATAAGATGTGACTGTAGAGAGGATCACTGGTTTATCTAGTGTCATACCTTGCTTAACATAGGCTGCATACTCTTGAATCACTCTGTAGCTGAAGATGGCCTACTTATTATTTGATCTTAAATTTAAAATATCAGACAATGGTGGATTTATCTCTGTCTTTCATAAGTTGTAAAGCTTTGCATAACTTCTGAAATATTTGTAGAATTTGTAGAAATTTCACTAGCTCTGAGAGCGACTGAGCTAATATCTTCATATGAAAAGTTGTATCCCATGCGAAAGGAAAAAAGGTAGCACTGGAAAATACTCACTTTGCATTGTTCAATTATTGTATTTAATTTCCATGCTTTCAAAATGCACAATACCTTGAAAGCCTCAGAAGACTGCCCTCTGCTTCTTCCACAGTTTCTGGGTCTTTTACTCCATTGCACTTTGCTTTGTCATCTTGATGCCTTATTCTTTACCAGCAAGAAACTTGGAAGAGCAAAAGATTGGAGGAAAAAAAGATGCCATAACAGCTTAAACTTCATAATGTATTCTGTGGGAAGTATTTTAAATGAGGGCAAGGATATTGGATTTGGGGCAAGATGATAATGATGGTTAGATTTATTAGAATAATTACGGGAGATTTGTTCTCAGTTCCCTGCCTTGCTCACATCTATCTGCTCTTGTTTCTCTGTGACACAGTTCCTTATCAATAAAATGGGAATAGCACTATCACACAGATATTAAAATACTTGCTTCAAAGATACCATAGAAAGAAGGAAAAAATTAATTATACTCAACCTAGTGTAGTATTATAGCTTGTATGAGTATTGTAATACTGATGGGATGTCTCAAACGAGAACGATCATTGATGGATTGGGAAGTTTTAAACCTAAGACTACTGAATTTTTCCAAACCTTTGTTTGCACAGTTCTCCTCATTGTTTTATTATCTTCCCTTCCCCTTAAGTAATGTCCATGCTTTCATGGTTTGTATTACGTCTTAGCTTCTCACAGCTCCTCACTACTGGTAATATTTCAACATTGCGCCTGTTTCCTCTGCCTTGCCCTTATACTTTAAATTTGTGCATTACATGCAGTAGCTTCTCTCTTTGAACTGCCTTCCCCAAGTCATTGTAAAGGGTCTACATGAAGGGCTACATGAAGGTGGGAAGCATTGAGAGTGCATGTACCAATGACAAGATGAAGTAACAGTCAAATACAGTGCAAATATATAACTAGTCTATGGAGAAGAAAAAATATACATCTGTTTTCACAGCAGGAGTCTCTGAGTTGAGTGAAGCAGGTCTTTGATCTGATTGGCATGTTCTTAAGAGGAATTATTTGTGGAGTTAGGAAGAGCTTAGTTGCTCTTCCTAACTTGGTTGCTCAGAGAGGAACTGAGCTTGGCACTGACCATGCCTGTGCTCGTCATGCTTTATGATGTCCTGTTTGTCTTCATAGCTGGGGTAGCCCAAGGCAAAGGTGAGCTCTATTGATACCTCTGTGCACTGCTTTGTTGCTCAGGTGTGTGTATTTAGGGACGTATTCTATAGCTGTCCATGCTGAGATGTTCTAAAATTATTGTCAAGTTAATTCTACTATGAGACCTGTCTGTCTTCTGGGAAGGAATTGTTCAAACAGCAGAACTTTGCCTCTGTGGAAGTGAGTTGAGTCTCTTTTCTTGCTGCACGACTTGCATAAAAAGCATGGCCATATTCCAGCTCACACAAAGGATAATGATGTAGGTTTATGTGCTGTCAAAATTCACCAATTTTCCTATGAAGGGTTAAGATGAAACATGTGAAGCCCAGATCAATTACAGCCTTGACAGCCACCACCACCTCACTCAGCTTTATGCACATTGAGCACTTCCCAATTCACACTGGTCTTAAATATTGACTAACAGGGCATGATGAATAACTCAGCATTTTGTAGAGGTAGCTC
This sequence comes from Orthonyx spaldingii, assembly GCA_013397795.1. Lineage (NCBI taxonomy): Eukaryota > Metazoa > Chordata > Aves > Passeriformes > Orthonychidae > Orthonyx > Orthonyx spaldingii. The sequence goes on from VZTJ01000540.1 coordinate 251,260, forward strand.
AAAACAATTTTGTAGAGCTAAGGGTCTGTCCATGCTACATCACACTGGACAACAAGGAAAAGCAGCATTAATCCCTTCCTTCTCCAGGAAGTTGGAATTTTGTAGATCCCAGCTGCTATGAGCTGGCAGTCAAGAAAATGAGTCCTCAGAAAAATAGCAACCAAGACTAAACTGTTTTCTCTAAACAAAATAGACTGAAGACATGCAAAATCCATCTACTTCATATATGGTAGAGGAAAATAGGGCAAAGTGTCATGCTAGCTGTATTTCTTGCCAAATCATTGCTTAAAATGTAGCTCTGGACCAGGAATATGATCAATGTAGAAAAGTAATGAGTTTCCCTGGAGCTAGTCAATGCTGTACTCCCACTAGGTTAGTACAAATCTGTGTGTTAAAGGCAGAATTTCATACATGGCACAATATTAAATAGAAATATTCCCATACAGAACCTTTTTTATCCTGACAAACATGTTTGAGTTCATACTTTTACGTTTTTAATAAAAACAAGCCAGATTTTCTACTCATTTGGTCTGAATCTGGAAAGTGATTTTTTAAAATTAAGAATGATGAGCCTGATTGTACAACCTTACTTACGTGAGTAGTCCCTCAGTGACTATTTATCAGTGCCAAGGACATCTAAGATCAGAAAGGTCTTTCCTTTCATTTCCTGAAAAGTTAAAGACAGAAATCCATTTCCAATTTTCAAAGAAGCTTTAGGATACTTGGGGTCCATCATAACTGAGTTTACTCTCCATAATGATGTGCAACATTATTATCTGTTTTGTTTCTGTTTGAGTGATGCATAGTAAGTACTTGAGCACAAAACAAGCTAAAATTGGGGAAAGTAAAATGAAATACACGTTGCTACTAATGGAGTATTATCCTCAGTCAGAAAGCTTGTGTTCTTCTGAAAGTATTTTTCATGCATTACCTGCCTTTCTCCTTTCTCTTGGCTGCCAAGGGAAGTGGTTGAGTCAGCATGCCTGGAGATACTTAAAAGATGTGTAGATGAGGGATTTAGAGACATGGTTTAGTGGTGGACTTGGCAGTGCTGGGCTAATGTTGGGCTTGATGATTTTAAAGGTCTTTTCTGACCTAGATGAGTCTATGTACTTAGCTAAACCTTTGAAAAGCAAATATTCTTTATTTAGCATGTTTGATGAGAAGTTCCTTGTTCAGCTGGAGTCATGTGCTGATTCTTGAGTTGTTAAAGGCAGGAGATGTTAACACCAGAAGATTAGCCTTTTGTTACCTAAATAAGCAGCTTTGATTGTGTTGGTACAGAATGTATAAGAGAGCATTTTACTACACCTGTGCTTGCCAATTTGATTAAGATCATGTGCCATTTAGTTTTCATGGTGTTATTTATTACTTAGAGACCTTTTTGTTTTACAGGATACCTCTGAGAAATATATATCTTTGAACATTCAGCAGTAAAACTTGCTGTAAACTTGCAGTAAAACTCTACCAGTGGTTCCTAGAGATTAGAAATGGTAGTTTTTGGGGTTTTTCTGAATGTTTGATTTGAAAGAACTTGAATGTTCAGTTTACAAAAAGAGCAGATTATTTTCCAACCAGATATGCTTCCAATCACCATTTTGCCTACATTTACCTGGTGTTAATAATTGATAGGGAATATATTAATTATGTAACCAAGCAACAATAAACCTGTGACAGCTGCAAGCAGCTGGAAAAGACTGGAGCACCCCTAAATTGCTCTTAACTGTATGAATGCTGCTGCGGAAGATTCTACACTGAAGTTGTGATCTTTACTCTCTTCTTCTACATAGTCAGGAATCTGGTCGGTGGTTTTTACTTTTTGCCATTTGTCATTGAAACTTCAGAACATGTATTTTGGTTGGCAGCACACATATGTAAGGTATAATTTACCAGCAAAAGTGTCCTTAGAAATGCAGGTTTTCTCCTGCATCTGTTCTTTCCTTGGAAGAAGTGTAGTGTTAAGTAACCTGGAAAGTGGAACATTCTGTTACAGCACACTCCTGGCACTGCTGTCATGCTTCCTTTCTCATAAACTTCCAAAATCCTGGTGGAGTCTGGGATTTTGATCTAGTCATGTGGCCCATTGTACATGTCTCTGATGTCAAATATTAAGTGAATCTAATCTTGATGAAAGATTTGTCCAGGTCCCATATTGTTAGCCTATTTAGTCTTTTCCAGAGAGGCAAAAGACACTGAAATTTGCATGTGGTCATTAATTTAAGAATGTTTCATATTCATTAAAAAAAAATCTATTGTACTTGAAAGAGCTGAGATTTCCAGAAATATATGGCTTTCAACTATGATAAAAGGCTTCCAACCTATTTATACTTCTCTTACTAATTATTGACCATTGAAGCATGAATGGGTAGAATTTTATAGGGAATATATCTATTAAATTGTTATTTATGTTTAGTTTTCCAATCAGTTTCCTTTAGTTTTCAGTTTTGATCCACATATCTTGATATCTTGAAGTCAGATTTCAAAGATGATTGCCTTTCCTTAAGACATATATAGTAGTGACTCGGGTTTTATAAAGGGCCAGACTGCCAAGCTGCTCGTATAGGCAGTCTCACCTCCATTGCTGAGGCTTATATGTAAACACTGCTGGAAATATCACTGGATACTTTCTGCACTTTTGGATGTGAAAGTACCTTCTAAGGGCCCATATTGTACATCAAGCTACATTAAAAAACTGGTGATTTCTTCACACACAAAGTCTGAAATGGTTATTCCATCTCTTCAGTCTATCTACCCCTCTTCTGTCCTTCTTACACAGAATCACTCAGGTTGGAACAGACCTCTGAAGGTCATCTAATCCACCCTCTTTCTCAAAGCAGAGCTGTCTTCAAAGGTAGATCAGATTGCTTGGAGCTTCATACTGCTTTCAGTGTCTCCAAAGATAGAGATTCCAGATTCCACAGGCTCCATCTTTATGTGTACTCTGTTCCATCCTCATTGTGATTGTTTTTTAATATTGTTTTTGTACAGCTAACTAGATATGATACCTTTCTACTCCTATTTTGATGCAGATGTAGATGCTTCTCATCTATTCTTCTCTAACTCTTCTTTTTTGTCACAGTCATCCCTTTTTACCGTATTTTCTTGCTGTCATTTTCTCCTGGTTTTCTCTTGACCATGTCCCTCTAGCTGCTTCCATTTGTAATTTAAGAGTATATTGGTCTTTATTAACACTCCCAATCCTTAGAAAGGCATCCTGTTCCTAGTTACTTCTCTGTCACTTCCTGTTGCTCCATGATCACTTTTGCTCTTTGTGCATTCACATTCTGTTGTGTTCAAAGCAGGTGATTTCCAGTACTATTGTAAACTCCTTCAAATTGGCTTCTGACCTTCTTGTTAGCTGAAACCACTCTCACAAAACTACCTAATGCTTCTCTCTTAGCCAATTCTTCCTCCTCCTCTCACACTGTCAATTTTGATCTCTTTAAATCTCATCATAGTTTGTATCTTTGGCTCCATTCTTTGCATGTTTTCCCCCTAATCCTTTCATTCATCCTTTGAAGCTTCCTGATCTGAATTCTGCCAAAATCCTAAGGATTTTTAGTTTTGATCCATCTCTCCTCTCCTTTTACACATCACCTCTACAGTCTTATCCACAAATAAATGCAGTTGACATGTCTGTGCTGCTGACCCAGATTTATATCTGTACTCCAAATATTATAATAACAGCTCAAGACAACCATTATAAAAAAAGGGCTTCCCTCTTAGTCCCTCATTACTGCTTGTTTTCTTAGTTCCCATCTTTTCTGTCAGGCCACTAATACAGATGTTACTTTTCATTCAGACCTCTTCAGATTCTCCTATCAAGGTTGTGTATAAGTGTCTCAGATTCCTTTCTTCTTAACACATCTAAGCTGTGGTTCTTAATCTTATCCCAGTGGATTTGTTGAAGTTCTGTTAGGGAATATTTACCCCATATATTACAAAATACGTTCTAAGGACCTGGCATAATGTCCATGCAGTTTTTAGGTAGAAACCTTCGGCAATATAATGATAAAAATTATTTATACAGGCAAATAATAGATATGAGTGGGTAAATTGTGCATTGTTTATGTTTGAATATAGGGAAGTTTATGTAAGAGATTGGAGTAACAGGTGGAAAAGTTGCAGTAGGCAAACCCATCTCAGGAAGTCCATTTCATAAGTCCTAAATTTCACCGTTGAGTTTTATTTTCTAACTTCATCCTTGTTTTTCTGCTGCACTCAGCATGTAAAACTGTGTGCTACTGCTATATTGTTTATCCATCATTTCTGTTATCTCTGAGTTTAGCTTGGTGTTACTGTACGTAGTTGCTCAACAGGCCGAAAGTAAGGATGGATCTCTTACTTTGGGTTTTTGTATTTTGACAGATACTAATCAATGCTTTAAATTTGCATTCATGTTGCCATATTAAACCTACACCAAAAATTTGCTCTCCCCATAAGGCAAGCAGGACCCTGAAAATTTTATACTATTCATATGCTTCTGAGGCTGAAAAGTAAGCTTACCAAAATCAACATTTATGCCAGTAATGTAGTGAAAAATGCCAAATATTTCCAAGCTCAAAAGTCCATGTGGGTGCTGAAGCATACAAATTTAATTGTGTCATGGTCTAAGGATATGTGTATTGATCCCTGGGACAGACAGCTGGCTATCAGGAAGACAAGAGGGAGGAAGGGTAAAGAGCAGGGCCTTGAATTCAGTCTCCAAACTGTTTTTATTTTGAAAAGCTTTTAATTTACATCTGCTTTTTTAAAAAAGCATCTGAGAACTGAGATGAGAGCACAGTGAGACTAAAGAGTTAAATTCCCCTAACATAATTTTGAAGTCTTTTAATTTTACTTCTTTTCCTAAAAATGCACCAAATCTTATGGGCAATGAGAAGGACAGTATAAATCAAATGATAAAACTTTTACAAAGCAAATAAAACAAGTTAAATAAATAGACATTTATTTTGTTTTAAGTGTTAAAAGCCCACAAATTACTTTCTTCTTTTTTTATCAGAGATATTTTATGGGACTGTTGTTTTTAGCTGTACTGTATGTGACCTTTAGTAGCCTTTTTTCTTTAAAAATATTCTCTGTGTCTTCTTGTGATCTGAGTGTTGTTCTCTCATCTGGCAATGAAGTTTTTGTCTGTTTTAGAGTAAAGGTGGTCAGATGTGTTTGTGCTGATCTGAAGATTATCTGGTGTGCTACTGCAAAGCAGTGGAACCAAAATTCCATTGCACTCGTAATAGAGACAGAAGTTAAGCTTTCTGTTAATAAGGACTATTTTCAAGGCTTTAAATAGTCTTGAGAAAATATTTCAAGTCTGTAGTAGAATTTATTTTTATATATATATATCTGTCTCAGATGTAATAATATTAGTGATATAAGCAAATGCCCTGGCTGCATGAATATGCTTTCAAAATCATTTGCTGATACATTTCTTCTAAGCATAAAGTCTATTGAAACTGTAGAACTTGGAAGAGTGGGGTGCTCCCTTCAGTGTAGCATGGCCGGGCCAGAGAACTGCAATTAATAAATACAATCCATAGAGTTGATTTGTTCTTCTGTCCTTTCTCATAAGTATAATACCCATCTTTTTGAAGAGGGAGTCATCTCTTTTGCTGTGCTCATAGCTCATACTGATAGCAGTCAAGGTCTACTGGTGCTACTGCAATATAAATCGGTGTTCTGTAATAAACGTAAATGCCCTTAAGCTTATGGTATTTACTGCTTGTAGAGAAGGTAGGTGCCATTCCTAGGGCTTTTTTTTTTTTTTTTTCTCTCTTTGTTGAAGTCTAAGGAGTCACCCTGAAAAATAGGCAGGAGGCAGAGTTGTGATTTGACTGTTAGTCCACAGGGTGCTGGTTCAAATCGTTGCATTCATTTCACATGGGCCACTGAACAGCTCTCAGACCTCACCAACTTCTGTTATTTTAACTTGGTTGGATCTGAACTAGTAACATAAAGGTGGACAGCCCAGTGGACCATTATCAATCCCTAGTCACATAGACCTCTTTTACCTGTCGTCTTAAATTTGTGCTTCATCAACGGCTGTGATTCTAGCACAAAGCATCCAGAACTTTTGATGTGGACCATACAGACATTGTAAAGCAGCTGGGAACACAAAGGGAGTTTCTCTTAATAATTCAGGCTGACTTTAATGCATCACATAAACTCAACTTTTTATACATTTAGTGCTTACAAGTCCCATTAGTTTCTCCCTTATTCCTGTACCTCTCTTTACTTTATAGTAATATTTTTGTGCTGATGTGAAATGTTATGAGATCCTCCGTAGAATTTTTGCTTTTAATTTGTTTCCGTATTTTTTTCCCAACAAAGAATAATGATGTGAAAAACAATGGGAAGAAAAATGAAATTATATCCACTGTGCTTTATTTATTCACATTGTGTGTGCTTGTGTGTGTTTGTGTGTGCATGTCCACATCCTTGTTATCTCTTCTTGGGATAAAGTTCTGGGCTGTGTTACGAACTCCATACAGCAGCATGGAAAGAAAGGACCAACCTTACTTTAGTGTTACTTTTAAGTAACAATGTAGGACCCTGTACATACTCAATACATAATTATCACTCTAATTTTGTGTAACCACACTGCTACCATAATACAGTAACTGTCATAAAACCCAAATGACATCTTCTGAAATCTTCATGTTGTTTAATACCAAGTATGGAACACCAGTTGGTTATTTGTATCTTTCAAAGCGCCATAAATACTGTTCAAAATCTCTACAACAACAATAACAACCAAAAAACACAAAACAAAACAAAAAAAAAAACCAAACAAAAAAACCCCACAAAAAACCTAAACCAACCAAACAAATAAAACTTGCCAATAAAAAAAATTATTTGCCAATTAAAAAAAAAAATCAAAATTATAGGTATTATTACTAAACTATAAGGATGTTTCTCGCTTACAGATCAATATCTCTCCCTGATTCTTAATGGGGAGGGTGTATTCTTTCCACATTTATGAGCTCATTTAAATGTTTAATTCAATTAAAGGACAGTTTGTAGCTCTAAAGCATGGAAAGCCATGTAAAACCCTGGAAGCTGTGAAAATTGGCTCTGCACCCAGTTAGCTCATGAAGCAAAGAATTAGCTGAAATGGGAAGGCAATTAGGAGCACAATTTTTATGCAGCACTAAGCTGTAGGCATTGGGTTAGCTGACCAGGAGTTGTATAGGCTACACAAATGAATTCTTTCTGTACTGACACACACACACACACAAGGAAACCTTGTAAATCTGTCTGCTGTTTCCACCTTACTACTTAGAAATCACATGTAATGGTGCAGAAACCAGCGTCTTTTCGGAAAGGCGCTGTTTCTGTAGGTCTCCATAAGGATAAGATAATGGTCCCGGAGTTCAGGTGGTTATGAGTCATTAGACCGTGGTGATCATTAGCAAATACCCACCCTCAGAGCAGTATTCATATATTGGAATTTAGGCTCAGGTCTGTCACTGTCAGAACTGGGTTTTCTTTTAATATCACAATTCTGGATTTTTTAATCTACATAATGAGCATGTCATTTCTACATAGTACTTAGATGGTGAATGCATTTTGCATGCTGAGTGCAAGTATCAGCCTGCATGTGGAGACTTGCTCTGCCTGCTGTCAAGACTGAGTGGATGTCAGCCAGGTCCACCCCACCACTCTAGAGGCTTTGTTAGCACAATCTCTTGTCTGAGTTAATTAATGTCTGACCAAACCTTCTTTGTGCTTGGCCAGGTTAGAGCATGGGAAGAAGAGCTGGAGTCCTGGCTGTGCATAAACAAGCTCAGAAGGAAGGCTGGGTGGCCAAACAAATAATTTTCATTAAAAGAGATTGGCAACTTATTCCATAGATCCAAAATTGCATGAGCTCCCACAGCTTCTGTTTTATTGACATGGATTTCTGTTTTCCACCTCATTGTGCAGGGTCACACTGAGTGCCTCACTCCACACATTAGAGCCCTCTTTACTCTGCATGTTAGGAGATGTTCAGCTAGGGAGGCTCTCTAACTACTGCAGAGAGAGCAGGATGTGTCCCTGGATATTTATAATACCCTTTTGAATTCCTTAGACAATATGTGGAATATGCATACAAAGTGTTATTATTTCAGGGTTATTCAGAGGAAATATTGAGTGCAGGAAAATGAATTTGAGCTGCAATCCTGTCGTTAGATTCTGTCTCGACACAATCAGGGTGCAGGATCCCGACCATAATGAGAATCTATATTTGAAGAAGGAGTTTAAAATCAGCTTTTAAAGACATCTGAAGACGTGTTTTTTCACTCCCCTGATCTGAATTTGGCAGCAGCATAATTCCTGGGGGCTGCCATTTCAGTGATAGTTCCAGCAGAAGACTTGGCCTAATGACCTGTATCAAAGTGAGAAGAACCATGCTGCAACCAGACACACAGAAAGCTGCTGCTGCCAGGAGACACTGAGAACTGGGGATGGTTTCTAAAGCCACTCAGTTGTGGTATTTGCCATCAGCTCCAAGTTGTATTCTGAGCAGGAAGTTTGTGTTATTTGAATACAAGAAGCACAAGAAAAGTTATGGAACTTGTGGAGAGTTGTGAAAAGTCTAGTGCTTTTGGTTGCAGGTTTGATTTTCTTGATCTATCTTTTGATTTTCATATTCCACGTTAAAACATGTTTGAGGTAATTTAAAAAGAAATAATTGTCAGAGACTTAGCCTTTGCCTATTAAAAAATGAAGCGACTTTCATTTCTAAAGTAGTTAGAACAATATTTCAGTGTTCAACTGTCTGGTTTTTTTTTGCTCTCTATGTTCTAAGGCATTTTGGAGTTTCCTCTTAAAGTGCTTTCCTGGATGACCAGTGACGTATATTTCTCTTAGCTGTAAGTCACAGAGGAGAAGGGCAAAGCCTTGTTATTTATACCAGTCTTGAATGAGATCAGCAGTCGGAGAGGTCACTTTGGGAATTCCCTGAGCGTGGCACTCAGTATGAGTTATGAGTCTCTGTTGTGCTAACCTGGGGTACATTTACTTTTCTCTTAATGTATTACACATAGTTCATGAAGTCTGATATGTCACCAGTTCGCTAATGGCATTGCTTACTCTCAGGCAAGGCACAGATGACTATGGCCTTGTGATTATAGCAGTAGAGGGGAGGTACCATTGTGATTTTTTTAATACATAATTTCTATTGTTAGACATGTCTTAGTATTTTTATAGAACATTTGTCATACCTATGTTATAGTGTATTCAGAAACCGTTTTAGCATTTTGGTTTCCTAAATATCATTGTTAGTGTAATACATTGTTTAGTACAATACAAATCTGCCATATAGTAGTTATAACTTTATTCCAAAGCACCAAGGGGAATTGTCACATGACATTTAATCAGTAGTTTTCTTCATACTTTGATAGCTTGTCAAGTGTTTGTAGACAAACAAAAATTAATAGTTTTTAATTTCTTTAAATGTTGCTTTCTCCATTTGAAGACCACCTCAAAAAGTAAGGATAGCTGGTTATACATGAAGAAACTGTTCCAAACTATACAAAAGAGCATATTGTTTCCATTTTTTTTTCATCAGTGGTTTGAGAACAGCTTGCGATCTGCAGTGCTGCAAGATGTGATCTGAAGTAGATGTCTGGATCACACTGGACTCTTCATGCAAAGGACTACTGCTAGCTTTTGACCCACTTCTCTCCCAGGAATTTCTATAGGACAAAATCACAGCCTTTTCTCTGTCCATGTGATGTGACCTTCAAGATGTGGTCCTGTTGCATGGCTTGTGTACCCAGATCAGTGCTGTGTATTCCAAAAAATAAGTTAGGTATTAGGTTTTTCTGTTGTGGTCTGAAGGAGGCGATGCATCTGCTAGGCCAAACAGCATGCCATTTAATATTGATCAGCTTGTTCTTATATTGTGTTCCACTTTTCTTTCTTAAAGATTCTGAACTTCAGCCCCTTCCCTGGCTGTGGTTAAAAGTAGTAGGAATTGGTTAGTTGTCAGTTTTCTTCTGCTTGCTCATGTCTTCTGTGGTCCTAAATCCCTCCATCAGATCCACAGTATGGATTTCAGATAAGCAGCTTCAATGATGTATTGGCTGTAATGTGTCACAGGGTATTTCCAGGATTCCTTCTCACCATACTGGACCTAGACCACTTAGTGCAAAGGCTAATGAGTCTTCATAACTGGACATGTAATTGTATAGGAGAAGGTTGATAATGGTTCCAGAATCCAAGCATGTTAGTTGCCTTTTACTGCCTTCTGCCCAGATTTCTCCTCTCTTCTGTTATACACAGATTAACGGAAGACGACCAAGAAAGAGAAGGGGGAATCACAACTGGGCTTGTTTGCAGTGTCACTGTTCAAGTTACTTGCAATTTAAATAAAATTTAAGCTTGTGAAGTAAGGCTATCTGCTGAGACTACTATGAAGGAAACCAAAGTACCTTTCTTTATGCTGGTGACTTAATATCCTACCTTCAGGAACTTAGGGTGTTACAATTATTGAATGCAAATTCCCTTATTCTATGCATAAACGGTGTGCTTAGAGTCTAATACTCTGATGAAAAAATTGTAAAGCATTTTACTTTATGCTGTGATCAAAGTACGGTTGTTGTACAGGAGAAATACAAATAGAAAAGAAGATTTAATGACTCATGTTGGAAGATAAAGATGGTATAGAAAGCACTACATTTAACATTTACCAGACATAGGAGTGAGCTTTTCTGGTTCCACATGTCATTTATAAAACCTTGTTTTGACTTTGCAAAACAACTCAAACTTGTAAGAATTATTATAAATGGCCAGATTAATGTGTAAACCACTCTAGCAACCACTCTTGGACATTGTTCTTTTGCCAATTAATGTTTGAGAATAAAGCATTTACAAGACAAAAAAAAAAAACCTGTATTTTTTTTTTAGTAAATCAAAATATCTCCTTCACGCTTTTATCCTGCAATATTTTTGAATTATTTAAAAATAACATAGGGATAACTGTGGTAGTTACTATCACTTGACATGACATTTTTCATTCTCACATTGAACTATAGTCCCTTTTGCCTGTTAAAATCCGTTTGTCTCACTGCAGTAACCTACAGAGATTAACTGGAAGAGTGGTAGCCGTGTGCAGGATTTACATGCGAAATGGAAGGTGGGAAGTGTTGCTGTGGGATGGTCACCTCTGCCCTGGCACTGCTTGTGCCCAGCAGCCTGCCTGTGAGGCCACTGTATCATGGGGACGCAAGGACCCAGGTGGTGCCCCCAAAACCTGTGCCCTCCCTAAACTGGCCGTGGGGAGGGCTGAGAAGAGGCAGAGACTGCAGGCAGTGGAAACAGCTGCAAAGCAGCCAAAGCAGTGACCTTCATGTAGTTGTTGCTGAGCATTTGCTGCCTGGAGCTGAACAACTCCTGTGCCCATTCCTTCTTTCCCTCCTGCACAGACTCTGTGTACTAGCTCTGCTCCATGCCTGTGCTTCCTTTTCTCTCCCTTGCCTGATCCTCCTTGCATTTCTTTCAGTGTCCCATCTTGCTAGCCTTTTGCCCATTTAGTTCATCTGTCCATACCCAGCCACCCCTAAATGGACCCAGATGGTAATGGCACTTAGTCTGCGTGTGTGCTCACCCCCTTGGCTGCCTTTTGTCTGCTCTCCCTCTCCAGACTCTCAGCTTTCCTGGCAAGTGCCATCTGATGCTCTCCACGTGTGCAGTGCATGCACAATAATGCCATGGTCTTGACTGCTCCACTGGTTTATGCTAATTAATGAGACAATTAAGAGTGTATTATTTTCCAAATTTCTATTAATTTAACGTTGAAGTATTTCAGCGTTATGGAATATACCCTCTTCCGTGAAGTGAGTGTGCAGATACACAATTCTTTTAATTTATTGCTGTTGTTCACTACTTTTAATAATGTACCACTCACAGTCTTCATTTCCATCTCCCCTCTGAATGAATGCACCTATGATTCCCACAGTCTAATAGGAATATTAACAGGCTTCTGATAATATATTGCCCTTTCTGGGCCTATAAATTTTTTCACTGTACTTTTTGTTAGATAAGAATGGCAAAATTAAGCACAGTGTTCAAATATACAGTGTACATCAATTAGCATTGCATATTTGCAGTCTATTTTTAATGTTGTTCAATATCTTGTTTAAATTTTTCTTTGCTTTGCTGTGCAGAGGGCAGATGTTTCTCTGAGAATCAGAAAATATCATTTGCACGATTTCAATTTAAGCTGGGGCAGGATGAATACTTGAGCCAGTAACTCCTAAAATATTAAAAGAATTGGTAAAATACACCTGGTTACAAAGAAGAAGCACAAGAAACAGGAGAATTCTAAAAAGTACTAAATAATTCTGATCAGATTCTTGCCTGCAAGTGGGAATACACAAGCAGAATGGCTTTAGAAAGTAAGGAAATACTGTAAAATATTCATCTACAAAGTATGTAGAGAAGCATCTTTATTTCTGAAGAAAAGGAATGTTGGGACACATGATGAAAAAAAAGAGACAGAATCAAGAGAACCCAGAAAAGACAGGTGTGTTTGGCCTTCTAAGGTTTTCTCCTTACTAGAATGTCTAATGTTCTTATGTTCACAACTTAAGCAATTCCCATTGTCACTACGAGGCCTCTTCCAGGAAGGCTGGTAATCTCTATGTCTTTAATGGACACTGTACCAGGGGTGGCAGAGAGTGCTGCAGCCAACAAGCAGCCTCTTGTCCTCTCTGCTCCTGAGACTGTAGACCTGACCTCCCTAATGCTGTGAAACTGCCACTATCAACATGGTTGTCAAAATGGCCTTTAAAATATGTGACCACAAAGCTAAACAGAAGAGCAAAAAGGAACAAATTGCAGGGGAAATGTTACACTGAATGTTTTCTAGGTCTGAAGCTTATATAAAATGTATTCACTGCCTAGCTTTTCCCGTGTCATTTATTTATCATCATTATTAGAAGAAAGGTCTGTATGAGACAGAAGTAAATTTATATCTGAAAAATATTTCTTTATGCACCAAATACTTTCTTTATTCATGTCCCAAACCTTCCTTTTTCCTCTGAATTCCATCTCACAGCCCTTGTAAGCCATTTTTTTCCAACATATGTATCTTATTTTTCCTGAACTCCTTATTTTCTCAGACTTTTTTAGCAGTTTAATACCTATTTATTTAGTTTTATACCTATAAACAAATGAATATTGTTGTGATTCTCATGAGATTTGCTTTCTCTTAGTTTCAGTTGAATGCATTTGTCATTCCTCCTCTAACCTGTGCACGGTGATATCTTTGTAGCAGGTGTTTTTTTTCACTGAATGCATGGCATATGCTTAAGACATAGTAATCCATAGCATTATATATGCTTAGAGCAGTGGGATTCTCGTCTCTAATAAAATTCATAACAGTTGCAATAACAATAGCAGCAATATAATAAATAAAACTAGTAATGGTAGTATTATTTTCTGTCTTTTTCCTTTTCATGAAATACAGTCATAAAATATGGCAAACTATCACAAAATTCTGTCTTATGAGCTAAATGGCTTCTGATTCCCCAGGGGAGGTCTTTGTATAGTTGCAGGAATGAGAACATGCCTAACACATGTTGATTTTAGTTTTAATGGTGTATTAGTCTGTATTATCTATTAATCATTAGCTGAATATGGTTATCAAGAAGCAGTTCTCTGCTTACAACCTAAATATCATCGGAGCAAGGCTCACCCTTATTGGAGAGGGAGTTAGGGAGCCCCTACTGGACATACATAAGTCCATGGGGCCTGGTATGATGCACCCGTGAGTGCAAAGGTTACTGGTTGAGGTAATTTTGGAGCCACTCTTCATGTCAGGGTCACAGTGACTGAGAGAGGTTCCTGAAGAGTGGAAGAAAGCCAGTGTCACTCCTCTCATCAAGAAAGGCAAGAAGGAAGATCCAGGGAACTGCAGTTCCTTCAATTTTAAATTTCTTGTTTCTTTAGTGTTACGTTTCTGGTTTCTCTTTGTTGCTGGCTACTCCAGCACCTGAGCACAAAAGAATAAGATTTGCTACTTTTGGCTCATTAGTTTATAAACACAGATTTTTCACAACACTTAGTGTTATGTGGAACTGGTTATGCTGAAAAGTGTTTTGGTTGCCGTTAGGAGGAGTGTCTGATCCTGTTATTTCTGCCAGTGAGGCTGCGTGGTGCCAGGCTTGGAACCAGAGGTGAAGAACACAGATGGCATCACCTGCTCCATGTCTGGTTGGAATGACCTGACTGCCATGACGTGGGGGCTCTGTGGCAGAGGCAAAGACAGCTGCAGAGTCTTCTGGCAAGGTTCAGCTACCTTAACCTTCCTGCTCTGCCTCATTCGGCTCTAGTTCTGACATACCTAGAGGATGATAACCCACTGCTGCCATCAGTTGCTTCATATACTTGCATGGTAGTAATTAGTGCAGTGGCACAAATTATTCCAGCTTGGCAGATAACCAGTCTTGATGATGTGAGGCCATATGATCAAATTCTAGGGATTTTTGTTTGCTCAGAAAACCAGAAAATATTTAACTACAAAAAAAAAAAAAACCAAAACTTTTTGGAAGAATGATCTTAGCTCTGTTGTTTTCCAGTCTTTGTGTGTTTGGATTTTTAAACTTACTGGAAATATAGTTTTTCCATTCTGGTCATGTTAAAAGCAAACCCACTTCTTAAGAAAGTAGCAAGATAATCCAAAAATCTCCATTCTTAAGAAACTGTATTTTTTTCTTTTCATATTCTTGTTAAACCTTACTGTAGTACATTAGAGTGTAAACATACCACTGTTGTCCTTATCACTTTTTTTTACAATTTCTCTTCTAGTGGTGAGTTTCATCAATGATAATGTCTAATTTTGTGATAAGTTATGGCATATGGAGAAGGCCTTGAAATGGCATCACAAGGCCAACACAGAATCACAGAATGCTTGCTTCTTCCACCAGAAACATACTAACTTGTGTCAAAGAAAGATCAGACCTTATTCAACTTCAAACCTTTTTTCCTGAGATAAGAAAGTTTTACCTTGTTCAAATTATCATGTCCTTACATCATTATGCTATCCAGCTTTTTCAGAGTTTTGTATGTTGGTCATAATACTGACCAGAGTAAAACAATGGCACAAAATTACAAAAGCAGAGTAGTTCCAGATTGTTTCTACTCCTGTTTGTTGAAGCAACACACTTCAAAGAGAATTTGAGTGCTATGTGTATGTATATATATATAAATCTCAGAAAGTGGGGGAAACAGTTTAGTCTGAATTGGTGGGTTTTAGATCTTAAGTCTGTTATTACATTTTTCTCTTTCCGTCTTTCTGTCCCTCCCTCTCCTGATTTTCATTTTTATTTGTCCAGTATTAAAGGTTAAAAAGAAGCAAAGAGTGAATGCTACTCTTCAGTGAAGGACTGTCAAGTGTACCTCGGGAATAGAGAGGTGAAGAAATAGGTTAGATGGGTGAGAGCCTTCAGCCTTTAAGTATCTACTGGGTTTGGGAGAAGCACCATGGGCATGGGCAGTATGGGATAGTCCTGGAGAGTCTGTGTAGTGCTCTGTGAAGCCATGTTGTGTTTATGTGGGTTGGGGTGGTAAGAGCTAAGGTAGGTGGAGAGAGGAAGTAATTACCCCCTGAGATTTCATATATATATGTATATATAGCAGCATATATATGTATATATATTGTCTTTATCAGCAAAGACAAACTGATAAGACAGCAGAATTTCTTTGTGCTTGAGAGCCAAATAATTTAGTTGGTTGAGTTTATGTAAGAAGCCTTAAATATGTGTAGTTGTGTCTACATGCCTGTGAGGGAGAGTGAAAGAAAGGTTATTCTGAGGTGGGATTTTGTATGAGGAATAGAGTTTATAATTCCCAACTCTGTTATATTTATTTGTGCCACTGTAAACTTGCTGTATCATGTTAGAAGCAGGGCTTCTGTGTCTGAAAAGGAGCCATGTAATTCAAACAATGTGAATGGAAAGCCAGACAAACCACTGAAGCGTAAAAATTTATAAATGTACAAATCGGGATGAGAACATCACAGATACATACCAATAGTACTGAGAAGAAAATCTTAGGAAGTCTAAATGAGTGACATGTAACTTGTGAATGTAAACTGAGAGAGAAATCCTTTACAGAGAAGATGGGATTTTTAAAAACAACAATAAATGACAATACATGACACACTAACAACAAGAAAGCTGAAGACTAATTCTTGTTCCACTGTATCTCTTCAGTCTTGATTTTGTCTTAACATTACAGAAAGGTGGAGAGAGTTAAATGTTGATTTTTGCTTTTCTTTTTCTTATTTTAAAATGTAATTTTGCTAACCACTGGAGCTACCCCTATGGGTTTAAGGGTATAAGGGGTATAATAGAGTGGGATATTGTCCCTTGTGTCAACAGGTTTTTTTTCCAGAGAGGAAAAATCAAAGATACTCAAAAGTTCAGGTTCAGTGTAAGGCTGCCTACTGTGCATCCTGGGGCTGTGAGATGTTTGCTTTCTGATGTAAGTGTGGGAATACCAAACGAGGAGGTACTGTTCCCTCTTACATGATCTGAGCAGATTATATTACAGGCAACAGATAAATCAAGCAGACTGTTGTGTGCACATTCATCCATGAGCAGAATGTGATACTGGGTTGTGCTGTGCTGCTAATGACAGAACTTAGTCAATATGAATGAAATTGGTAGAAAAAAGGTTTAAAAAATAAGAGACAAAATTCATAATACAACAGATGCTGTTATTAGTGGGTAAAAGTAAAATAGGTCTAACCACATTTAAGTTACTTTTAAAATAAGATGATTGCCACATCTTCCATATGCCTTCTCATTCCCCAAGATACACACCCAACAGGTATGGTGATTCTCTGATTTCTACATATTTGCTATAAATCTTTGGCTTCAATAAAGTGAGTCATAGTGATGTCAGAAGCAAATTGGTTTCAATCTCTATGTCTATACAAAGTAAATAAAAAATGCCTTGGCACCCTGTCTGGCCCTGAGGACAAGTGGCAGGGCATGGCTTACATCCATATGGCTAAACTTTCTACTTCCATGAAACATGTCAGCCTTGCCTGTATTGCATATTGGGAACCATCCCAGGCTTGCCTTGCCCTCCAAGCTGTGTCCAGGTGTTGTCTGGAACAGTGCTAGTTCCCCTGACTCAGATCTGTGCCAAGCTGTGTACCAGCAATTCAGTTCTGTGGAAAGCTTCATGCCATAGTGCCCAGGCCCTGTTTAGTTCAGTGGCGATGTCTGGAATGGAAGCTGCTGGCACAATTAAACTGGTAAGAGCTGTAACTGTTAAACTGTTGTGATACCAATTAGCTGGATCTTTACAGGACCAACTGTAGAGTGAAGAGAATTGAGGGTAATCCTTTCAGTATGAGTGTTGTCATAATACTAGTAGTGTTCTGGAGTAAATACTATACCTCAAACACTGCAATGTTCAACTATGCCATATCTCCATTCTCTATTAGAAAAGTACACATTCAGTGGCAGTTTCATATCTTTATTATTGTCGTTTCCTCGCTACCTATGGTCAGTTCTCCTTCACAGAATTGCAGCTCCAGTTTATGAGCCAGTATTTCCTATGGATGTATTAAGTAAGTTTAAGCAGTTTCTCTAGAAAAAAACCAATGATTGGTCCTTTTAATTTTTTTAGTCTTCCCTTGCTTTCAAGACAGAAATCTCTGGGCTTATGTTGCAAACGTACATAAGAAGAACTTTTCAACTGTTTTCATCCTTCTTCCAAAGCTATGAGACAGTTGGCAGCTCTAGCTAAGTAGAAACTTTCCACTTCAGCAGTCCATTCACTGAAATAAAGCTGCAATTACCAAATGATTTAATACATTTTTCATCAAGAAAAAAAACAAGGACTATGGAACCTCATGGTTCAGAAGAAAATTTTCCAGCATGAATATTCAATACCTTTAATTTGCCTCTGACAATGACAATTTTGGTGGTGCAGGGCATACTTAGCTTCAGTCTACACCACTGCAACAATCACATGTAGAGGACTTGCAGGTACAAGATTAAATCAGAGTCTATGGGACACCTGTGTTGCTTTCAAACTTTATACCAGGAAACAAAAGCATGTCCAAACAAGAACTTGCAATACATGGCGTTTTTGTCCTGATTTTTCTTTTGGAAGCTGGATGGAAATTACGTTGAAATGTATTGAGATAGGGGCAGTGAAAGGATCAACCTGATTACTACATCTTCTTCTTTTTTTAAACTGTTAAACTAATTACTTAGCAAGCTAATTATTTATTCTGATTCCACACTCACTGAGATGAGGACAAGTTTATTTGGATGCTGATGCCAGTGATATGTGTATTCGTGTGTCATGTACCACAGTCACAGCCATGCCAAAGTGAAGGCTTATCTGCCACTGGTGATAAGAAGGAGGCTTTATATAGCACATAGAGCTTTTTCAAGCTACCTGGGAAATTGTACATGTAGTTTTAGACTTTGAGAAGAACAAAGACAATCTCCTTTGGAAATGATTTGTGGGAATCTATTGCCACTAATAGAAAGCTTATGGGAAAACTTAAAAAGCAGGAGACTGAAACCGCATAGATACGAGTAAGAAAATCTAGTGTTAATATTCTTTTCATGACATGGTTTTTAAAAATTCAGCTTTGAACATGAAGTTGATATTAATTTGTCTGTAAAAGGGTCATCTCTGTAGAATCTTAACTTGACCTGTATGAAATCAAATCTCTGAATGATTAAGAAGAAAATTAGATTAATTGTTGACCTAAATAATAAACAAAAATCTTTAGGACCTTCTCTTCCCGCTATATGTCTATTCTGAGCATACTCAGTAGAAATTAGTGACATTAGTGATTTTTAACTGACAATCTACTTAGAACAATGCTTTAAAACCTGCCACACTAGTTTCAGGCTTAAAATAGATTTCTGAAGTAATGTGTTCTCAAATCAAACACCTGCCTTTTATAGGACAGAAGGAACTTTCCTGAACATTGAAAAATGCAAGAAGGACCCATAATCAATGGTATATTATTTCTTTTGATAGATGAAACTGGTCCCTGAACACTTTTGCAACAGGAGTAGGAAGTAGTGGATAGTTTCGTTAAAACATCTTTTTAATAATGACAGTAATAGATGTATTTCAATAAACTCTGTTTTAGTTCTAAATGTATTTCTGCTAATGTTCGCTTACTATTACCTACAAAATGGGTTTGTGTTGCTCTTTCTCTCCCTGAAGAGGTTAAAGTTTAAATGATAGTAGTTACACTGTTTATGTTTAGGTTTGATTTGAAAATCTGTTGGCCATTTGAATGACTCCTTCAAGAAATTAAGGACTTCTCCTGGAAACTGCATTCATTGCCTGACGTGAGAGTAGACTCATACTTTATACAGAATATAGATAACTTAGTTTGATTTTTTTTTAGCATATTTATGGCTTCCTAGCTTTACTGTGGTCTTCAGCCAGATTATCTCCCTGCAAAAACAATAATCTTTTTAATTGCACCACCAAAATATAGTAAAATATTAAAAGCAAAGGAAGAGTATTCTTTGAAGCTTCACATTGTCTATCAGTTATGTTTTTTACAGTTTCTCATTTTCAAGAGGCATGCAGAATGTGCATGTCCATTAAAATTATAAATCAATTATTTCCCAAGGTCTGATCATTCTTAACTTGTGCCAGTCCTGTGACGTGGTTACTGAATAATCTGATCTGGAGGGAATGAAGGAAACAAACACTTTTACTATTGCTAGTTTCCAAGATTATGGGGAGATGAAGAATTCTTGTAGGGAAGCAGTTCCTTTTACGTACACTGATCTGTCATCTCATAAAAGAGGTCTGCCTGTGTGACTATTCATTTTTAAAATACTTTCTTCATCATATTTGATGGCAGAAGATGAGTGGGAAAGAGAGAGGCCACAATCTTATGTAAAAGTAAGAAGTGTAAATGGAAATAATTGAGTGAAGTATTGCTTAACTCTCTCTTTTTAGTCTTATTCCCGTACATTTTTGTTCTTTGCCTTTATTGATAATTTCTTCTAACTTTTTGTTGCTTATGATAGCCATTACACTCTCTTGCTCACCTAGTAGCAATTTACAGTAAGAATATACAGTATAAGGTTTCATTTGATTTAGCCAGGAATACACCTGCATGAACAGCTGGAGAACTCAACAGCAAACAATTATCATGGCCATTCTAAAATTCTCTAAAATCCAGCATGAAGTCAGATGGAGAGAATTGGTCCCCATGGAAAAAGCATTTTTCTCAGGCTCTTCATAAATTTTGGCCTACTTTTTACAAGATCCTGATAGCTGCAACTGTCATCATCTTGATTGATTTACAAAACTCCAACAATTGCAGCTGGTAGCTTTTGAACTCTTCACTTACTTATTAGATGGGAGCTAAGCTCTCCTGAAAATCTGGCATCAAGATTATAACAAGATTTTATAAAAAATAAATTCCAAGTTGCAATTGTGCAAGGATCTCTAGTTTCTGACTTCAAGGGTTATTTGTTAGTGTTTGGGACTGACATCTGTATTGGAGAAGAGAAGGCTGGGAATGGCCTTATATGAAGAGGAATTTCTGCTGAATAAATCAAAACTAAGCTTTTCCAGTCAGAAGAACATTTACCCAAAAAGGCTTTTCTTTTAAAAAGGACTTCACTTCACTACTCCCCCACACCAAAAGAAACGCTTGAAATGTTTCCAAAAAAAGCAGGTGTATGCTAAAGGCTTCATACCATCAGCTTTTAGCATGTAAACTGTGTTCTCTCAATGAGACTAATCACATGATACTGAGCATAATAGTGATACTGGGACCCACTTGGGCTGGCAAAACTGAATAGAAATCAGACCAGTCACTTGGCTGGGACCTGTTCCAATTTTATTTTGGATGAAAATCAACTTTCTCTGAACCATTCCCCTCTGTTCTCTATCTATCCCCTCCAATCCTCTTCCTTCTGGAAAAAAAAAGAGAGAGAGTAATAATTGAATTGCTTATTTAATTATGTTTTTAAGCATCCAAAAGAGATTGTTTGTCACCTACATTTTCTTCTCTTTCTTTTGGACTACTTCAGTGTTGATATTTTCAATAGAAATACTCTTCGTGTCCATGCAGGACTGATCTCTGTCATCTGTTCTTACAAATGAGACTAAGTTTGTAGGCTTCAGGACTTCTGATCTTGTCTTAAAACTAAGGTATTTTGCTCTGTGTGAACTCAAGGATGCTATGCTGGTGGCTTAAATCTAGGGCTTGGCCATACTATCCTAAGCCCTGAAGGTCTTGTCTCATCTGCTGCTGCCAACTTTATCCTTCCACAGAGATTGTTGTATCAGTGTGTTGTGGTATGCATGTAATTGGGAGCATTCAGCAATCTAGCAGGATGAAAGCTGCAATATAAATGTAAATTATTATTATTATTCAGCATATTAACCCAATATTAAAATATAGGGGGTTGCAATTTCAAAATACAGTATGGCACAGAGACTTATAAAACCCATTTCCAGTGCATATCATTCATTAATGAGATTGTATATTTAGACCTAACAGATGACTTTAACAACCCTGGTGCATGTGGCAAGTATGAAATATGGCATGAAAGTGACTTATGACAGATAAAGCCCAGTGAGTTTGGAAAAGAGGTGTCCATGGACCTACCTTCCCACACCCCACCCCAAATCCTGCAGCTTTGACATTTCTGCTGTCTTGAAAATAATTCAAGAATAAGAGCACATCGAAGGTGGAAAGAGGCTGAAAACCCAAATCTACAACAAAGTCTGCAGTAGGAAACAGAGGTACAAACTTTCTCTGTTTATGTGACAAAGTTGTGGGCAACAAGAAAGAAAAGAGTAAAACCCATCATTCTTGTGACAGCCTGAAGATGTTATTCATGGCCATAATGCTGGTAACAGAGCTTATGATGTGCCTTCTGATTTCTCTCTATAGCAATTTGTCATTAGCAGATCCTAAATAGGGAGTAAACGAATTCAGCTGTCAACACATACAAATTCTGATAGCCAATGTCTTCAGGAGATTTTGACCATTTTGAATTATCAGAGGAAAAGAAGCTTTGCTTTATGAGCTGATAAAAACCTGTTTGAATAAGGTTAGTCTTTCATAAGGAGTACTACTAAGCTCTTTTTGAGGCCCCGAGGACCCCCGCAGCCCTGGTAGCCTCATCTGGCCTCTCCTCAGGCCCCCCTCTGCCTTGCCAATGGGCCCAAACTGCAGGAGCAAACAGCAGAAAGACCCAAACTGGCCTGGAGCTGCCAGGACCATGAGTCAAGCCGTAAGACTTGTTTGAGGATAAGCAAGTACTACTAGAAATAGTGTGACTGGCACAACCCTCCAGTGAGTAAGTCTTGCTGAGCAACCATCCCAGCACAGCAATAAAGCTTCCCCACCACAGCTGATCTGTTCAGATGGTGCTGCACACCTTTTATTTACCAGGTGTAGGCAGTGCTATCCAGATAGTGTGCTGAGGTCAATACAAAAGGGAGTACCAAAAGGCATGTTGTACTGGTTTTGGCTGGGATGGGATTAATTTTATTCATGGTAGCTTGTATGGCACTATGTTTTGCATTTTTAACCACAACAGTGCTGTTAACACGTTGGTGTTTTAGCTATAGCTCAGCAGTGCTTGCACAGCATCACCGCATTTTGTGTTTTTCCTGCTGCCTCACCAGCAAGTAAGATGGGAGTACACGAGTGGCTGGGAGGAGACACAGCCAGGACGGCTGATCAAAGGGGTATCCCACACCATATGGTGTCATGTTCAGCAATGAAAGTTGGGAGGGAAGTTTGCCAGGGCTGCTGTTGCTTTGGGAACTGGCTGGTCATCAGTCAGCTGGTGGTGAGCAGTTGAGTTTCTTTGCATCACCTGTTTTTCTTGGATTTGCTCTTACTAATTTTGTTTTAATTTATTTATTACACTGTCTTCATCTCAACCTACAAGTTCTCTAACTTTTGTCCTTCCAGTTCTCTCTGCCATCCCTGTGGGAGAAGTGAGCAAGTGCCTGTGTAGAGTTTAGCTGCCTACCAGGGTTAACCCACAACAGATGCCCAGTCTAGTCTGTACAGCATCATCTATTTAAACATCAAGAGATAAATACAGAAGTTTCTAAAGTGTGTTTCTATATCTACTCTGCTTAAGAAGAAAACCTACTCTCTAAGTAGATAGCTAATGTTTCCATATGTAACTACAAACACTGTGTACTTAAAATACTGGGAGTTAAGGGTTATTGTAGCCATGTATATTAATGCATAATTAATCTATGCTGCCAGACTGTTAATTTTTCATGGTTAGGAAGAGAGTTTTCTGAACAGTATAACTTTATCATTGTGGATATTTGAATAATTTTGTCTTCCTTTACACATTTCCCTTTTCCTGTCATGGAAAGTTCTCATCTGGTAAGAAAAAATTTTGTGCAATAGTTGTATGTTTTTTCATGGAGTAAAATAAGAATAGGTAGTAAAATAGAAATACAAATATAACCACTTATAACTTTGTTGTGTGTTCTCATTTGAATCCGTTAGGACCATCATTACTTGTATTCTTCAAAACAAGTTGAAAGATTTCAGGATTTTAATTTCAGTTCATTACAATAAAGTCCCCAAACCTTTGCTTTCAGTATTTACTTACATACTCTGAAAACTCTTGTTACTAACTGAAGTGCTCCTATATTAGAAGGGAACAAGAAATTTCCCAGATTTCTGCAATTACAGACTTCTCTGAGTAAGAGCTGAAAGAAGTCTAGCAAAGCCATTCAACATGTTCCTGAAGCTGCCAGGCTGGGAGAAGAAGGCTGAAGTTACACTGCAATTGATCTGGGGCTGCATCCAGACTGATACGGTTTTGAATAGCTTTGAGGCTGTTTTAAATGATCTCTGAGACCAAGCTATGCTCTCATGTCAGAGAGACAGGAATAACTTCCTGATTTCTCGGCTGAATATTGAGGAATTTTATTAAGGAAAGAGGAAAAAGTACAGCTTTATGAAAAAAAAGTATAATTACTACTTTACAAAAAATGGAGAATATGAATTCAACTCTGCTTGATGTACAGTATTAACACATTGATACCCTGAGATTGGTGTCCTATTGTGCCATATGGACACAGAGCTGAAAAATGCTACCTGCACAAATATATTGCTATCTGAAGAGATATGATGGGAGGAAAATCCGAATAAAGGAAGTATCATTATTCCCTTGCTAATAACAGGTGAAGTGAGGAGTCCTGTGTTACTCTGAAAGTTTCAATAGAGCCCAAGGTCGGCGCTTGGAGGTTCCAGGGCTGCCTGCTACCCTCACCACCATACAGCTCTGACTCTGCTGCGGGACAATGAGTGAGAGCTCTGGGTTCCCCTGCTGTCACTCTTCCTTGGCACCCCATGAGTGCCCTGTCACTTAACAGGCACAGCAACTTTGAACTGATATAAAACATGGTCCAGGAAAGAATAAGGTCTTCTATGTCTTACTTTATATTGTATGCATTTCTGGTGCACCCATTACTTTAGCTTGGTGACCACTGTTGAGCAGTAGAAGAAATGTATGCATTTGTTGTTGAATGTGGTTAACTTTTCCTGGAGTGTGAGGTTGTTAAATGAAGATTGAGCTGTTAAGAGAGGCACTGTGTAGTTTCATGTCCAAAATCCAATCATGGATAGCAGAAACTAAATTTTCTCTTCCAAAAGTGCTTACAAAGGTAACTCTTGACTATTAACCAGGTGTGACTGAAGCAGTGCTGACTGAATTTTGCAGAGGTTCCAACAGTACCCAGTAAGTGAATTCTATCGTATTCAGCTCGGTTCAAATAGGCATAATTTACATTTCAGTAGTGTTAGCTGTTTCAAAGCTGGTTAATGTTCATTAGAAAAATGTGCCATGCTGTGGAGATCATGACGGTCTACTGTGAGAGACATGTCCCTGTAAGGTAGAAGGAGACTAGGAGAAGGAGATCTAGTCCAAGAGCCTTATCAGAAGTTGGAGTGACGTGGAGGAGAAGCCTAATGGTCCTGGGCAGGGATAATGTGAATATCATTTAAGTGTCTCTATAATTTTCTATGAATTTCACTCTTGTTGCTCCAAGATAGATGAACTCTTACTCTTTTCTGTGTCCCTGAGTGCACCAAATGTGTTGAGGCAATCGTATTCTCTCTGCCCTCATTTTATATTAACCTATTTTGCATTAAACTAATATATTAATCTACTGCATCTCACAATTACTGAAGAAACAGCACGTTAATCACAAGCTAGGCAAGGGCTGCAGAGAATGGCTGCCTGTTTGGCACTGCCTGTTCTCAGCATGCCAGCCCTCTGTTCCGGTTAAGCCTAACAGCCCAATGTCATCCATGCATCTAAGTGGTAATCAGGAGACACTTCCAAACCTACCAGAGCCATCTTGTGGCATTTTGAGTAAAAATTGGGCTTGCAGATGGATCTGAGGTGTTCTACTGCTCCCCAAAACATATAATCACAGAGCAAGCTGAGTTGCAAGGGACTCATAGGGATCATCAAGTCCAACTCCTGCACAGCACCATCCCCAGGAGTCACACCATGTGCCCGAGAGCACTGTCCAAATGCTTCTTGAGCCCCCTCAGGCTTGGTGGTGTGACCACTTCCCTGGGGAGCCTGTTCCAGTGCCCAACCACCCTCTGGCTGAAGAACCTTTCCCTTATATCCAACCTAAACCTCCCCTGGCACAACTTCAGGCCATTCCCTCAGGTCCTGTCACTGGCCACCACAGAGATCAGTGCCTGCCCCTCCTCTTCCCCTCACAAGGAAGCTGTGACTGCAATGAGGTCTCCCCTCAGTCTCCTCTTCTTCAGGCTGAACAGACCAAGGGACCTCAGTCACTCCTCGTACGGCTTCCCCTCAAGGCCCTTCACCATATTTGTTGCCCTCCTTTGGACACTTTCTAATAGTTTATATCTTTCTTACATTGTGGTGTCCAAAGCTGTACACAATGTTCAAGGTGAGGCCACCCCAGTGCAGAGCAGAGCGGGACAATCCCCTCCCTTGCCTGGCTACCGATGGTGTGCCTGATGTGCCCCAGGACATGGTTGGCTGTCCTGTCTGCCAGGGCACTGCTCACTCATATTCAGTTTCTGTCAGTGGGACTCCCAGGCTCCTTTCCATGGCACTGCTTTCCAGCATCTCATTCCCCAGTCTGTCCATACATCCAGGGCTGCATTCTGACAGTGCAGAATCCGGCACTTTCCCTTGTTGAACTTCATATGGTTGGTGATTGCCCAGTCCTGTAAGTTGTTGAGGTCTCTCTTCAGGGCCTCCCTGCCCTCAAGGGAGTCAACAGCTCCTTCCAGCTTTGTATCATCTGTGAATTTGCTCAGTACCCCCTCCAGTCTCATGTCCAAGTTGTTCATGGAAGTGTTGAAGAGGACCCGGCCGAGGATGGAGCCCTGTGGAACCCCACTGCTGCGTATGAATGATGCACAGTCCCCAGTTGTGGTATAACCAGAAACATTTATTAAAAGTGTATATCACTTTTATAATATTTTCACTATCAGATTAGAATAACACACGCCTGGACAGCCAATAGAATAACTGTTCATGTGTCTGCTAACCAATAATATAAGCAATCACATTCCTGATATTCACATCAGCCTTTTTTCCTTAAAACAAGTGCTTATGTAACAATGTTTTTTGCAAACTACTGTGGTTCTGCTACCTGTTACACTTTAGAAACTTTGTTACATCTCTCCTGCCTTGAGTGAATAGTCTTTGTTCTTCTTAACCAAGTGGTCTTTGTTTTCTTATTACTAAATGTTCTTTGTTTTCTTGCCCCACACTCCACTAGTGACAGGTAGCCGGTCTCATGTCACCCCAGTCACTACAACTCTTGGTGCCTGACCCATGAGCCAGTTGATCACCCATTACATGATGAATGCTGGACATTTTATCCAGAAGGATATTATGAGAGTATTGAAAGCTTTACTGAAATCCCAAAAGATTACATCAGTTGGCTTCCCTGGGTCAACTATGTGGGTTATCTTGTTATAAAAGGAAATTAGGTTCGATAAGCAGAACTTTCCTGTCATGAAGGTGGACTGGCTGTGACCAGTGACTGCGTTGTCTTTCAGGTGTTTTTCAATACCTTCCAGAATAATCATACCCATAATTTTAGCAGGCACTCAAGTGAGACTTAAAGGTCTGTAGGTTCCAGGGTCCTCGTTCTTTCCCTTCTTGAAAATTGGGGCAACATTTGCCAGCTTTAAGGCAGCTGGGACCTCTCTGGATTCCCAAGACCAGTCGAAAAATCATCAAGAGAGGTTTTACACTGACACCAGCTAGCTCTTTGAGAATTCTTGGATGAATATTATCGGGTCCCATAGATTTGTGGGGATCCAGCTAGAACAACAAATCTGACACAATTTCAGGGTCGACTGGGAGTTATCATTCTCGCAGTCATGGTCCTACAGCTCGGGGCACTGCGACCCACTTGGTCCATCATCCATGTTGAAGACAGAGGCAAAGAATGTGTTTAGCACCTCTGCCTTGTCCATGTCCCTGTTTGTGAGGTGACCATCCACATCCTGTACTGAACAGATGTTATTTTTACACTGCTTATTGCTATCAATATATTTGAAAAAAAATCTTTCCTTGTGCCCCACATTTCTGTCACCTTGTACCGCAGTTGAGCTTTGGCTACATGAATTTTCTCCGTACAGTGGCAAGCAGCAGCTTTGTATTCTTCCATGCCACCTGATCTTGCTTCCACTGGGCATATACCTTCCTTTTCTGCCTTAGAAGAATCCTGTTCAGCCAAGCCGGCCTTCTGCTTCATCTGCTTGACTTATGACGTTTGAGAATTGCCTGCTCCTGTGCCCTTCAGAGGTGATGTTTAAAAAGTAACCAGCACCCATGGATCCCAGCACCTGCAAAAGCATTTTCCCAGGGGACTTCAGTCACTAGTTCCCTGAGCAGCCTGAAGGCTGCTCTCCTCTTGTCCAGAATTGAAGATTTGCTGACACTCTTTTCTCAACAGAGAATTTAAACTCAGTTGTTTCATGGTTGCTGTGGCCAAGACGGCCGCCAATCTCCACTTTGCTCATGAGATTCTCTCTGTTGGCAAGCAACAGATCAAGGATGGCATCTTTCTAAGCTGGCTTCCTTAGGGCCATAAAGTTGTCATTGAGGTTTTTTAGGAATCTTCTGGACCATGTTGTACCAGCTGTGTGATGCTCCCTGTTAATTTCTGGCAAGTTGAAGTCTCCCATAAGGATAAAAGCAGTTGACTTGGAAGTGTCCCTTAGCTTCTCAAAGAATAATTCATTGGTGTCATTGTCCTGGCTGGGACGTCTATAGTGGACTCTCACTGTGACTTCCACATTATTTGTTTGCCCCTTGATTCTTATCCAGAGGCTCTCAACTGTGCCATTGCTGACTTTGAGCTCATGCATTCTAGCCCTTCTATCACATACAGTGCCACCCCTCTGCCTCTTCCACCTTATCCATCCCTCCTGAAGAGCCTGGAACCATCCAACAGGGCATTCCAGTCACAGGACTCATCCCACCAAGTTTCACTTATGCCAGTGATGTCAAATATCTGGGACTAGGCCAAACCCTTGAGCTCCTCTTGTTTGTGCCTCATGCTGTGCGCATAAGCATAGAAGCATTTCAGGTGTGTCACATCGTAACATTTTGTGATGTTTTATGACACCTTTTGTAATTTAATTTTGAGACCTTACTTCTCAGCTTTTAAATGGTTTTTTTTTGTGGTTGATTTTGTTTTGTTTTTTTTTCCCTAGAAAACCAGACCAGATCATGGTTAAAACTAAGTTGGGTTGGGGCTTCTTTTTTGTTTTTGGAAGCTTATATGAAATGGTGGGTAAGGCCCTAGGAGACCACATATACACTCACTTAATTTCTGTATTTGATTTCCTGTATGAAATCAGGAAATTGTGTTGTCTTTAGCAATGACTGAGGTAAGTTGAAGCTGAATTACTTTCTCAAATCAATAGGGTATTCTTCAAGAAGTTAGCACAATTGCTGACATAATTTTGGAAGGACTTCCTTTTGTTGCCTGTGGAACTCTTTCTGAGCAAACCCGGATTCATTCTCTAGTGCTATCACTCAGTACTCGATACTCAAAACCCATGTGTCCAGGATAAAGGCTGGAAAACTTTTTTATCATTATTTGTGAAAAGAACAGGTTTTATGTTGATACAAGGTGACTAAAAAAGCTTCTGAGTTTGGGTGTGAATACCATTTTGCAAAGTTGTAGGCACAAAGTAGCAAAAACAAAAGGAGAGTGATACCTTTGTGAATTGGCGCTGTACCGACAGTAATTTTGGCCATGGTAAGCAATCATTTGAACCAAAGGAATCTTTTCACTAGCAAAAATACCCAAGTTCAAGCTTGAAGGCATAGAAATAGAACCAATTCCCTGTTAGAAGTTAACCTCTGCTGTTACATTAACAGGCCACATCTTATCAGCAAAGTCTTCCTTCATACTTCTCACAGGTAAGATGGTCCAGCTGTATATCAAAGTATTTATCTTCAAGAAAATTGTATTGTGTCTGCGACATATTTAGATTTGCTTGGATATGAGATAAAACCATGCATTTGTGACATAAGAGCTCGATATAGTGTCCCATCAAGTAAGTATGATCTACTGCATTGTAAATGCTTCATTTTCTATATTCTCTGGGTTAATAGAATGTACCCAGATGGAAGATTTTTTTAGAATCACAGGATCATCAAATATATTTCAGTGGCATTTAGGGCGATGAGCTTAGAATGTTCTGTATTATAGATACCTTCATTTGATCAGTGAATTCTAGCAGTCTTCAAAAACTGGGAGGTGAAATGTTTGGTGTAGCAGGCTGTTGAATGCTTGGCTTCACATGCCAGCAGTAGTTTATGAAACATTCTCTTCAACATTTTTAAAGATACTACTACTTTTTTTTTACTTAGAGGAACCATTTGTATGGAATATCAATGGTTATAATGGGCAGTGCTTTTCTCAGACTGAGAATTGAAAGCAGTGGCAATATAATTTAGAGGTTATATGATTCAAGGTTAAGTGAGAAAACATGTTTTTTATGTGGTCTTTGCTTTAGCTGTTCTGTGAATAGAGACTAGTGGATTGATTACTTGCTACTTTACCATTTGTATGTATATTTACACTCATTAAAAGGCTAAAAATCACAGCCATATTTCTTTCAGTGTTTTAGTTGCACAGATGCAGGTGTCCAGACCACTGTCTCTCATGCACATACATAAACGCTTAAGGAGTACATTTAATTACAACATGACAAAGAAAAACTGTGTTCTAGTGGCATCTCAAGTTCGATTAGAAAGCAAAAGCTTCTGCTTATAATTGTTTCTATTAAGATCTGTACATTTTTCTCATTTAGGGCACCAAGAACTACATGGGGATTAAAGCATGCCTTTTTAATTGTTTGTAAACTGCTTGTTCAGTTCCTTAAATTGACTTCTAACACCATTAGTTTATCAAGAAATGGGGTTTGTTTTTTTGGATTGTTTTGGTTCTCAGTGAACATTTAAAACTTGGATAAGATTTCTGTAGTAACCAAATTATATTTTATGCCATGTAAACAAAGTTGTAAAGAGTCGTACATTACACGTAGCTCTGGTGGTAGCAATATAAAGCTAATATCAGTAAATGAGGGAATGGGAAATCAGTTGCCTTCTCTTTCTTGCGTGCAATCAGAGTAAGCGCCTCTATGATGGGCAATTAACTTAACTGCCTGCCTAAAGCAGCAGCGAGTTGCATGATCAGTCCAATGCATAAGATTACACCCTCCCCACTACTTAATGAAGAAATTCAGTCTGCACTGATCGCTATCATATAATTCCAGTGTACTGCTTTTAAATTTGTTAAGAAGCAAAAAAAGTACTAAGATAACCCAGTAGGAAAGCAATGGGAAAAAGTAATATTTCAGTTATCACAAAACTGCCCAGGATAGAAGGGACCTTTAAAAGATCATCTGGTCCAACCTTTTGTGGGAAGGGGAGCCTCAGTGGGATTGTTTAGTGCCCTGCTGAATCACATCTTGGAAACAAGTATCAAGAACTCAAATGTCAAGTTCCTATTGCCCACAGCACAGAGTAACATGGTGATGGCTCTGAATCAGACTGTAAAAGCTTTCTCTTTCTGCTGAAAAATGCCAGATATTTTCATTTATTTGAATTAATTTTATTTAACAGATGTGGCTTTGCTCTAGTTGAAATAGGTAGAAAAAAATTCAAATGTCATACTTAAAACAATTTATAATACAGGATATCTCCTTCTAGGTGTGGGATTTCTAGCAAAATGAAATCATGAGCATTCCTAATCCTTTGTTTCAGTCTGTGCTGTTTAGCAATCTGTGAGGGAAGAAAGCCAGATAAACAGCTGGCATGTTTTAGCGGTTACTACCCGCTTCTCTCTTGGCTGTCTCTGTTGAATATGAGGGATTGCCTGGTGAATTTAAAGGCAGGGCTGAGTGCCACACATTCTCATATTACACTTTAACTCTGCTGTTACACTGAGCAGTTCTGGCACAAAGGAACTCTACAAACAGTGTGGCTGCTCCTTGGTAGGAGACAGTGAACCCTCTCCAGGGCCAAATACATGCTGTGACACCAGCTCCTCATAAAGACTCTCACAATCCTTCACAGTTCTGCTTCTAGTGTAGGGCCTCTGCCTCTGGCCATAGTCACTGGAGTAAATACATGCTAACATAAGAGAAGTAACACCCCTCTATATCTCATAAAGGGCAAAGCTATTGTGCACTTTTTGTGTGATGATGAAATGAACATAAAATGGATATTGACCATGGTGATGAACCACAAGTGGTGGGGATGCAATATGAGATATTGCAGTGAAGAAGTTTGTTTCACTTCTGAGAATGACTTTTCCGACAAGGAAAAATTTAGACTTAGTTAATATTCATGAATTAGTTTGCATTGTAATTGCAGTCAACAGAGCATTTGGACAGTGTAGCAATATGCAGACTCTTATTGATTATTTTAATTCTATCTTCCATAATTTCTATTTTAATGTTATCAGTTTCAGTCTGTAGAAATTGAGTAGATCAATATTATTTTATTACCTCAGTGTGGTTTTAAAAAACCTCACCAATTTTGAATTAATGAGCACCAATCAATTGCACATGATTAATTTTCATAACCCTGTTCCTATCTGAGAGTATTTTATCTCACTTTATTCCTATTCTTCTGTCACTATCTCAACTTGTTGCATTTTCATTTCACTTCAGGAGCAGCTAGTATTGAGTTACACACTGATGTGAAATCAACTCTACCTTTTGAGAAGGGAAGTGCTGCTCTGAATTTGTAATCATTTATATTTATTAGTGAGTACAATTTTACACAAATTGCTTAATTGAATTCAGTAAAAAGTAATTTTGTTCAGCGGGCGCTTACAGGTTTGTATCATGGTTAGCATGAGGAGGTTCCATGTCTCACTCTGGCATCTAGTTGGTGCTATAAAATCTGAACATTGAGCTACAGAGCCTGAGTGTCACCTATGGAGTGCTTAATTCGGTTTGGCTGTGTGTCTGTTTTCATTTTTTATGGCAAACTTTTTCACATAGAATTTCATATTTCTAGAAATTTGTTTTATTATAAAACCTTGCTTGTAATGCAGTGCAAAATGCTGTGATCTCTGATCTCAATTTTGTTCTTCCTGGTCTTTATGTCATTAATGATCTCTTCTCTTTAGATAACTACATGTTTTTTTGTAACTTTTTCAGAGATCAACATAATAACTTAAGTCTTATGTCCAGCGTACATTTTAAACGTATAATTTATGTCAAAAATGTAAAATTTATGTAAATTTTCAGCTCAGGCCTCCTGTTTTCACTAATTTAAGTCACACAGTTAAATATGGGTGTATTTCTTTGTCAGATTTTGAGTCTGGTACAAATGTCCATACAATTACATATATCTTGTCTTCAGTTTGTACTGGGTGAATCCTGTACTTGTTAATACATCAACTGAATTGCAGTTACACTTCAGAATATTACCAAGCAATGCATGCATATGTGTGCATACAATATCTTTCTATGTAAAGATTTTAAAGACATAAGTAATCATTTTTAAATTTGATAGTTTAGTTGCCTAAACCCTCTCTTAATTGTAAGAGTTAGATTCTTATCACATGTCTATGTACACAAATTTCATCTACAAAGTTACAGCTTCATTTAGATATGCAGTGTGAAAATACAGGCTTCTGCAGCCAGTGCTCAGAGTCTGGCTTATTTCAGAGCTGCCTGCTCTTTGTACCCTAATCCACAACTGTTCTAGTCTTTTGCCTGTAAATCTCCTTTAACACATCCCTCAGCCCCTAGTGAACTCTGGTAAGTGTGGTAAGTCATCTGCCTTTTCTATCAATGGTAATAAATTTATTTCCTAACTTAACTGAAATGTACATTTACAGTACCTTTCGAAATGCTGGGATACAGGCCACCCAATACTAGAATTGTATATTCCTTTTCACTGACTGATTCCTTTTTACTTATTCTGGTGTCACTCTTCATTTCATTAATTTTTCATTTTCTGCCTCCAGGAAACTTCTCTCTGATTCTGGCATGTTTCCCTCTTTCTCCCTAGTGAACATACTTGAGACAAAGAAATCTTTTAGCTTTGCAGCACTCTGTGCCTCATCTGTCAGCAGCTCGCCTCCATCCATCACACCAAGAGACTACAGTCTCCCTCAAAATCTCCTGATCCTTATCTATTTGTAAAACCTCTTGTTTGTCCTTATATCATTGATGAGAATAGTTTTTAAAAATTCCTTTTTACTGTGGTGCTTTTTGTTTTTACTGTTTCAACAGATGTCTCAATTATAGCAATAGTAGTGTTTGACTACTGTTTGTAAGCACAATCTTGGGAAGAAAAAGAAAACATATAGTTAACAGCTGCAAGATGCTTCAGGACTATATCCTCCTGTGGATTTTACACGAAACATTCATTGACTTTCCTGAAGCAGCAGAAGGCTTGCCTTTTATTAAACAAAGAAGCCAAAGTATACGTAATGCACTGTTCACTGTAACGGCAGGGACAAAAGCTCAATGCCTGTGAATTGCCTCAGCTACACTAAAGGTCACAGCTTGAACGGTTTGCACTGGTTTGCATCAGGTGAACTTACTGTTCACTGCAATGTGTTATGCAACCAGCGAAACCAGAAATAGTGTATTAAGTGACCAGAGAGTTGAATGAGGCTGATATTCCCAACTATGAGTGTTAGCATACATAAATGGTTATGTATATGAAATGTAGTGACTGACTGAGACATGAAATGAAGAGGAAGCCACACTCTTTTAAGCAATATCCAATAACAGGAAAAGAGTCAATAGGAACAAACAATGGGCAGAATACAGAAAATTCCACTGAAACATTAGAATTGTTGGGGTTTTGTTTACTGTGATCAAACACTGGAAGAGGTTCGTCAGAGTTGTGCAGTCTCCGTCTCTGGAGACATTCAAAGTCCAGCTGAACACTACCTTGAGATACCTCAGCCATAAACCTGAGAAATCTGTTCTAACTTACCCTACTTTGAGAAGGTAGCTGGGACTATACCTCCAGAAGTCCCTTCCAGCCATAATCTGTGATTCTGTAATTCTACATGTGAAGATAGAAAGTCTTAAGGCAAATGACCATTTTGGAGACAATATATATGTTCTGAATATGATTTTAGGCTTAGAAATTCTCATGATAGTTTGAGTGTGGAGGCTAACCATACTTATTATTTTTATTTATTAGAATATATAATAGCATACATTAGAAATATATTCCAATATAACTCAATATATTCTTAATCAAAAGACTGGGTTATCTGAAAATATAACTTGGTAGTTTAGAGATTTGAGCAAAAATCTCAGATTAGAATTGCAAAAATTCAAGTCTAAGCTGATGATGTATCAGTTAATCAAAACAATATTATGTAACAGTGATAATGAGTATTCAGACATGTAAGATTTAGAAGATAACATGTAGATTCTGAAGACAACAAGAAACTTGCAGCCAGTGCCATATAGATTATTCTTGCTTGGAAAAAAAAGTCCTCAAGTAAAAATGCTAGTCTCTACCATCCAACTACTCAGTTTTCTAACACCTTCTGACATTTCCTCTATGTTGTCTTCCATACATTATTGTTTCCTGTTGACATATGCAAAGCTCTCTAATTGAATACCTCTGATTGCTCCTTTAGTCTTTCATTTGTGGTGGTGCCCGAGAAAACCCTTGACAAAAATTAGGTAGCAGGTGTATTGTGTGATCACTTCTTCCAACACAGACATTGAATGTCTTCCAGTTTGCTCACACTTCACCATCCGTGTACTTTTTACCTGCTATACAGTACCTACACAGTCCTAGCTCTTTACTGTAAGGACTGCCTTTCTGCCTGCATTTGTCTACCCTAACTGATGGTAGGCACTGACCTCTTTGTCCATAGACAAGAATAAAATGCCTCTGACAGTAAAAGTAACAAAAATTAAGCTATTTACTAAACAGTCAGATGTAACTAATTTAATATTACTTTAAAGGTTGTCTCCTCTAGGGGTGGTCAGTTCAGGGATTGTTTACAGAGAAGAGAATGGTAACTTTTATATAAGAAGGGCTCGCTGAAATACATTTATGTGACTCATGAGAACCTACTGCAAAGAAAGGCTTTTTAGTTTTATACTGACAATTTACACATCAATCCTAAATTGTTCATCCATTATGCAAAGTACATGAGCACCTGCCCTGTCCCTTGTATCCAAGCACTTCTTGGTATGGTACTTCAGACTGTACTGGCAAAACTGAGCTGGCTGATATTAAAGAAATTTTTGAACAAGCCTGAAATCCATTGGTATAATTATGTCTTCATCTGAAATCTAAAATTATTCGTGTTCAAGAGAGTATTGAACACTCTTGCAGAGGCAGACAATTTAACGTAACTGGCCAGAGTTCACAGCCAGGATACATTCAAACCATCTCTTCCTTTTGTTATCCACACTGGTAGGATCCCCCTAAACCCTCTGTTTTCCAAGATAAGCAGTTCCAACTCTCAGCCTCTCCTTGTACAAAAGAAGCTTCAGTCCCTTCATCATCTTTGTGGACTTTTGCAGGGCTTACTTTAGTATGTCCATGTCTCTGTTGTACTGAGGAGCTCAGAACTGGATACAACACTCCAGGTGTGGACTTGCCAGTGCTGCATAGAGGAGAAGGATCACCTCCAATAACCTCCTGGCAATATTGTTGGCCTCTTTTGCCACAAGTGTGCCTTGCTGACTTATGGTCAGCTTGTCCACAAGGAACCTTGGGTTCTTCTCTGCAAAGCTGCTTTCCAGGTAGTTAGCTCCCTGACTTTTCTAATGTCTGGGTACAGGAATTTGCATTTCCCAGGTGATCAGGTCCTGCTTTGTCTCTTGCTAGTCTCATTTCTATGAAGTCTCTTATTTTGCCTTCCTGATATTCCTGTTTCACATACAAAATCTGAAGTTTAGGATTTGTGTTGTGTACTTTTTGAAGACTTTGTCATGTGTGAATCAGATTCAGTGATGAGCTAACCAAAATTCTAGGGGTATTCAGATGCAGATTTGGTTTCTTACCTCAAATTATTTTGGTTTTGGATTGTATAATTAAACAATGGTAAAATGTTTTCTGATTCATAGTCCCAGCCAAAGATTTTGCAATCCCTGCCCATATCTGTGTTTGTGGAAGACTAAGGACATAACAGAGTTGTACATACCCCTTCCTGACAGAGCATTTTTCAAGAATTCCTCACTGTCTGGTTATCGTGCTTCCCTCTTACACTTTCTGACTTCATTACTAATTTTCCACAAAATATTTGGCACCAACTCCTCTGTACCCTTCTTTATCTTTCAATGGACTTAATTTAAAATCCCCTGGAGGTTCGCAGCACAAGACCCCTTGGCATGACATGCGCTGCTGTGTTGTCATACAACACTTGTTATTTTCATGCGTGGGTCTAGGCAGAAACATCATGTCTGTCCTTTACAGTGATGTGGTATTGCAGTGTCAGGTCTGTGACTGCAGCTGCTGGTAACCTGGAGCTTGTGGTGCCTGGATGTACAGTCCTCCTGTGGTTGGAGAACTGTGAGTACCGCAACTTTGTCAAACTCATGGAAAAAGACTTTCTGTATGAAATCACTTGTTTGCTTGGCCCAATAGCGCTGGCAGTTGGAAAGCAACTAATTTGGGATTAGGAAATTAATAGAAACACATGAGATCAGGAAGGACAACTTTTGGTTGGGACAAGGAAACATTCACTATTCCAGGAGCTCTTCAAGAGGCTGATGTTTAGCATGCAGGTGGCAAAATGCCATGCTGGGAGAGACTTTCACTGGATAACCATACACTTCACTGGAAGATTGAAAGGCAGAAAGTTCTTTTTGTGCAGTAACAGAGAACTTCTAGTATAGGTACTATATCACCAGCTTGGCTAGGGCCACCATCCAGCAGCAGTCAGGCACCTCCCTCCAGTGTCAGATAAACTGCAGTCTTGGGCCTGCAGTAAGACACTGCTGGTGGTCCTGGGTTTCCATCATCCACTTCCAGTGAGGTCTGCCTAGCCACCGGACCACTTGCTCCTGCCAACCTGGAAGCCACCATCACTTACTAGATACCCACTAGATCCCAGCTAGATTTTCAGCTAGTTTTTTTCTCCAGCTGCCCTGGATAACACTAACTTATTGGTATTTGTTGCAAGAGCCTACTCTAGCACTATTGGGAAAGACTTTAAAATGTCAGACAATGAGAAGCAGCACAGCTTGGACAATGAGAAACAGGAGAATATTAGTGAGTCTTTTTGGGATTTTTTCAGTTTCAGGAACTGGGGGCAAGGCTATACCAGGAAGAGAAATAAAAGGAGTACAGTTTTTAGGTGTTTATTACACAAGACAAAAATGGGACAAAGATGAAATATACTCGACAAACAAGTCTTTCCCCGATCTCACATTGTTGCATTTGCCCAAGAGCCCTTGAATAAGAAATTATTGTATAATTACATGTTTTAAAGTATTACTATTTGTTAACACTATCTCTGTTTGTATCTGGCAGTGAGTAATGTTGGTCTTCTTAAACACATTTTAAAACAAAACCAGCAGGGCTATTTTCTGCACATAATGACATTTTAGTTTTAAATTTATTCTTTCCTTCTTGCAGCCCAGAAGACAAATGCCATCACTGTATACCCTCATTCTGGGTCAAGCTCTTAGCTTCTGATATGTAAAAGAGCATCCTCAGATGACACTGAAAGAGTGATTGGACCAAGAGTGTGTTTGAAAGATAGAGCAGAGGCATCTGGCATCAGAGCTGGGGAGCATGTGGAGGAAGGAGAAATGCTGGAGTGTGGCTGGGTGATATCCTCCAGTGAGGCACTCAGAGTTGGCGGGTGCTTGGGGCAACTGTCTCTTGCTCCGTGCTAGGTAGTGAGCACAGTGGTGGTGCCTCCTCACTGCTTTCACAGGTTCGGAGCCATACTTTTAGCATGACTACTGGAGGAAGGCCAAACAGGAACAGATGGGTAGGGAAAGATGTGTGTGAATATAGATGGTGGAGATGGCATAAGCATTCATGCAGAGGAGACCAGGGTACAGTTAAATTGTGTTTTATAAAACTTCCTTCTTTAGTGGAAATCTGTCCATTTCCACTGTAAGGTGTGTCCTAACACTTGCAGACAGATAGGAAAGAGAGTACAGGACAGAAGAACAGGTTTAAGTCTTCAATGGTGCGTCTTATTAATGTATGAAGGAAATCCAGCATGGGTTGGATGATCTTATCCTCCCTTTTGTGGTACAGCCTGGAAAAGTTTATTGAGCGTGGAGGACAGTTAGTGGAGAAAAGTGGGATATAATTGTTGGGAGAAGAGGAGGAGAGATTTAGAAGCAATGGTGGGAGAACTTTTCAGCTTTTAAGTAGGTAAGTTAGGATACCAAGTGTGGATGTAGAGGAATGACCTCCCCGATGTACTTACAGTTTGGATTTGCATCACTTTTGTTTCTGAGACTATGTCCATTGAAGTTGTACTCAAACTTATCAATAAATAGGTGAGGGCCTTCCAAAGACTACAGTGAGGCAGAGGGTAAATGCACACACAGAGTGTAAATTGGATGGGTTCTGGTGTTCACAGAATCATGGTATCCATTAGGTTGGAACAGACCTCTGAGACTGAGTCCAACTTGTCTCTGAACACTACCATGCCAACTAGACCATGCCATTAAGTGCCACATTCAGTCTTACCTGAAACACTTCTAGAGACAGTGTCTCTACCACCTCTCTGGGCAGTCCATTCCAATATCTAATCACCCTTTCTGTGAAGAATTTCTTCCTAATCTCCAACCTAAACTTCCCCTGGTGCAGCTAAAGACTGTGTCCTCTTGTCCTGTTGCTGGTTGCCTGGGACAACCACCACCTGTCTACAGCCTCTTTTTGGGCAGTTGTACAAAGTGCTAAGGTCATCCCTGAGCCTTCTTTTCTCCAGACTAAACAATCCTAGCTCCCTCAGCTGCTCCTCATAAGACTTGTGTTCCAGACCCTTCACCATCTTCGTCACCCTTCTCTGAATTTGCTCAAAACTGGACAGGGTCTCGAGGTGTGGTCTCATCAATGCCAAGTACAGGGGAACAATCCCTGGCCTGGTCCTGCTGGCCACACTATTGCTGATCCAGGCCAGGATGCCATTGGCTTTCTTGGCTTCCTGAGCACTTCTGGCTCATGTTCAGCTGCTGTCGACCAGCACCCCCAGGTCCTTTTGCCACTTTCCAGCCACTCTGTCCCCAGCCTGTAGGGATGCAGGGTAGG
Source organism: Orthonyx spaldingii (assembly GCA_013397795.1). Taxonomy (NCBI): domain Eukaryota; kingdom Metazoa; phylum Chordata; class Aves; order Passeriformes; family Orthonychidae; genus Orthonyx; species Orthonyx spaldingii. The sequence continues at coordinate 291,012 of VZTJ01000540.1, forward strand.
AGTGATGTGATCCTTGAGGTGTAGGAGTATGCTGTGGGAGACTGGCATTGAGCCAGTCTTGTGGGGACAGCTAGCAGGTATTGTCCTGTCACTGGCACTGGGTTTCAGCTGCCCAGTGCATTGGCTCCACAGGCTGTCTTCTGGCGGTTAAGATAACCTTGATCTCTGCTGGGACAGAGTCTAGAGGTAGGTGTGACATCTCATTAGTGTCACTACTAAATTTTATGTAGACTCAGGAAGTTGGTCTTTCATATTCCAGTTAATGACTAATTTAAAGGACATTGTGAACTTATAATGCAGACTGTGAATGACCAGTGCTGTTCAGAGACAGTGACCCTAACTTTAGCGATGCCTACCTAGGTTTGTGCCTACCTAGGCTTCAGTGAGGCCTCTGCCTCCCCTTCACAACACAAATATCCAATTTTCACACAGAAAAAGTCACAGGCAGCTGAAGGAGAGGAGCAGACAGGTCTCTTTATGTAGGGTTCACCAGTGATTCAGGACTTTGGAGGTACAAAATTCAAGGGGGACATGCACTAAGTGCTACAAAGGCCTTTCTAAGGGATACACGAGAGCTTAGAGGATAGATACCACTGCTGGTGTTACCTCATTCCTAGTCCTCAGATGCCCTAAAAAAGCCTGAAACATAGACACATGTGAAATATTCCCATCTGGGAAGCTGTCTTCATGCTGATTTAGCCAAGGAGGTCTCCTAGATGGATATATGAGTCAGAAACTAGAAAAATTCTTGTAATCGGGGTATGGCAAAGTTATAAAAAACTTTGTACCATGAAAGAAACCTGAACTTTTAGATCTTAGCTCAAACTTGTAAAAAACGCTTGTACCATGAAATAAGAAAGCTTCACCAAAACACTAGTACAGAAGGTAACTATCTAGTCTGCCTCCACACAAACATTCCCAATTGTTTGAAGTTAAGTGAAAAGGGAGGCCAAAAGGTTGTAAAGCAGCAGGTGCATTCTTCCCTTGTGCTGAGATGCCCAGGCATCTCTTTTACCATATAAGTTTTGCACATCAGTCAGGATGGTTGAGAAATACACACCACTTTTTTTCTATAAGCTTTAAAAGTTTGTATGGTAAAAGACTAATATGTGTTCCACAGTTGAGAATTGAGATCTGCATTTCTGTAAAGTATATTGATAAATGCTGTAAAACATTGTGGATAACTTACATTTTAAAGCTGACCTTTGATATTATAATGTTGAGGGGTTTTTTAATAGAGAAAAAGAAAAAAATACTCCTGGCCTGAACCTGGGATTGATTATACATGTGTGTACTTTATTTCATCATGAAAGTCTAATTACATACTTCTGTGTGATTTAAGATTAGATGAGGGGAAGTCTGTTTTGTTGCCCAAATTAAGATTTCTTTTTAAATTTAGCTTGTTAGTTAAATAACAATACATATGTTTATTTATGTAGTTAGCGAGAACAAAGGAGTGTGTTTTCCCAGTGACACCAAAACAATGTAGTAAGGGCAGTAGCACCTTCTGTTCTGTCATGTGTGTCTCCATTGCATACTGCTGCTGAAAACATTATGGAAGGAAACTCATGCTTCCAAAGCAATAGACAATATCAGCATCTTACTGTCACAAGGAAAATGCAATCTTAAAAATATTTTCAATTACACCTTGCATTAGTGGGCTGCTAAAAGTACTCTCCAGGTATTTTGATTTTGTTACTAATGTGAATTAAAAAGTTCTTTCTAAAGTAACTTAATTTCACTTACTTCACATATTTTCTGCTTAATTTCAAATATTTTCTTCTTTCTTGGTGCTGATCAGCAATGGAAGTTTGTGTAATTCATGTTTTTGTAACTCATAGCTATGTAATAGACTATGTTAAATAAAGTGACCCACAGTAAACCTGCACTAACTTATGTCTTTGGGATGCAATCTTTCAGAACTACTTACTGACAGGCACATTGGGCTATTTGTATTTTTGTTTCATGCTCAGCTTATTACTGGCATATTGACAGTATTTAATAGCAACAATATATATTATGAAGCATTTAATATAAGTGTTACAAACAGCAAAAATGCAAGCTATGGTTTTATTGGTGGTAATATTGAAGGAAGTGGCCTGCATGAAATAAGTACAAAGACCCCAAATAATATATTTTTCTGAATCAAATAAACAACCCTCATGTCCCTCAAAAAAAAAAAAACAAACAAACAAACAAACAAACAACAACAAAAAAATCAGACACAAAAAGGCAGAATAAGAGCATTACAATTTAACAGTGTGATGGTCAGAGGTTTCTTCCCTGCAGAAGATGATTAGGCTTTCAGAATGTATCAAATTAAGCTCTGGAATGATGCCAGTACTGCAGAGTCCTTAAGAGAGTTCAAAGATGTAGCCTAGCAGCCTTTACCTTTGCTGTGCTGTGTCTCCTCTTTAGCTCTTGCTCTGGTGTTGTTAACTGTTTCATTACCAAGCGAAAATTGAGATCTAACCCATAGGAATCATTTAGAAAGCATGTATCTGTCTGATATGGATTATCTGAGTTTACAGAATAGAGCAGTTTTATGTTCTATCCTTGAATGTCATGGTGGTAAGCATACTAGATATAAATGTTTAGTCAGAGAAAAGCAGTTATACTCACTCATTTTGTCTTTTCTGAAAGACGTACTTGCAAGCTCTCTTTCAAAAATAATTTTCAAAACTTCTGATTTTAGAATTCACCACTGTCCTTGGACGTGAGAGATGCTAGTCTCCTTAAGACATGAGCAGGTTGATTAAGGAAGGGAAGGTCAATAAAGTGAGCAAAATAGTAAACTGTTTTATTCTCTCTTAGTTGAATGCTTGTTGTCTACATGTTGTTTATTTATAAGAGATACTGAGTATCTATGAGTAAAATTTTATGTCTGTTAAAGTTAGCCCACTGTGCTAAAATGTCCTTGAAGCACATAAATTTAGGACAAGTAGATGTAACACAATGACAGATAATTTCTTCCACTCTGATCCTCCAAGGTTATTATGAGCAACTGATTTTAAAATGAAAAATGGTGCAGATTACCCCAGTATATACTGTATACCTCACTTAGGTCTAGAGCACTTGCTTTTGAAATACTTATTGTCAATATTGATTTGGAAACTTGTGACTAATTTGGATTATATCTTAGAACTCAGTTTTATAGAGGCTTGGGATTTTCACATTTGAAAGATCAGGTTAGAATGATTAATCTTAGTTATGCATGTCTCCTGTTAAATTATGCAAGTCTTGACCTATAATAGGGTTTGAGATGACAAGGGGATTGAGAAGATTAAGTTTCCTTGCAAGGATATATATTCATGCAGAGCTGAATCCAGATTCTCAGCAGCAAAGGTCTTGTGGTCCAGTTCTGGAACAGCTTGACGTGTCTAACTTCCACTGAAATCAATAGGACTAATAGATGCTGAATAAGGGCTATTGTCTTGTAATTGGTACAAGACTTGAAAATAGAAATATAAATCTTTGCAGATCAATTCTCTTTACTGTGTTTTAACCCTTATTACTGGCCTTTTCAAGTTTTGGCAAATGTACACATGCTTAATTTACTACCATAAGTGTTTCCCTTTAGCAGTCACATTAAAGTTGATTTGTAGGTAATTGCAGATTGGAGTCTTACAGTGTATTTCATCTGTATGAAATACTCACAAGATTGAGTCCACCATACTGTTATACAAATTGTCATGATAATTGCCATTTCTGGTTCTTGTTACAATACATGTCACAAGGAATGGATTAAATTTATGACATTTTTTTATTGCTGTCCTATTTTTTGCTACTGAACCAGAATGGATTATCAGAGAAAAACAGAGATTCCAACCATTAAAAAATGAATGTAATTCCATTTTTGTCACAAAGTTTTATAAGAAGAAAACCTGGCATATGGTTAATCCCCAACTATGGAATAAAATAATTTAATATTGCCTAAAGATAATTATGATTACTGAAAATATAATCAACCATGTTCATTTATTGGTAACACACATTCTAGTATTGCTCTATAATGTGTTAAGGTAAATAGATGCATTTTAAAAATATGTGTTTGTACATAGAAAACGGTTATATTTTTGAGTGGATCTGGTACATGTTTGAAATAAAGTTTAAAATCTATATAAATTGTGTGACATAGCTGGTAGGAAATTAGGCTGATTTTAAATTTACTTTTAATGTCAGTCATATTTTTTAAAAATGTTGTTTAATGATAGTCATCTTTATTGTCACCAGGGATTAAATTAAAGACTTTAAAAAAGTTAAAGTGAGCATTTAGAATTTTAAATAGGAAAAAGTAAGACTGCAATCCCCCACCCTTTTAAACATCAGAAGAAATGTTCCTTCTGACTTTGGTGAGAACTGGATCATGAGAGAGAACAGGCATAAGCTGTGGCAAACTCATTTTCCTGGAGCAGTCATGAAGAACAGGCAGCTTCTGTGCTGCAAAGGGGATTCCAACAGTAGTCTACAAAATAATAATGAGTGGTTAATCAGGTAGAGGCAGGAGAAATGAGGAGACTTAGAAAACCAAAAAGTGTCCTTTAAAGGAAGCAAAGATGTACTTAGAAGTATGAAAAAGGAGTTAAAAGGTTTTTAGGAGAAAACGTTGAAATAACGCAAAAACAGAGGGATGAAAAAGATGGTAACGTGCTGTGCAGTGTGAAGAATATTGGGAAGGGAGGTGGCTAGTAGGGATAAAACATGGGGCTGTGGAAAGTGGAAAACCAGCAGCTGTGGTGTCCTTCCCTGCCAGTAGCAGCAGCTCAGGAACCTCGGAACAGATGAGTGAAATCACGAGCTCTGGCAATGGGTACACAAATCACCTCGTGAAAGGTGGGAGAGGAAATCTGGGACATGTTGACTTGTGGAGGTAGGTAGGAAATTGGAAAGAGGACTTCATACAGTAAAAATTACTGCTGCTATTATGTTTCTAAACGTGTGAAATTGTAAGGGGTTTTTTTTCTGGCAAACTAGCAAAACTCCTGTGCTCATTTGGGATCTCTCGTTGCTCAGCTTGTTAAAAAACTAGAGAGAACATGGACCAGAAGCATTCTGTAGGCTAAATTCCTGAATTCAACCTTACTTTTAACTCTACTACCTCTTCAAGGCATTATACATGACATCTCTGTGTACTTACAAACCAAAAAGCTAACTGTTACTGACAGAAATGCCAAAATTTATCCTTGGTGTGTCTACCAGAGATGAATTTCCTCTATATTCTTAACTCAGGCATTCAGTGTGAAATTCAGTTTTTCCTGACATTATTAGCTCTGCTGTTCTGCTAGAACTGGTTGACACTACAGGCCCCATAGGTCGTATTCCCAATTTATTTCTGTGACCATTAAGTCTGTGTCAAGACTTGTGGACAAGGATTAAATCTAAACTGTTCAGTGCATTATTTCAAGTTTCATAACTAGAGAAATGTTGAAAAAAAGCAGAAAAGATTTGATAATCTCAGTTGAGCAGCTAAGACATAGGACCACCCCCACCCCAAGGTAGAAATTAATACTGAATTAAATAGTAAGAGCTGTCCTGGGCAATGCTAATAGCCCCTGTTCAAAGTAGGGCGTTAGCTCTGAATGGCACCACCTTTTCATAGTGTGTGAGATGCACAGGAGTGATGTGAGGTGGAAGGAAAATCAGAAAATGCTGAATTTGGTTTCAACTTCTAAATGACTAAAGAGAGTTAAAAAAACCTATTGAAGGGTCTTAACCAAGTGGCCAACTCATGCACAGCTTAGACTGCCTTCTATTGGAATGGTAGGGCCTGGAGGCAGTCTATTAACTGCAGGCTGTTTTAACTTCTCTTTCACTATCTATTTAAAATATAATACAGTTTTTCCAACTTTCAAAGGCCACATGTTGTATTGTCGACATTGTATGGCTAAAACAAGGTCCAAAGTCAAGAACTGCTGAGTTGTCTACCTCTTCTCCTACCAGATTTTCTCGTTGTGAGATTCAGACATCTGTTCAAGTACAAATCTGTGGAATGTCACAGTCAGATTTCACTATATGGAATAGGCAGTTTATGAGGATTATCCCGTCTCATGGAGTTTACCAAAACCTGATACTAACATCATGTGCCTGTCTTGATCTTGATAACAGCGGTCAGAATGACTCAAGCTGAGTAGAAGGTGGCTGATGAGTAAAGCTGATGGAAAAATAAGAATTGTGTCTTTCTGGAATTACCTCTGTATCAGAATCACTTTCCTCAAAGCAAGTATGTAAAAGAAATTTCTGTCAAATGAATTATCAGTGTTATATTATTTTCCACTTAAAAGAGAGTATTTATACCTTGAGGTATTTTTTTGGAAACACTGCAGTACTGTGTTGTGTGCACCACCAGTGTCTCTCAGAGAAGTCAAGAGTTCAGGAATTTCATGATACCTTTTGCTCTAGGGAACAGTGTCCTTGTCTGGACAATATCTTCCGTTGTGCCTTGCAGTTGTGATAGTCCTTTGATGCCTCAAAGGTGTTGATCTAGATCACAGAATAATATGGATGGTTTTGGCTTACTGATCCCAAAATAAAAGCAAATAATATCTTGTTGATATCCAGAACACTGGTAAATGTTATGAAGATCACAGTGCTTTACTTTTGAGGTTGTTCTGTGTCCTACTGTGAAATACTGATTAAAGTCCTACATCTGGTTGATGTGGTAGGATAAAACTCCTCGAATCATTAAGGTGATGCTATGGACTGCTATTTGTATCACTGATATGGGGGGGAAAGAGAAAAAGAGATTCCTAAAATCTGAATTTAGAGTGATTAAAGAAAACTTAATATAGAAGTAGTCTCACAGTTCTTTCTGAACAGATTCAGCCAAACAAGGATAAGCTCAAGGTCTCAAACTTAGTTCAGAAAATGTTGATTAAAGAAGGCTTAAATAAGCACTAGAGGTGTTTCAGAAATGAAAAACTTTATATAAATATTGTTTTGTCTGAATTAAAGTGTAACTGCTTTTAACTTGTCATTTTAATAAGGTTTCAGCTTAGTCTAGCTTTGAGGGAAAAGTGATGGTTGAAGAGCACATGTAAAAACACCTCTCAAGTATATCAATAAAATAACAGTTGCAGTGTATATATTAATGCACCAATACAAGGGCATTAGAAAAAGAATGAGGGAAGAATGCGCAGGAGACTTCTGGTACATCTGCAAGTATCATGGTAGAATCTTGGTCAAAACCAAAAGCTACATGAATATACAGAAGACAAAAAATAGCAGCTGTAAACTTTTATGAAACGGATTTTATTCAAATCAGAAAAAAAAAAAAAAAAAAAAAAAAGGAGAACCAGACCACTTGTATCTGTGAAACAGCATAGTAAGAAGTGAGAGTCTTGTGTACAAAGGATTACATTGGTTCCAGAAAAACCCCAGTTGTTCTTAAGACAGTCACACAATGATATCCGTATGGGTGTAGATCCGTAGTTGTAGCTATGTCAGTACAGTAAAGAGGACTTGCCTTAACAAAGAAATTGAGTACATGGTGTTGAAATATGTCAGTTTATTATCCATTATTTATTTAAGAATAATATTTGTAGTCATAACAGCCAACGCCAACAGAAAGAGAGAAGAAATATCTTTTAATTTTAAATAATTATAAATTATCAATTCCTAACCTATATTTGACATTACCCAAGGGTCACATGTTTCCTTCTGGCACCTTCAGGAAGCAAATTCTGGAATTGGTAGGCCCTTGTATTTAATGCGGTTATTCTTTTTCAGCAGTGACTGTTTAAGTTGCTGCGCTTCATGCTATCTGTATCCAGAGGTGCACTTTTATACTTCAGGTGTGTATACGAAAATACACAGTTGGAAGAATCTGTTCAGATATCTTCATAGACTGTGTTAAGATACATCATGAATGAAAAATTAGTAATTATATAGATGTAAATATATGCAGTGATAGATGTTTATAGATACATTAAATGCACCTAAAAAGTAACAAACATATGTGGGATTTTCACTGCTGACACAAGGAGGAATTCAAGCATTGAGGCATGTAATACTATCATCAATATTTTCTCATGCACATGAAATTTCCTTTACCTCATAGAGGAGGGATTGTTTTCAATGCAAACATATAAAAGAAAAAATATAATTGAATACAGTAAGATTGACTCTTGAAAACTGATGAGACTCATGAAAGACTAAAAAATGCCACTGTGAGATTAGTCTAAGCAGAGAATTTTTGTCAAGTATCTAGATAGTAGCAAAGATTGTGTTTGGAGTCAGTGTTAGTAGCAAAAATACATATGCTGATGATCTAGATGTACTGTATAATTAAGTTTGCATAGAGTATGTCTGAAATGTTGGTTGGAAAAAGTACTGCAAATTCTAAGAAATAAGAATCTTACTATTTCCTCTTGATCTAGAATTTGTTTTAGAAGTTTGGAAGCAGATAAGTAGTCTCTTGTTCTTGAGGACAACAGACCAAGCCTAAATCTTGTTTTGCTAGCTTCTTTGTTATTTTATACTCATGTTTTCCTGGAAGGTAGGGCTTAATTGTACTGTTTGTTACTAAAACCACTGGAAAGACATGACTGCCTCTAAGATGGTGAAATACTTACAGTGAATGTGTATCTCAATGGGATCCATTCCTGTTTGGGACACTTCAAAAACTTAATGGACACTATCTGTAGCACATGGCATAGGAAGTCTCCAGTTTTGCATCCCTTTGTTCAGAGTATCCAATAATCAGTGCTTATACTAATTATGTGATCTTATCCTTATCCTAAACCTGTCAATAAGACCCATGTAAACCCTTCCTCAGTGGGATAGGGTGGAGAAAGCATGCTCCCAGCTGCGCTTTGGATTGGACACTTTACAGCTCTGCTGGGTGCTTACAAAGAGCATGGAGGGAACAGCTGCTGTCCTTGGTTCATAGTCAGAAGCTCCAGACTGTAATTATACACCTCAGTAAGACAGATGAACTTGGCAGCAAGAACTACTGTTTGCCTTTTCATTAAGGCTAAGTAGTCTGGATGAAACTGATGCTATTGTGCCCTCGGTGTGTCTCTGTGACACAGGTCACTTAGGATAACATTCACTGGGTCATGATCACAGTCAGGCCATCTCAAACATGTCTTCATGGGTAATACTGTTTACTTCCAGTAAGGCAAATTCTGTTTTGTGAAAGAATGAATATGTTTGGGTTTTATTATAGTGAAGATTGATGTAGACTTGAAATATCAAAAGCTAAGCAAAACAAGATATTAATTCATCACTTCCCATGGGCAGGCAGGTGTTCAGGAAAGCAGGGCTCCATCTTTCACCCAGCTTTTATTGCTGAGAATGATGTCATATGACATGTGATATCCCTTTGATCAACTGGGATCAGGTGTCCGGGCTGTGTCCTCTCTCAGCCTTTTGCTCACCTCCAGCCTCCTCAACAGAAAAGGCCATGATGCTGTGCAAGCACTGCTTAGCAGTAACTAAAACATTCCTGTGTTATCTACACTGTTTTGGTCACAAATCCAAATCACAGCCTCATAGAAACTGCTATGAAGAAAATTAATATAACCACATCCAAAACCAGTAAAGCCAAGAAAATCTAGGTATAGATCTGACTTCTGTTTAGGTACTGAGTCTACCTCTTTGCTTTTCTAAATTAAAATATGTTTGTAGCTAGTCTTTTCAAACAAGGTAAGTCTAACATGATGAAAAGCTAAAATAGTTATTAATGGTCTTTTATACCTTTCTCAGATGACAAGAGGACAGGCAATGCATTTGAAAACTGATAATCTTAACTGAGACCAATTTTCTTAAAACCTCTCTTTGGCAAGTCAGATATTCTGCTGGCAGATGGCAATTGGGCTTTCCTCATCTGACCCCATTTTTCCATATTGAAAAAAACCAGAGATACTGCCTTCAGTTGCAGTGCTATTTGATTTGTTAAAATGTGGCTGGCTTATATACAGACTTACTGTTACTGACACAGATTTTAAGTCTGGGAGTAACCAGACCATTTAACGAGCTATATTACCTGTGTTGATGCTAATGGGTCCACTAGTCAAATTAGGTATATTTTTTTAATTGCATCTCCTGCCTATCAACTCTTTAGCTGGCTGACTAAAGTGAGCACTATTTAATACTGCATTTTTGCACCAACTTTGTCAACAGAGCTTCCAGACCATTGAATGAGTAGCATTGTTTCAGTTGGAAGATACAGTCCAAGTGAAGTCAAGGGACAATGACAAATACTCAGTGTCCTGTTAAGTCAGGACGTTTACCAGGGTATATAATTACTGGATTAAGGGCACATAAATGCAGCTACTGTACTTTAAAAATGTCATTACTGTCCTGTAGCCAGCTTGCCCCCTTTACAAATCCATGGCACTGTTGCAGTAAATGACCTTACTCTCTATATATAGACCTTCAACTGCTTATTGTCCTTTAGTATTCTATCCAGGAAGTTATCGTCTCAAGCATATATAATAAAGGCCAGCAGTTGTCATGGCAGGTCTTTAGAGTCCTTTTAAGGCAGTTTATAGTAAATGGTAAAGATGGTCTCTGCAAGAAAGGGTATGCAGTAGGACTTTACATACCAAGTTCAGCAGCTGGGCCTGGGAAAATTTGTCTGTCAAATTACTGTTACATTTCATGGGCACTAAAGTATGAGCATCAGCAGAAAATTTTCTGCTAGAGCCTGGGCATTCCCAAATTCCAGCGGAGCACGGTTCAATCAGGTACATTATGCACCCCAGCTGGCTTGGGTGCTCACAATAAAAATAATTTGATTTGATATAATTTACTACAGTGATACTGAGTAGAAGCTTTTGCCAGAGGGTAAGACACCTGAAAATGAGCATGGTAAACATTTTAAAGTATTTTAAAAATGTGAAGAGTCATGTAGAATCACTCAAAACTAAATTCCTGTCATCTCCAGAGAAAAGCAAAGAAAGAGATCTTCAAACAGTATCTAGGAGAGTGTCCCACAGGATTTCCTTTGCAGGTGAAATAGTGTTTGAATGGGTAGTAAGTAAGATACAAGCTTTTTAGCATCTACATAGTAACACAAAGTTTTATCTTTCCATGCTTTGATGACCGCTGAAGAATCATGTTATAAAGCTTGTCTGATGGCTCTAGATATGTCCTGAGAAAGTATGTTTTACAAAACTTTTCAGTAATGAATGTATTAATGTTTTTTATACTAAAAACTGTATGTTAGATGTTTAATTTATGGGAAAACTGAGGCATATAAAGATTATGTCATTTGTCGATAGCAACCCAAGAACTCATCTGCAAAAATAAGACCAGAACTTGCACTGCCTGAATCCCTGTGTTCTGTTCACTGTGTCACACTGCTCTGCATTCTTCAGCAGAAGTACTGTGCCAATTCTGATTACTCTGTTCTTCATTGACCCTCTCCCATGATAACCCAGAGCTCACTCAAATTATCGTGTCTTTCCAGTGAGGTTGTATGATTTTGTGATGACTGGTAATACACTTCCTTATTATATTTTGTGAAAAAAATACTTCATCTACATTCATCATGCTTCTGAAATCATATGGCCACATGCTGTAACTCACGATATTTATGAATAATAAGCAAGAATTACAGAGTTGCAATCCGTTCAGAAGTTTCCTTTTTATAATTCATAGAAAAGAGATTGTTGTATTCAGAGTTTGAGGACTGGATCAAATAGTTGTTAGAAGCAATACAAAAACCAAAATCTTAAGCTTTAACCTTCACAGAGAGTTTTACGTGGAAGCATTTTTGCTTTGGTTTGAGTTCATTCAAATCCTATAAAATGAGATCATTGAAGAAAGGAGGAAGGGTGGAGGAAAATACAGAAATTAAAGGTTATACATCTTGGCTGGCTGGCATGTCATGCAGTTTAAGTAGGATGCAGTGTTAAACTCATGCTCTTTCGTGTCTCTGTTTAACTCTTCATTTCCAGTACTTAATATTTTAAGTTTGTTTCATAAGAAAATAAGGCCCATGAAATCTCACTTTCTATTTCACTGCCCTCCACAGCTATAACTCTTGAGAGTTCTTATTAATTAAACAGTAGAATAAAAGCCTTCAATTTAGAAGAAGCTGGTCATACAAATTGTTCATGAAAACTTGTTAGTCAGGAAGGAAAGAGAAACACTCAGTTAAGGCCATGCAAGACTCAGATCTTGTGTAGCCTGGTTGGCCAAACTTACACACATGCTCACTGGCTCATCAGTGTGCCAGAAAGGTAATAGATGTGAGAAGTCAGGCTGAGTCAACTTAGTTCCTGCTGTAATTCAGAGTGACTCTATGAAACCGCATCAGAGTTGAACTGTGTTCAGACTTGTTAGAAAGGAATCAGGAGCTCTTTGAAGTAGTTGCAGTCATTATATAATAAGCATGGTTCAGGCTTGATAGCAGCAGACTTCCCAATGAGTAGCCAAACTGAGCTAACAGGTCATGCCTCAAAAGCTGTAAATCTACCTGCAGACAAGGAGGAGTGGGCAATGAGACAGGCTGTTTCAAGAAAGGCACATCAATGAGCTCAAGAGACAAACAAATCAGTTGCTATACAAATGTAACAGAGAAATATAACTTGAAGCTAATGAAATGGGAACAGAAAATGAACTATAAAAATACTGGAATTTTACTTCAAATACTTTCCAGTAGCTAACAGTGAAAGCACTACCAAGTATGTTTAGATATCATCTGTAGAAACTGGGAAATAAGCTAGGCAGATGTAAGGCTTGACAGCCATTTTCTTGGATATTCTTGGTTCCACATTATGTGGTGGGTTTTTTAATAATTTAACTTAATTCCTTTGAAGCTATTAGGTTAAACTATAAGAAACAAACAAAACCCCTTCAAGACACAGAATACCTGCTCTTGGCCATTTTCTTAATTATTGTGGATCAACCGCAGTAGACAGCTAAGCACCACACCAAATGCTTACTCAGTTTCCCCCTGCTACCCTCAAGTGGGATGGGGAAAGAGGGAAGGAAGATTAAAAGCAAGAATATTTGGGACCAAGAAAAAAGTAAGAATTGTTTAATGAGTAAAGGAGAAGTGGTAGAAGAGAGAAGGGAAACAAAAGTGATGCAAAGACAATCACTCACCATCTCCCACAGGTAGCCTGATGCCCACCCAGTTCCCAAACAAAAGATGTGTAACTTCCTAAACCATCTCTTTTCCCTGCTATTGCTGAGCATGATGTAACATGTTGTGGAACATGTCTTTGGTTAGTTTGGGTCGTCTGCCTCCTAACCTCTATTGTGCTCTACCCTATCTGCTGCTGGGCAGATTGAGAAACCAAGGCAGCCTTGATGCTGTGCAGATACTGCTCAGCAAAAGCTGGAACATTTGTGTGTTACTGGTATCATTTTGGTCAAAAACCTAAACCTCGTATGAGCTACTATGACAGAAATTAATTCTGTTCTGTCTGGACCCAGTACACTTACGTAGGAGATGCTTAATACCAAGCAGGTGTTTTCTTTTACTGTGACCGTTCTCAATAAAGCATTCTTTCAAAATATACCTTATTGCCATTCTTAAAGAAAAAAACCTTCATGTTAAGGATTCCATTAAGACTTTGGTGGATACAGAGACCTCAGGATTCTTGTGGCAGGAAGGCTGGGATCTGTCTGTCGGTTTAAATGCATATTTTAAGATGACTTACATTTTGTTCTATCAGTAGGTGCTCTTTCCTTCTCTTCCTACTGTTTTCCTACCAATACATCCATGCATGGGTGCTGCTCATTTCTCAATTCTGACGCTGTCACTTTTCTTTCTAACCAGCCTTCTGTGCTGGTGACTGCTGCTATAGCACTTTTGCTTTGGCTGGGCGGGCAAAGTGAATCCCAGTGAAGCAATCCATCAGTTATGAAACTCCCACCAGAAATTTTAATATCAGCACCTGTGATCGATGAAGCCAGTCTTCCAATCAGTATATGGAAGATTTTAACACATAATTTTCACAGTGTTAAAGTGAACTTCTCACGTAAATCCCCAACTCAGTATATGTATGTGGGGAGCCTAGCTGCCTTAAAGAAAAGTGAATGTATAATTTTATACGCATATTTTATTCAGCATTACCATTCTTTCTCCCCATCTTTCAGCGTTTCTTTCCTTTGTCACTGCCCTGTCCTACACATATGTAATTTAGTGCCCTAATTTGGTCACAGCTCTTCCTATTTCATATATACCCATGCACATTTATGTACATGTCAGTGTAATACACGCCTAAGCCATCTGGTATCTTTCCTTGCAAATGTTCACACAGAAAATTGACTGTGAGTAAGGTTCTGAACCTGCCTGTCCAAATGGTCCATATTTGTTTGATTTTTCTAGCAAATGCATAGATCCTATTAGTGAGACTGATCCAACATATTTCCATGTGTCAGCTGTACCTGCTGCAAGTGTCATTCTGTTCAGTGATAACAGGACTTGCATCCTAAAATAGAGAGAAAACAAGAACATCAGGTCCTTTTGAGGATCTGAATTGCTTTTTCTACCATCTGCTGACCAATGCTTTGAAAGAAAGAAAGTCTGTGTCTGGATTGACACCTTCCTTCTTTCTAAGCCAATAAAAGATCGGCCTGTTAAAGAGCCCAGATATGCCATGTTTGCAAGAGAAGCTTATTAGAACATAAAATGTCACTGGTATCATATGTTTGCCACTCGTTGCAGTATACAGGAGCTGATACAGGTATTCTTTTAGTGTAGTTATTGCATTTAATTATTCTTTGAATTGGCTCAATTTAACTGCGCAATAAAACTATTTTATTTTTATTTTATTATGATACAGAAATTGCAAACCGAGTCACCCAATGGGAGGAAAAGATGTGAAGAGAAGTGTTGCATGACTCCATTGTTTTATTGTTACATATACTTTGGAAGGACCTTTTAGATATTGCTGTATGAATATCTTTTTCATTACTAAGTACATCCAAAGTTGGACATTTTAGGAGTTAGACTTACAATGCAGGACCCAGTTTATTTATCATTATGAGGGGTAGAAATGTTTGCATGGTTGGAAGGAGTGTTTGGGGCAAAGCAGTTCCTTTTGCTGAAGCATCTGATGTTAGCTAAAGAATAGTACTATTTTAGATGGATCAATTGTCTATTCTAACAATGTGTATCGAATAAGGAAAATAAAAAGTTTCCGATATTCAAATTTGGATATTCTGCATT
Organism: Orthonyx spaldingii; assembly: GCA_013397795.1. Taxonomy (NCBI): domain Eukaryota; kingdom Metazoa; phylum Chordata; class Aves; order Passeriformes; family Orthonychidae; genus Orthonyx; species Orthonyx spaldingii. The sequence goes on from VZTJ01000540.1 coordinate 306,142, forward strand.
TCATATATGTAGCTATACATTGTCACTTCATCCATTGTTTTTTTCATGCAAAATTCATTTCATGTGAAATCAGCCATTATTAAATTCCACTTTATATTAACCAATAGGGCACTGTCAATCACCCAGGGAAAGGTAATCTTATATGTTAGTCCAATAACATCTCTCTTGCATAACACATTCATTTTAATTGTAAGCATTTCATTAAAGAATTCTTTACTTGGTGGTAATTCCCCTGTATTCAGTATAACACTGATACGATGAGCTGTTTTTGTAACTGCATGGAAATTCTCCTGTATTCTAACCTTAAATACATTCAGCTGTATTGAATTACTGTGGAATTCTGCCTGGAGCCTGTAGTCATTGCACCCTAACCTCGTAGACAAAGTTCTAGTGCTGAATCAGCTCACTTTTGTGCTCTCACAGTCCCAGTATGCACTTGATACTGGGACAGATCATGGCTGTTTGCCACTTCTGTTGGCTGATGGAACACTCTATTGCTTTGACTCGAGCACAGCCTGTGTGAAATTTTGCTGTTCCTGTTACACGGTCCAATTTTGGAGGCAATCACACAGTCACCATTGAAAAATCTTTCTTCTAGGGCTTTGCGGGTCTCTTTTATTGTTTAGACACGTTGGAGCTCAGGAAGAAATTTCACTGAACTCAGAGTGACCATGCTAAGAGGTGAGCTAAGCAGCTATCTCTGCCTCTGCAATCTGTACCATACATGTGGTTTTCATCAGTCATTTGTGACACAAAATGACTGATGTTAGCTGAGCCAATATGTATCTACTGATCCGAAGGAACAGCTGTAACAAAATTAGTAGAAGGGATTTATCTTTATCCCTCTTATTGCTAGGCTATTTGAATTCACTCCTGTTTCTTCCCTTGTACCATGGATATCATCTGCACAGAATTTGCAGTTTCCCTGTAACTGTATTAAATAGTAGAAGGAGATAGTCATGTGCATGTGCATTGTTCTTGTAGGACAGACACACTAGACCTGTGTGCTGTGCCAGTGTGGCATGATGCTGCAATGGTGTGCATCTCATGACCCAGAAACATCGGAACTGGGTTAGCATGACTGAGCAAAGGCTAATTATCCTTTCCTTTGATTACTGTAAGTAGTCTGACTGCCCTACAGAGCCTGTGATTACTGTACTGCCTTTGGTGCCAGAACTAGCTCACATGGTGCTATCTGGGACGAGGGAGTTGGGGACTTCTTGCAGCAATTTATTGCACAGTGAAGGCATATGTGTGAAATCTTCACACACATTTTATTCTCTTCCATTAGAGGCAAAGACATCCCTAAAAATGTTTTCATCAATTTTCCCTTGTGTTCTTACTCTCAGCCGTATCTATCTCCCTTAATCTGTCAGCCTCCTGTACTTAGTATTGCCTTTCTTATCTGCCTGAGAGACCTTTCGTCCGACTTCTGCTTATATCTTCTCCTTGCCAAGTTCCTGACCTGGTCCTTATGGCTGCTGGTACTGGACCCCTTCTTCAGTTGCGTCATTGACTGTGCCTGGCTCTGCTTGTGTGCCTCTGGAAAAGGTGGCTACTAAGCATTTTAACATTACATGCCTGTTACTTCCTGCCATACATCCATCAGCTTTGTCCTTTCATCAGGTTTATGTTTAATTTCTTTTGCTAAAGACACAAGAGGAAAGGTGATAAGCAGTGAGGGTATGAGGGGTAGAGTCACAGCACTGACCTCCCACCTGTTCCCCTGCTGTGGGAGAGGTGAAAATGAAGAGAGAAAGTAGTTTGGGCTGATGGCCAGCAGAAGCAGGTGACACCAGGTGCATTGCAAGGGAGCCAGAGAGCAGGGCAGAACGCCAGAGCCTGAGTGTAAAGGCTAGAGTTTAGGCAGGCCTGGGTCCCAGTCAAACCTTCATACATGGACTCATCAAAAACCCCATCAAATTAACATAAAATGTGTATATATTTTAATGCTGTAAGAGTCTCACACTCCCTAATTCCCCTCATCATGCAATAACACCCTTGCACTTCTTCCATTCTCCCTGTCCCCCAATCTCTTCTCACCTTCCTCTTGCACCTAAAGACATTTTGTCTGCACTTTCATTGGCCTCTGTGGGTACTTCTAGTCTGTTCAGAAATTCACAGGAAATTAGCTCAAAATTACTATGTGGCCATCCCTTACGCAATCTTCAGAAAGAAATGTGATTTTTTAGCAAATCATAGTAAGCAACACTTAAAAATAACGTATATTGGAATGTGCAAATTACTGTTCATTGATCATTTGACTAACAAAAAGTGATTTTTTCATGTAGATTTTACAAAGAAATATACAAAAATTGTTGAAGACAGTAATTAATACTTCATCCACTAGCATCTAAATAGTGTAATAGTGTAACATGATGGCTCTTGTAGGTGCCATTTGCTGTTCTTTATTATCATCATTGATTGTAGCATAGAAAGGTTATGGACACGTGATTGGTGAAGACAGATATAGAAACTTATTAATATCATATTTTATAAAATGGGAAAAACAAAGCATATTTAGCTTTTCATCAAAGCATGGCTTGAATATGTAAGGGAATTTTCAGAAGCGTATTTCCCAGAAAGCTGGAGATGCAATGAAAATGTGTCTGCCTTCTGCATGGCTCATTGCTTTTTCTCACAGGAAAGTTCCACATCACCCTTGGCCTGTGACTGCACAGATGCATCTTACAATGAATAAATTTTGCCTGCTAGTGAACTAAGGACAAAAGGCAGTGGCATAAAAGACCAGAATAGCAACAGCAGTGATATCACCTGCTACCACCAAAGAAACAGAGCATCATCCCTTCCACTCCTTCCAGTCCCATCTCAGCTCGGAAATGACTAGTCTTACACTACTTACTTTAACTCCAGAGAAAGTTAGTTGTTTTTATTTCTCTCACATATCTGTCTTTCTTATAAGCCCCCCTTAGGTACTGGAAGGCCTCCCTGGAGCCTTTTCTTCTCCAGGCCCAACCACCCCAGCTCTCTCAGCTTGTCTTCATAGGATATTCCAGCCGTCTAATCATTTCGAGATAGAATCAAACCATGTTTAGACTTTAATCCAGATAATTAAGTGTGCTGGAGTGCACTTAGTTTTGCGAGATAGTTGTGGCTAAAGGAGAACTGGAATGTGGCAAAGCAGGCAGTAGTAATTCTGGTGAACCTTAGGTGGGAATTGCAGATGCTCTTTCATAGCAGCATGTAGCTGTAGATATCTGTTTCCTAGGGCATCTACATGTATGAGGGCTGAGAGACTCCCTCAATTTCATTTTGTTCTTTCTCAATGGCAACTTCAAGGTAAATCAGTTCTAATTCAGGAACTTTATATTTGTGTCAGCCCAGCTGTGTGGAAAGAAATGTTCTCTGCCTCTAAAGTATACTCGTGCCTCTCAGGTAAGCTGTGGCATTACATTTCTCAGGACTGAAGCAATTTAAAGGAGTATTTGTGCATAGCTGTTCTTGGCTACTTATTTCTGCCCCTGTGCTCCAGGCTGTCGATCCCTTAGTTATGGTAATACAGCTAAGTGGTGCTTATCTGGAAACCAAAATAATCCACCAAAAGAGGAATAGTTTCAGTGACTGGTTTTACAGCCTAGTAACACAAATTGCTATTTGTCAAAATGCCTTACAGGCACAGAAATGAAAGGTTAGATCAGGAAATAGGCTTCTGAAATCTGTTTCACTGTTAATTTACCTCATTCAGGAAAAGATCCTGACCTTCCTGTCCCAGTCTTCTCTCTCCTCTAGTTTCCGAGGTGCTGTGTTCTGAGCTTGATCATGTGCGGTTATCACGTGCCCCAAAGGTAAACAAAATTCAATAGGGCTAAGGGATTTGGCTGAGCTATCAGTAAATCATGAATCCATTCTCAAATAAAACGTTAGTAAGGCGCTACTATTAGTCAGAAGATGGTCAAAGCTCAGTATGATGTTCTTGACACACGAACAATGTCTATCATATGAATGTGCAAATTGGTAACCACACTTCATTCAAGCACAAGGAAGATAACTTGCTACCTTTTGTTTTTTTCTTGCTTGAGAATGGCTTAGCAGAACTGAATCACTTTGAGAAGATAACATGTTTAGCCTGTTGGTTAAGTTTTTAGGAAATACTATTGTTCACAATGGTTGCTTGGAAATGTTTTGTTCTCTTATGACCTATGGGAAGGAAATCTACACCTGGGTGAGGGATGACTGTGCAAATGCAGTGATACTGAGGCACAGTTCTGCTTTGTTCCCCTGGGGAAGCTGCGCCTCCAAAAGCTTGGTGAGCCAGCCTACAGCTTGGGCTATGCTTTGTTCATCTTGTGATAGAGGAGTTAGGTACTTTTCTAGGCCCTGTGGTCAATCACTATTGACTTTTGATACTTCTGTGTTATATTCTTCCTCATGGAGAATGTCATGGAAGAGGTTTGTCTTCTTTCTGGCAACTCTTTAATCACCATCTCTTTTTCTTTCTCTTCTCACAGTCTGAAGGATTTTATTTGCCTCTTAATAGACTATATCACTTGGAAAGGACCTATTCATTATTTACTGTTTCCTGCCATGCGGCTGACAAACCTAATAAAGAGCAGGAGATACCACTCTCTGCAATCTCTCTGCTGGGCTTAGCATATTGTTCTGTCTCCAAGACTTTCCATTGAAAAGCAGTCCAAATACTTTTCAAACACCTCAAACATTGTGTCTATCTGAGCATAAAAAAATAGTGTGCCAAGTTCAGCAGTGAGCCTGACACAGTTGCAGTGAAATGAACAAATATAATAGCACAAACTTGTTTCCAGGTAAGAGAGACTTACTCAAACTGGCTAAAGCTTTCTTTTCCCCCCTCATCTGAGGAAGTTTAAGGACTATGCTGGTTGTGTTTTCCAACAGTTCATTAACAAAAAAATAAGCATTTATATGTCCATACCAACAATTACGTGAATCTTAGCTATAATAGCAAATAAGGAAAAGCCATCTGACCCTATAACTTTCATGCAAAAAGGTGAAAGAAGTGGCAGGAGTCCTCAACATCCAAATAGAGGCATTGTGTTGCTACACTGGGAGTTCTTTGTAAATGGTCTATCATTCGTGAAACCAAGGGTTGCACAGCAGTTGATAGGTCTTTGAATATTAGTATTAATAGCATTTTAACCACTTTTTTTTTTTTTTTAATTCACCGTCTGTGTAGTGAAGTCAGTAGTAGGAAAATTAGGCTCTGCTTTAAATAACTATGACTTGCTCAATTAATTAGTTTCAGAACATTATACAATACCTGTATTCATATCCTGGGCAGCTTCAAAATTGTGTAAAGCCTTATCCTTGCAGAGTTTTATGTATCTACTATAGCAGTAGTTTGCATGTGTTCTTTTGAGGTTCAGTCGTGGCTGTTTTTTTTGGCTCCAGTGTTATGTGTAGTATTGTATTACGTGTATTTTTGCTCTTGTGATGACGGCCTTATGTATCAGCTGTTCAGACATCCAGCACCATGGTGTGAGTTGGATAGCCTAGTTATTTTTCCCTTGTGTTGGGATTCCCACTCATTTCCATGGAAACCTGAAAACCTGGAGGAATAAAGCACAGAAGCTATTGCTGTATTACAGAATGTGCAGCTTGTGCCTGTGAGTGTCAGTGTAGTTGTAGGTCTGGCTGGATTTCCAGTCTAAAACCTGTATTTTAAAGAGTTTAAGTTTTAGATTTATTTCTTATTCAAACTTGGTTTTATTTTCCTTATGAAGAGGAATGTGTTATAAACACACATTCTTATATATATATTTTTTAATACTAATAGAATGGGCACACATGCACATAAGTGCATACTTAAGTGTGTGTATATGTGCATACATTGATACACGTACACACACAGACACACATGGACACATGTCTCAGGCAAAAACACATTAAGAAACAGAGATATTAAAGTCTGTAAGAAGCATATAACTTGTCCACACAAGTAATTCTAATGGCTGTCACTTTGAAGGCTTTTCTTAATCAAAAACAAACAAAAACTTGAGGCATGGTAGTGGGATCTTAGATTGACAATGAAAGGATACATGAATATGACTAAATACACTTGTTAGTGAAATAACTTGAAATATGTATATCTCCTTCACAAAAAGTCAGAAATTTACATTTAATTTTGCTCCTGAGCAGCTGGTTCACAGCAAGTTCTGTGAGTGAGTACAGAGACAACTAGAAGAGGTAACGAAATGGAAGATGAAAAGGAATTTAGAAAATAAATGAACATGAAGCCACAGATCAAAAAACATACTTGATCAGGGCAACCATCTTGAATATTCTCTGTGTTTTCTCTGTGTTCCTTTTCAGATCTCACTAAAACCACTAGGTAACGTATGATGATATTGGTTCTTTGGCTTTCTGCAACCTATACTACCAGTTTTTAGTCCTTCCCTTTATGTTGTAGCAGGAATATCTGACTGCATTTTGAAATCATCTGTACTATGGCACACTGCTATTTTTTCCAGCAACAGAGACACAGAAACTGGAATACTATGACTGAATGTGAAAATTTAATTTGGAGATACCAACTGTGATTAAAAGACAGTTCCCCCTTCAGATTGGTTATGCTCCAATTCACAACAGGGTGTGATGCATGAAATCAAGAAAGAAGAAAGAACAACAGAGACAGTAGTCTCTAAAACTGCTGTTACAAAAACTATCTATAGATGTCCTCAGTGATTTCAAATAAGCGTGAATAAAGCTTCTGAAAATATGGATTAAACACAAAGATCTTAAGTCTGCATCTAAATTCCTGTACCTTTAATTTCCTACTGCCTGTTTTCAGCTCAAGGAGCCACCTCAGCAATAGCAAACACAAGGTTCTAGGACTTAGATGGAGTTTAAGATTTGTGACTGCATACTGTAGGTAGTCAGCTAGTTCCATAAACATAGGATTGTAGATCAGCTTTGGAGAACTTTGGAAGGGGGGAATAGAAGTTTTATAGGAAGACTCTTCATCTGTGTCTTAAGCATGAAAAAAAAAACTCTTGGAAAAATGGTAGTTAATAATATTAGATTATTTTCTGAAGGATGCTATTTGTAGCATCAGTTGCACAAAAATGTAATTTTCCATTAAAGCAATAATCTTTGTAGGTGTTTTGCTTACAAAGAGAAGCTTGAGTACTTTAACATAAAGTGCTGATAGCCAGAAAGCAAAACAGAGGAATAGAAACTTATGTATTTAAAATCTTGTAGTGCTAAAGCCAGTCCATTCATTGGAGGAAGCTGAAACATGCTTTGTGAAGGTCTGGGAGTGGCAGTGGTGGTGGTGGAAATTCATGTAAGGTCATAGAGATATTCACTAGTAGATTTCAATCCTTATTATAGTTTAGGAATCCTGATTGTGAGCATCTCACAATCTTTGTTAGCTTCTCAAATATTATTATACCTCACACAATGAAATGCCTATATGCACTATGGTGCTTGAATTAAGTGTTTATAATTACCTAACATTTCAGAGAATATCTGGTAGCCTACTTAGTGATACTGGTGTGGCCTAGGTAGCACTTGGAAACTCTAGTTTGGGCACCGGGGACAAAATCCTGGCCTCTTAAGTCAGTGGGTTTTCTTTGACTTCAATGGAAATGGCTTTTCATTTTCAGGTCCCAGTCTGATGCGATATTGGAATTGTCCTCAACTTGATCTTTATGAATGTTGGTCATTTCCAGCTCTGTTTCATTATACTCATAGCAGAATAAGAAATTAAAAACTGAGCAAAAGGGAGAATGTTCTGGGTGAGATCTAATATAGAGTGGAGATATAACTACAATGGCTCACCTGCATCTCAGTTTCTGGAATTGATGTCATATAGTTTTATTTGTAAGACAGAGCAGGGAACTGTATGGTTCTCTGCACGCCATATATATGAGGAAAGATTATAGCAGACTAATAGAGCAAACTAATGGGAATCACCAAAAACATCAAAAACAATCTGATGCTCTTAGTTACCTCTCCTGCTGCTGGATTCCCGATTTAGTGTGTTTATTTATCCTAGGCTTCTGTCATTCTCATGTAACAGCTCTCCGATCTGATAATTGAATTTGTAACATCTAAAAATGTAAAGTGATAGGTATAACACAAGTTTTAAACACATGGAGAAGTCCAGTGTTATGCTAAGGCACTGATTTCGCTTCTAGGGTAACTTCTGAATCGAGTAGCTGTCAAAAATTTGTGATGTTTTTCTCATCTGCATTTTCCATTCTTTTGAGAATGCACAATTAATAAGGAAAAAAAAAGTACATAACTCCATAATTTGCTATGAAGATGCAATTCCTGCCTTTGTTTCAGCTAATCATAGGGTTTTTTTCTTCAGTTTTGAGAAACCTATTTGTCTTACTGTGTCTTTTGCAGCTCATTTTCTCCTTTTCTCCATAGTGTTTTTGTTCTTATATGCCTTCACGTAATTCTAATATTATAGAATCGTGGAATGGTTTTGGTTGGAAGAGACCTTGAAGATCATTTCCATCTCCAGCTTCCAGCTCCCCTGCTATGAGCATCTTTCTCTAGACCAGGTTGCTCAAAGCCCCATCCAATCTGCCTTTGAACACTCCCAGGGATGGAGCAGCCACAGCTTCTCTGGGCAACCTGTTTCAGTGCTTCACTACCCTCATAGTGAGGAATTCCATCCTTATACCCAATCTAAATTTACCCTCTTTCTGTTTAAAGCTATTCTCTCTTCTCTTGTCACTACACGCCCTTGTAAAAAGTCCCTCACCAAGTCTCTTGTAGGCACTGAAAGGTGCTTTAGAATCTCCCTGGAGCTGCCTCTTCTCCAGGCTGAACAACCCCAGCTCTCTCAGACCATCTTCATAGGAGACGTTCCAGCCATCCGATCATCTTCATGGCCCTCCTCTGGATGTCCTCCAACTGATCCATGTACTTGTTTTGGGGACACCAGAGCTGAACATGCTCAAGCTCTAATGTTTGTATTTACTCAGTCTCCACCTAGAGTTTTGCTTTTCGTGGCTTTCTTCTCTATTTGCATGAAAACAGTTGGATGTTTTTCAAGTAAAGTACTTCTGGGGTATACATTCCCTACCTTTACCCATTGGTGCTAGGGAGTTGTTAGGCTAAATATTCCTCCTGGGCTTTGAAAACATGAGTGTACATGCACATGTAATTACTTGTATTGCTTGGAGTGTTATAGTGCATATGGACTGCAATCACAATCCAGAACTTTATTTTGCCAAATGCTGTACAAACATATGCCCTGCCCGGAAGACTTACAGTATAAACAGATAAATATATTTCAGTTTTTACGTCAGTGGGACATGACATGAACTCAAGGATCTGCATATTATATTTCATTATAGGCCAGTGTGATCTAATATACAAAGCAAGCATGCATGACTTTCAGCACACTGATGTGGTCTTTTTATTTTATTGGGTAGAGACATATTTTCAGATATTTTAACTCTTTCATTTGTACATCTCTATGTACATACATTTACAATATCTGAGTTTGCATGCAAGCTTAGTTTTAGTTCTCTGTGTGTATAATACTAGGATGTGATACCTGAATCACGTATCAACTCTTTAGGATGTACAGCTCAGAGGAATAATTTTACATTATAGCTTTATAAAATGTGGTGGTTTTTTAATTACTTTGATAAATCTTTGAACAATTTTGACCTTTTTTTTATTCCGAAGGTCTTCTGCAGACATGCCAGCCATTGGTTTATGCAAAAAGTTGTCAAAACTTTATAAAATGACAAAAATTAGAAGCACTAAGCCTTTTTGCTGTTGCAAATTTTATAAAGGCAGATTCCCATCCTGTTGCTGGCACTGTTCCTTTCCCATAGGTGGTAAGAACAGCCAGAACTTTGGACATCCTATTTCAATGTCTTTGGGAGCCAGAATGCTTTTTCTGCATAAATGGCTTTCTTTGCATTTGCCAAGAAACATTCTCTCACCCAGACAGCATAATAACTATATTAAAAGTATATTGTCTCCTCAGAAATGCTGCCTCAGATCCTACATTTCATGTTGAAGATTTAACATGAAATTTAGGAGGAAAAGAAGCCCAGGAAGCGGGGAAGAACCTGCACTTTACAACACTGTCTTTGTCCTGCGTCAGATCAACTCTTTCAGAGTGTATGTAAAATAATGCACATACATACTTCCATAAATCTTCTTAGGTTTATCTCTGTTACTCAGGGATGAAAGGGACCTCTTTTTATGCAGAATTCACTTCAGTCCTTTCACCTAGTTGTCAAAACAAAACTTAATGATGCAGTTTCCCATCTTTACAACATGAATCAAGGAGATAAAATCTTTACACCATTGGTCCTGTGTGGCTGGTGGTATAATAGGAGAGTATGTCACAAAACTGACATTAAGGATGCAGAGATGTAATTTTGAAAGTCTTAGTTTTCATTCCTTTATCCTCATAGCATACAAACATAAACAGAGTTAATGAGATTCTTTCTCACAGTTATTTGAGTAACTGTATTAACTTAAGTCAGAAGGCAAAGTTTTAACTGAAGGCAGAATATGGATTGTTCTACCAATTTGGTCTTGTTTGACCGCTTTGAATTATTTAACAACAGTTCTTTCTAGATCTTGAAACCAGTACAGACAGCATAAAAATCTGAAGCAGGAAATCTCCTTTGTGCCTTGTTATGAATAAATGTGCTTTTCCATTTGCTTAAAAAAAAAAATCCATATTTAAAATAATAGAATTTACAGGTGCTCTGATGTCAGAGTGACAGGAAGAAATGAAAGAAACTTGAAAAACATAATAAATATATATTAATAAATTAAAATAAAATCACTTCCTGGCTGTCCTTTTATTCCAGGAGTTAAAGGGGCACTCTTTATGCCACCTTAATTGCATTCTAAAATTCATGAAATCACTCAAATTGCTAACTGTGCTGGTAATAACAGCCTACGTTAATGTAGCACTTTTCCAGGCCTTGTATGGGCCACTAGGTCACCGTGCAATAGTTATCACTACACTTGTCGTCATCTCTGTCCTAAGAAGATATCTGGGATTTATTGTACGTTATGCTATAAAGTCCTGTCCATTTGGGCTGTGTTTCTTCTTTCCTGTTTTTCCTTTTTTTTTTTTTTTTCTTTCTCCTCTTACCCCAGAAACTGCTATAAGCAAGTTTTGAGCAGAAAATTGCCAATGAATATTCATTATTCTTGTGGTCTCTTTTTTTATGCTTCAAGTATTGTGTTGTATAGTTATAGTGTTAAAAGTATTGAAGTTATTGAACAACTGAAGTAGGTGCTCCTGTTTTATGCAACAACTGCAATAATCTGTGATCCTGTGTAATTTATGCTAATTATGTTAGAAGGACCATGATTGATATTTTGCTTGCCTGTCTTATTAATTTATCAGTTAATTGTTGCATTTCTAATAGCTGTAAGCTATTTATAACATACCCTTTGAAAAGCATAATGGCCTGCACACTAATAGCAACAAACGCTTCTGATACCATGTAGTTCTGAAATAGTACCCTTGCCATTGCTGTGATGAGACAAAACCTAAAAACAGAAATGAGCTTTCATTGTTGTGAAGTAGTGAATGGTGAAGAAGGGATGCTAGTCTGTTCACTTAATAGTGACAGCAATTAGCTGGTTTTAAGAGACGAAGAGATTTTTTTTAAACTATCCTGTTTTCAGAGTGCAGACTGTTAGTTTACTGAACTGCAAGGCCTACATAGTTTTCTTTTAGAATTAAAAAGAATATATAATTAACAAATATGTCCTTTTCTTTGTCTGAAGTACTTGTCTTTTGCATGGTACATATCCACTAGAGTTAGCTTATGTTTAATTGTGTTTAATCAAAACCTTAAACACGAGTCCCGTCTTTTTAATAATGTTTATTTCATGTGGTGCTTTGGTCTGTTTTGTTCAAAAATGCTTATAGATATCTTCCATAATTGTCAGTCTGGGTCAGTGCCAGTGGAAATCCTACTGTTTTCTACATTGGAAGCAATACTTGATCAACAGACCTTAGCATGTGTATTAGTTGTGGTATATTTTTGACTTTGGGGTACTAGAAATGAGATTTTAAAATCTGGTATCCTATTTTAAGAATACAAATTGCATATGGGTATGTTGTGGCATGCTTACACTCACTAATATGGATTTGTGGATGTGGTGACTGGCTTATACAAAAGCTTGTTGTGGGCATTTTATATCATATGTATCTGTGTATGGTTCTCAGTGAGAAACAATACATGACAGTACTAAGTATGTTTAAATTGCTTGTTCTATTTTCTCCATGGATTCAGAAAAAAATGTATTTTTATACATTCGTTATTTAAAGGGTGAATAAGTCAAAGATAAACCAACAGTCTCCTCAATTCATTACAGACTTAGATAATGAGTAGGTAGGTTTTGGGGGGTGAAACCTAACCCAATTTTTTAAAAAAAATCACAAGATACACAAACAAACATTATGTTTTTACTTCAGAAACCCTATTCCCTCAGCAGGGTGAGCCTATGACAGAATTGGAAGTGAAATTTGCCAAGCAAAGTGGGAAAGTTGAAACCTTTCCTTTCCCTTCTTATTTTCCATAATGATGTTTTGGTTTACAGCTTTTAAGAGCTGTAACTCTTACAACTCTGCTTCTGGCTGAACTGTGGGAACAAGTCAGTGACTTTATGTTTCTGCAGAGCTGTGTGCTTTTTTCCAAGCAGTTTGCCAGGCATAGCTCTGGGAGGTTGTTCCCCATCAAAGGGCCTCTAGGCCTGACCTGAATGTGGGTGATTCAAGGCAACAAAGAGGTTGAAACACAGCATGATCATGATTACAGTCATTAGGACATTCAAAGATAAAGCTAAAACTTGAAAGTTATGACCACTTTGACCTGAATTTCAGTGAATGTACTTTGGCTTTTTGTTGTCTGGTCTTATTTCTGCATATGGTGATAGGTAGTACACTGCATGTTCCTCAGTATTGGTGCAGGCCCCATATTTGGCTTGTTCTTTATTCGCTTAGGATTTTAATGATAATTCAAAGATGTGTAGTGCTAATACAATAAATGAGAGTTACAGAAAAGAGTCTTACAGCCCTTTCTTGGTAGATACGTTTCAGCTAATAAAACAGGTGCTTAGATAAGCATACACACAAAAATATTATACAAATAGAAATATGGAAACCTTCATTAGGTTGCTGTGCCCAAAGTACCATTGTATATACTTTTAAGATGTGTATTAAGTAAAGGTGTTTCTTGGTTTTGGTACTTGTCCAGAACATAGGCTTCCATGAAATTAGTCTTTGATGTTAAATCCTAGGAGTTAAATGTAAACCTGTCTTTTGGAGCATATTATACCTCAGGACTTGCACATAGACAGTGTGTGTGAGGACAAGTTGCACATGTGTGCCAAGGGTGGAACTAGACTGTTTTATAGAGACTGTACACCTGCCTGGTGTGCCTTCCCTAAGCTAGTGGGTTTTAAGCCTAATAGTGGAAGTGTAGAACATTTTGTGTCACTTGTGGGCCCCATGTCTGTGAAATTTAACTGTTTGTATTTCAGTAAGTCTGATTGGCTTCCTGATTTCTAAAAATTAACTATTTCAATGCATTTTTTCTTTTAGAGCACTCTTGTTACCAATTTTATTTCATAATATGATGAAAAATCCAAGTCTGCCATGAGCTAAATTATTTTTCTGCCTTTGTTTCTTTACAAAATATAACAAATTGCCACACTTCAAATGTGGAATTAGAAAAATAACCTTTCTGAAGCCCTATATCTGTCATTTTTCAACACATTGTGTTTGGGAATGGGATTTTTAGAGAAAAATAAATCATACCAGATTCAACAACTTGAAGAGAAGCAAGGCTGCTGCTGATCCCTGTCCCTGAGTTCAACCAGGAGCAAGGCTGAAGATTTATTTACAGCAGGCACATCTACACAAAGCACATGTGTGCACTACACGTGCATATACATAAATACATAAATGCATGACTGCTCAGAGGTTCTAGACAGACACTCAGAGAACTCGTGTGAACACAAACATCATACCCACAACCACACACCCATTCAGACAGAAGGAGCAAGAAGCCACATCTTTTATATCATTCTAAGTGCAAGGCTATTGGATAAGAAATACTATAATGTCTTGATATTTATGGATGTAGCCACATGCTAATGGAATTTCTTGAATAAATTCAGTGAATTTGGTGCAAATTTCATTCAGAATCACCAACAATACAGAAAATAATCTTCAAGAAATCTTGTTTTTTGAAGTTCCTGAAGGTTCAAGTTGCTTATCCCCCAACTTGAAAGTATCATGATATGCTTCGTCTATTCATGACAAGAAAATTACAGTTCTTTTAAGTCCAAATTATTTCTCTGTATTTTTTTTTCTGATTCTTACTATAAATTTTACATTCAGCTTTAATCTGTGCTGCTTCTGAGTGCTTTGCTAACTGCACCAGAGAAATACATAGACCTATTCTCTCTTCTATTATAATTAATTTCTTATTACAAGGCCTTTGAATCAGACACTGTTTTCTTTCAGTGTCTGCATCTAAAGCAAGGAAATGTGAATTCTTGTTTAAGCCTATCTGTATAACCAAAATATGAATTGTAGCAGGAACGTTAAAACCTTTAAAACAGTTTTTTTCTTCTCATGTGGAAAATACATACCTCCCTAGTCAGAAATGCTTATAAATAGGGGGGGAAAATGAACATGACTAACTATAAAGCTCCTGAGACTTCAGTATTGGAAGGTCCTGTCAGCGTGTGCTGACATTCACCACCCTGACCCTTCACAGATCAAGTGGCCTGATGCAGGACCACCCTCAAGGACTGGTTAAAGGATGGTGCAGTTTGAGTTGCTCAGCTTGTGTGGACATATTCTGGACGTCTTCTTCCCAATGGAAATTCTGGTTCATGTCCCAAAGCCTATTCACTGAGCATATCCAAAGTATCTCTATGGAGCCAAACTGATGAATGGATATCTTCGCTGCTAAGAAAGAAGTGCTATAGATCCAGTGCTATTTCTTCTTACCTCTGATTTCTACACTACTTCCTCATTCCTCATATCTAAGATAAAAAGAAGTAATAAGAGAAAGATGCTCGAATGACCTGTGTGCATTTTGGGTCTTTTCCACTCTAATCTGAGGCCAAGGAGAAATACTTGAAAGAGTTCCCTGCTTCCCTCCAGGTTACCTCATTGAATCTCAAATGTATTTCCCCACAAAAAAATATGGTGATATAGGATGAACTTGTGAGTTTAACTAGAATTCTGCTTATTCTGTCCTGTATTTACAGATTTGGCTGCAGCCTGCACTGTTCATCTGAAAATGGATTGATTAGATTCCTTCTGTGCATTACAGCAGGAGAATGACTCTTACTCCAAGTTTCAGAACAAGTCCTGAGGATATATTCTCCTATTGTTCTGCAAGAAGGACTCTTCTTGATATTAATAAAAGCTTTGTGTGTTCATAACAAATGGAAGAGGGCAAAGGAGTAATTTGTATACTAGTCATTAATTTGCCCACGTTCCTGTTCGCTCGCTTTGTATTATGTACCCTCAACTTGTAACTTTTATTTTTGCCGAGTTCCCCCTGGAACTCTGCTCTGAGAGTATGCTGGTATTTTCCTAAGGGGAAGATTCAGATACAGTAATTCTTTTATAAAGTTTGCTTTTTCCTGGAAAGGGTGCTCTAAAATTTTTGAACTAAATTTCAGATGTCTATCTGAAGGCATCTGGGTTTGTGGGGGAAAGGGTCTGAAAGGAGAGAAAATTTGCTTTCCCTTCTGTCTAACTTTTCCTTAAACACTCCAGTAGCTTCTTAGAGTAGATTTCTATCCTGCAGTTTTGTGTGTCTTTTGTGCTGCAGATCTTAAAATCAGAAACAAGTGCATTAAATGTATTTGGGAGGCATACAGGTTGTCTGTCAAAAATCAAAATCTTGAATTTTACTGTGCTCTGTTAATAACAGTAATAGACGACATTTAATCAAGAGGCTTGAAATATTAAGAACTGGGTTTAAAGAACTGACCATGCAAATACAGTCATAATGAGACACAAGAATACTCTGTCAAAAGCCTTGTTAAAGTTGAGCTAAATGCCATCAACTACTCTCCGTTTATCCACAAATACACACATTTTATCCTAGAATGCAATTAATTTCCAAAACTATGGTCAGTAAGGCATAAATTAGGGTTCAGATATTGTAATTGATTCAGGTTTGATCTGCGTAGGGGAGAGGAAGTCCTGCTGAAGCAGGTAGTATTATACAATAGAGATATTTGGGTCCCATTGAAGTAATTGATAAATCTTCCATTTACCAAATAGGTTAAACAGTGTCTCATAAAACACATCCAATTTATAAAAACATATTCAGATTACCAGGAGTCATATTTGAGAAATACCATTACTAGAAAATATTTCTTTTGGAATACACCGCCATACTGCAAAAAAGAGTTAGAGTTTGGATTTGCCTGTTATTTTCTGAGAGCAATAGAAGGTCAGTTTGCAGTTTTTTTAGGAAGACTGCACAAAGTACTTATATAGTATGGGATTCACTGCTTACATAAGCTATTCATCATTTTCCAGGTCGTATTTCTTTGATTATGGATGTAGGAGCATTTTGGATGTGGGAAATACATTTGACATAATTTGTTTCATTCTTTGAGATACTAGATTTAAAAATTTCTTTGAGTCCTTTCATTTTGACTTTCACATGATAAAAATAACATTTTATTTATGTTAGAAAAAGAGATGCTGGGCAAACTTTGGCTATAAAAAGATAAAGAAATCTTACCTGCAGAAATTTGAATCTTGCATCAAAGGGGCTGAAAATCTGCCTTTACTGAATTACTTGAGTCACATGGAGATAAATCTTAAACTGCAATCTTTTAATATAATAAACTCATTGCATTTTCAGGAAATAATAATATTTTTCTCTAAATGTTTTACTTTTATCACATTATGAGTATGTCTAATATTACTGATTAGGGAAAAGCAAGATTTCTAAAAATTTTAAGCAACATGCTTGATCAAGAATAACAATTATGCAATAATTCTAGTATTTAACAGTACTTTCTGTAGATTTTTGAGGTCAAAGATGATCATCTACACAATCACAGAGTCACAGAATCACAGAATGAGTCAGGTTGGAAGGGGCCACAGCAGGGCATCTGGTCCAACCTCCTTGCTCAGTCAGGGTCATCCTAGAGCACATGGCACAAAACTGTGTCCAGATGGTTCTGGAATATCTCCAGTGAGGGAGATTCCACACCCAATCTGTTCCAGTGCTCAGTCACCCACACAGTAACATTCTTCCTCACGTTCAGGTGGAACTTCCTGTTCATCAGTTTCTGTCTGTTGCCTCTTGTCCTATAGCTGGGCACCACTGAGAAGGGCCTGGAAACATTCTCTGACATCTTCCCTTCAGATACTGACAGACATTGATGAGGTCCCCTCTCAGTTATCTCTTCTTGAGCCTGAAGGGCCCAGCTCCCTCAGCCTTCCTATATAA
Source organism: Orthonyx spaldingii (assembly GCA_013397795.1). NCBI lineage: Eukaryota > Metazoa > Chordata > Aves > Passeriformes > Orthonychidae > Orthonyx > Orthonyx spaldingii. Next base: position 323,592 of record VZTJ01000540.1, read on the forward strand.
GAGAGATGCTCCAGTCCCTGAACCATTTTTGTTGCCTCCTTCTGGGCACACTTCAGGAGCTCCATGTCCGTCTTGTCCTGAGGAGCCCAGAACTTGTACAGTGTCAACAGTGAATGCTCTGCCTCAGTAAACACTGGACATCTTTTGACAATGTTTGAGAATCCAATTTTTGGATTTGAACAAATACAAGGAAAAAATTAGGAAAGAAGAGTTTTGGAAGCCCAGATCTAAGGCCTTTAGCTCTTTTGTGGCTTTCTAGACTTCTGTTATATCATGGCTAGAGAGAAACTATAATAATTCACTAAGAAAGTGTTGGCTGACTTTGAAATTTAGGAACTTGGGACTGAAATTTGCAGTCACCATGCCTCTAGCTACAAATTCAGATACCCTGAGAATTTTAACAGGAAGGATCATTTTCAGGACTACCTGCCCTTGAGGGAAGAAAATGCTGAACTGCTTCCCCACAAAGGAGCAAAAATTGCCATTTGTCCTGGAAAGGAGCCTAAAGCTCTTGATCACTCACAGCTGGCAGCCCTGAGAAAGTCCATATGGTAGACAGAGATAGGGAGAGCAGTGCTGGTTGTGAAACTTTCAGGAGCTCAGGTAACTCTATGGTGAGACTCAAAGCCTTAAATCTATATACTTTAAAAACCTGAAGGCTCCAACAGGGTATCCAGCAAGCCAACAGATAAGGTCGTGTTGAAAACTTGCCCTCTGTTCTTACAAGTAACTGACCATATCCAAATAACTCTGTGGTTTTCTGGAAAATTAATACAGCCTTAAAGGTTGTGCAGCTACGGATCACATTGTGCCCTTCAGCTGCAGCAGCACAGAAGTCGCTCGTGCTTCTCTGGTTGTCCAGATCCTCTTCACTGTTACTGCCTTGTAAATCATGCTCTTCTGTCTCTCAAGCATGGCTCACGTGTTGTTCATACGTACAGGAGCTTGGAAGTAGCGTGTTCTTCACATGGATCAAATCTGCCAAATGATGCAGGCCACTGTATGTAATTGGCCTGTCTCCAACATAGTTTATCACTCCTTTAATTTCTCTATTATCTGCATATTTCAGTAGCATATAATCTTTCCGAGTACTGATGAAGATAATGAGTATTGTAGGGCTAAAATACATAACTGTGGGATTATATTAGAAAGGCTCTTATTTGGTATATGCTTTTTAATTTTTGCAATTAGTTTTGTATAAAAGTAACTTTTATACAAAATAATTTTTTTGGAAAAATATTTTAATACAAAATAATTTTTTTCTGGAGAAATATTTGCTAGCTGTTACAAGTATGCTGATTTTATGAAACACTTATTTTATTGCCTGAATGCTCAGTAAGAGACGGCAAAATGTTTCAAAGGTGTCTAAGGATATGATATCCTGACATAGCTACTTTTACTGACAGATTTTAAAGTACCCTCAAAGAGCAGTATCCAGTGTTTTTGATTATAGATTTTCCATGACGAAGTGTTGACTGGTGCTAATTATGTCATTGTCTTGTATACCATATTGCTTTTGTATGACATTACTAAGGGTCAGGATCAGGAAGGTTAACTTACTGAGACACACCATCCTTTCAAGAATTAGAAAAGGTTAATTTTAAAAGTTGCAAGTTAATTTTTTTTCAGAAATTTTTTTTTCAGTTCTTCCTCATTCCCCAAGTATTCCAGGCTTGTTTCTTAACAATAGCAATGTCTTGAAGACTTGTTAGGCTATGTTTATTTTGGGGGGTATATGTTGTCTGAGACTTTGATTTTAAAATGACAAAGAGTGACAAATAATGCTTTCAAAAATTTTTCTTGTTGATTACTATTACTGTATTTTCAAACAATAATCAAATCTCTTCTATTAATTTTTCTCATATGACTATGTACCTTTTTAATTTTTAACATTTAATGAAATAGTTCAGCTGCTCCTAATTGTAGTCATTTTATGTTAAAAGATTATCTTCTTCTCAGTTTGTCTCGTTATTATTTCCAGCTTTCAAATACTGACAATTTAAAAGCACCCTGTGTTTGTGTGTGTGTGTGTAGTAGTTACTGATATTATATTCTGTACAGTAAGATGTAGCAAGTCTTGTTGCCTGAACATAGGTGACCACACAGACTTTTTTTTTCATTTTTAGTCAGAAAATTTGTATTTAGTATAGCATCTTGTGGTTTATTTATTAGAGCACTATAACTATTCAGGTCTTGTTTCTCTAAATATTCAATAACACGAACACATATAATGGTGCTACACAGTTCCTAGACCTCCCTGTCTCCGCCCATTATCCTAAGTAAGGCATATCCAATAAGTCGGCTATTTTAAATTCTAACTTCCAGCTTTAATTTCTAGCTAGATCTTTTTTATCTTTTCCTTCTCAGAATTTAGAATCATAGAATAGTAGAATGGCCTGGATTGAAGGGGACCTTGAAGATCATCTAGTTCTAACCCCCCTGGCTTTGCAGGAACATTCCAGTAGACCAGGTAGCTCAGAGCTCCATCCAATCTGGCCTTGAACACTGCTGGGGATGGGCATCCACAACTTCCCTGGGCAGCCTCTTCCAGTGTCTCACCACCTTCACAGAATATCTTCCTGATACCTAATCTAAACCTACTCTGAGGCTGAGACCATTCTCCCTTAGCCTGTCACTACGTGCCCTTGTAAAAAGTCCTCCTCCATCTTTCTTGTTGGCTCCATTCAGGTACTGGAAGGCCACAATTAGGCCACCCTAAAGCCTTCTCTTCTCCAGGCTTAGCAATCAAATTCTTTCAGCCTTTTTTCATAGGAGAGGTACACCACCCTCTAATCAGCTTAGACCTTTCCATTTTCATTTCTAGAGCTTCTCTTTGAAGCAAGATTAAAATTCTCTGCTGTTACTACTCCTGATGGCCTTCTCTTTGCTTTGATACATAATACAATTTTCTGCATGTGAAAGTGGTGAGGAAGCCCATGTTTGTGTGAGATTGATGGTCTCGGTAGCAGAATTCTGTTCCTGGCCATGGAAGTGTTAGGGGTGCCACTGAGGACTGCTATGATAGGCTGCCAGGTGACTGTACTTTTGCAGAACCATTGCATATCTCCTTAGAATTTCAGGAAGTTTCTTGCTCTCAGCATCCAGCATGTAATATATGCAGGAATGAAGGCTGAAGTTTTGACATGACGAAATCCTAAAGATCTGTGAGTAAGCATGTAAATATCAAGTCAAAGCAAAATTCCATTGACTAAATGTAGGCACCTATCATCATTTAATGTGTCCTAGAGCATCCAAGACTCACAGTGCCATATATGAGAGGGCATCTAGGTCACAGATAATGGCAAGTCGATTTGTGCCTTTCTGGAGAACCAGCAGACTATGCAGGATACACAACAAAATTTAAAATAGCATTGTGTGCCAGCAGCTTTTACAATATTTTTTATTTCTTTGACCTGCTTCTGGATCTGAATTGTGTGGATTCTATAGTGGCTTTTCCAGCTTAGTGATTTCTTCTACGATTTTCAGTGTAGTTAAAAGTGTACTACCCTCAGTGTTCTTGAAGTGCTTACTTTGGTTTAGAAAGACAGACAAATCTGTTTTTGTAATTTGTCCCTTATAAATTTACGCAGACTATCATAACAACTGGGGCACCATTTCCAGGTTAAGATCGTAATAGTTCTTTCAGCAGGTTTTTCAGTGGTGACAAATGAGGCTAGTTAATGTTTTTCAAACATTTTAGAAAACATACTAGTCTGAAGATCAAGTAACTTCACTTCTGGTCTCCTGTCAAGTCCTTACACATTCAAGAGTTACAGAATAATGCAGTGTACTGTTTTCTTTTTAGTAAAAGGAAAAGAATGTCATCATCTAGTACGTAATTTTTATATTCCAGAGATGCTGTTATGTGCTGTGATATGGCACCTTTAAAAGCTTCAAATGCCTCTCAAGTCATTGGAGCTAAAAAACTAGCCAGGATGTGAACTCAAGGTGTAGGATGGACACTGTGGGTGGGTTAAATTTTAAGATTCAGTTTAGGTGCCTGTAGTAGATATCTACAGGCATGCCAAGTGTCTCAGGCAATAGTTGATGGAGAGCTAGATGGTACAGACAGATGTGCCCAGAGACTGATTCTGTCCAGCCTGAAGTAACATCACATAGCTGATCAGAGGAGTTGGTACTCAAGCTCTGGTGGCTGCGTTAACCTAAGGGTAAATTCACTTGCGTAAGCATAGGCAGTTAGTGCCATTTCTGATGCCAGATGATACCTGAAACTTCTGCACAGGGTTGGTAGATACAAAAAAGGATCTATCTGTGCCCTTCCGTACTTTCCTGGAGTGGCAGTTGAAGGTTTGATGGAATACCTTATAGGATCTCAGATAGCATGATTGGTTGATGAAGATGGAAGCTTTATGCTCCGAATGTATCTGCACACAGCTAAATATAGGTGTCTTAATTTAAAAATGAAACCCACTCAAAGTTATGCAGAAGACTGACCTGAAGGCCCCTAAGAGAGGCCAGTGCTCTATCAGCTTTCATAGTATCAGCCTATTTTAAATCACCCCTTTAGTGTGGAATAAAGCACACTACCAGGAATCAGGTGATGACTGCCGAGAAACAGAACTACATCAGTAGCACAGAGCCTTGTGAGAGTGACACTTTCTTTTTACCAGATCCCTGTCACCCACAAATTTTTTTGAGGTGATTCTTTCCTCCTGATATTATGTGTTGAGGGAGCTCTGTAAAAACGCCTCTTGATTTCTTCCTTCTGAGTTACTTCCGACATCGTTTGTGTTAAGGTACTGACCAAAGAAAGTTAGGTGTTTAAAGGGTTAGCTGCAAGTCACTTGGACCTGTTTCCATGTTTTTGCATGAGATATATGACATTCTTACCAGATATCAATCCAAGGATATTGCTATAAAGGGGGTGATTGATTTTTTTCCCCCTGGGGGAACTAGAGCTCCATGGGCTATTTCTGTGCTTCCTGACCTTTACAGTATCATCACTATGTATGAAGCACTGTAGATCCATCTTGCCATCCTGTTCTTCTACAGCCAAAGGAGCTAGTGATACAGATAGTGCGTATATTTTCCCTGACACAGTCTCTCAGTATAGTTCAGTGCAATTTGCTTCTGTTGAACAAAATCCTGAACTCTAGCTAGCCTATGTAGTTTACCTTTTTAAAGTCTGGTGACAATTGTACATGTAAAATCAGAAAATTATGTGGTCCTACATTAACTACTATAAATCAATGTTTATGATACTTTCCAAGATCTAATCTGCAGCCTTGCCCCTGTCTGGTAAATGTGTAAGATTTCTATGTATTTATTAGTGGACAAAAAGCTACATGGGATAGGCAAGCTGTTTGTAAAATGAGGATAAAGATCTAGTCATGTAGCAAGTGGGCTCATTCCTGAAACTTGAAAAACATAACTAAACAATGAAACATGTTAGCAAAGATTGTAATGCCATATTAAATAACATGAAATATTTGAATGTCTGATGATGAACCTTCATCTCCTTTTCAGTCATTATTCCTTCCTTTCTTTCCCACTGTAAAGGGTTTGGTTAGAAAATGACCTGTGGTGTGTGACCCCTTGACTTTAGTTTTAAATTGTATAGAAATCTATTGAATCCTTGTTTTGGAATATATGGAAGTAAGGAAGAGTTTATGTCAGAAATATCCCCTTGAAAAGACGAACCAGCACTTAGTTGCACACAATTTGCTATGAAAGCAGGACACAGAAACGAAGCATTTAAAGCAGAAATTACTGCATTTTCTGTTTTTAAATAAACACGCAGATCCTAAAAATCTCCTGTAAGGAGAACTTTCCCTTAAAGGATAAAATGGAATTAAAATAGTGTCAATAAATTGTGTGAGAGACTGTATCAGTCTGTGCATTGATAGTCTGTGCATGCAGGATAAGAACATTGACTGCCTGCTAATCTATTCCCAGATGGAGGTGGATGCAGACGAGAAGCGCCATCGCACACGCTCCAAAGGTGTTCGAGGTATGTCTCTTGCTTCAGTAAATCACTCAAGGCCCCTGCTCAGGGTGACCTTCATCCTCCAGAATCTCTTTGCACGATTCATTCTGACCCTTGCTTTTACACAACCTTTCTGGTAATTTTCTGTAGAAGAGGGGTACTTGTAATAGATGATAAATTTTTATATGTTTTCCATCTCTCTGCAGTTCCCGTGGAACCAGCCATACAAGAGCTGTTCAGGTTAGTGCTCTGAGTGTAAAATGTATCCCCATTAGCAATTTAGAAAATTCATGCCTTTTAATGGGTATAATGCACTTTCAAGTTCATTGGTGGTTTGCTCATGCCCTGTTGCACTGATGAAATTAATTCCCTCGAGACTTGCTAATAAAAAGCATCCCCTCTTTTTTTTTTTTTTTTTCCCTTCAGTTATTTGATTTCTCTTTCTGTCTTGGTTGCCCTCCATCTCTGCAATACCTACTGCCTGCCTGCTTTTAGTATAATCTTTCTACAGCATATCAGCACCTATATAATTAATTCTCTCTTTTGCAGCTGTCCCACGCCTGGCTGTGATGGCAGCGGTCATGTTAGTGGCAAATATGCAAGACACAGAAGGTAATATCTGTAATTTTTCATAATTTAGTGAAGAGATTTGGTAAACAAGTTATCTGGCATGACCTTGATAAACCAAACAATGACAAAAATTAGCAGTTAGATATTCTAGAAGCCATTTAGAGTCAGGGTTATTTTTTCTTTCTGAATGTCACACAAAATTTAACTCACATTTTGCTGAGGACACTTCCTCTCATTGTCAGTCTTCTCTCAATTTTTGCATACAGTTCTCTGGCTTATGTGTTGCAAATTAAAATTTGGTCCCACTTACATGTTGGTGCCCATGTTCGTGTTATTTAATGTGTTTCATAACTGAACAAAAAAGATCTTCTGAGCATTTTAAGTTCAGTGATCAGGTTAGAGTCAAAGGTCAAAGCTTAAGACAAATCAAAGATAATAAGACTTCAGTGTTCAAATGTTACACTGTAAGTACCCTTACTTCAGTTTCTAGAGTATGAAATGTGGAGACTTCGCCTTTAAAAAAAAAAAAAATCCAGCTGTTTATTTTTAATAGTATACAGCATAGCATATGTTACACATACTGCATGTGCTTCAAATTAATTTAGACCTCAATCTTTACATTTCCCTGTCTGCAAGGTCAATGTTCAGTAGTGTTGTACATCTGCATAAACATCATTCCTTTCCTGAATCATTTATCCATGAATTTTTTGTGCAGTATTTTGAAAATTCAACAGTTCTAGAATACATGTATTTTTGTCTCATTTCTGTGTGTTTCATTTGACATATTTTATACTGTAGGAGATAAAATGGCTGATGTTTGGGCCATCTCTTTTCTGAATAGAGGAAAGTGTTCAAACCAGTGTTAAATTATTCTGAAACTCTAAAGATTTTTTTCATTCTTGATTTTTCAGGTTATAAAGCATTTGTGGTGTTTGTAAGGGTACATATTTCACATCAAATCTGATTACTGCATGCAATGGGCATATGGGGTTTATGAATTAAATTGAAATTATACATTTGGGGTTAAGGCATTTATTTGACATAGGAAAAGATACTGAACAGTGCCACTCAGTCCACTCATGTGCCTTTTTTCTTATCACTGAATGAAGCTTAGGGACAAGGCCAGAAAACACTTTCAAAATTAGACCAAGAATAGTGATATTAAAATTGCTTTCAATTACATTTAAACTCTACAAACCATAAAATAATTATTCACATTTCTTTTCTTAATCTTTTCTTCACTCATAAGAGCAGTAACATTTTTGTAGCTATTTGCACGCTTTGCTTAGATTGAAACACTGATTTAGGAAAAGTATCCAAAATAATTATTTTTAAATTCACTTGTGACTTCTCATTTCAAACTATGGTTTTCTTTTGTCTGTTTTCTTTATGGAAATGCAAACATCACAAGTAATTAAAGAATGGCACTAAATCCTTCTTTTCCCTCAGAAATTCTATGACCTGTCAACAGTTAAGTGACATGGTTATAATGTCCTTTCTAGTTACAAGATTATAGCTACATACATTTCTTTACATTTCATGGAATTTCTGTGCAGATATCAAAAGCAAAAGTCTTGAAACATACAGAAAGAAACCCTTTAGCTTGAAAAATTCTGACTTTTCTTCTGAACTGCTCTAACTTTGTGTTGGAGTTAGTGTCTGTGTTTGTGTAAGATCACCCTTTTGGGGAAAGGGGAAGCAATAAATGTGAGGTTTGGAAAGATTACATGCAGTTTTGAGACGTTAATTCCATATTTTGCTTTCTTGACATGATTCTGGTATGTCAGTACATGAACAGACTGAATCTCAGAGCTGTTAATTAAATGAAATTTTGGGCAGATGCGCAAAGAATAAAAACTGGAAATACATCAAAAATTCCTTTTTTTCTACTAAAGAATTTGTTGGGCTTTTATGTTTTCTTGTCACCCTGATTGCCAATCCGCTAATCAAAATATATTTAACCAATATATGTCCTATTTAATGTAAAAACACAGAGTTCTTTGTTGAGGTTTACCATGTACATTTATCTAAAATTTCTGTTTTCTAGAAGAGCAGTACTATTTATATCACAACCAACACCTACTAAATTTACCTTTTTGAAAGAATTTGAAGGAATTTTTCTCTTTTTCTATTTTGTTATATGGGTAGGAAAGACCCTCAAACATTTCTTCCAAGGAAATCAGACTGTCTTAAAAATTTTATGTGTTCAGGGAATTGCATATCTCAGCTGATGCCTAACTCAATTCCGTTTAGACCTACAGAGCATTTTAATGAGGTTAAGACCTTTTCATTCACAATATCAGACCAGCTCATTATTAGGAATGAAATGCATTTGCTTCCACTAGATGTAGTCAGAGCTCTCGATTTCTGTTTCCTCTAAAATGTCTTAAGTCTCTGGAATTCTAGGTTTTTTTTTTTTTTTTTTTTTTAATTGTAGTTCCATCTTTGTGACAATGAAAACCATCTTCAGGTAGTACATTAAGCTTGAACAGAAATAAACAGATCCTTTCACATTTTCAGGTAGATTCAGGGGATGAAATGTTGTTCAGCTGATAAAATATTAGATAGAAGTTAAAGGAGAGTTTTCTCGTAGGTTTCTGGCCTCAGTTATATTTTTAATTATGAAAGAGCTGCAATGTAGGTTTACTAAGGGAACAAGCAGACCTTCTATACCATTGATATTTCTTTTGAGGTGTATGAAAACACAAGACTGGTACTAGGTACGGTAACAGTGGTAAGAGCTTGTTGTATCATTTCCATCTCTTTGATACTTTCTTTGTGTCAAATCTTCGTTGGAAGGGAAGTGAAACCATGCGTGACTTGGTTAGTAGTTCCCTCTTAGGTCTTAAGTTCAGTGTTTGATGTCAGCTTGTGGTTGGACATGCTAATAGACAGCTTAGATGGACAAGTTTCTCCAAAGGCCACTTCCGGGCAGAATGCTGGGATCGCTAAAATTAACCTGGTGAAGGCACCTCCCTCCAGTGACTGTATAGAAAGGTAGGAAGGGTTAACATTCCAGTTTGGGCACTGAGGAGAAATGCCCAAAGTTGGGTGGTGTGCCTGCCTTGTTTAGAGTGGAGTCTTTTTTTTTTTCTTTTTTTGGTATTGTAGTAATACCTGGAAACCTGATGCTATCATGGACCCTCTAGTGCTGTCCATGATACACAGCATAAGGCCATGCCTCAATGTTAGAGTTTACACACATAGAACTTCAGTACCTGTTTATGTTTCCAAGCACCTGAGGCCAACTGAACTGCAAAATAAAAAGAAAACAAAGGTTGTGGAATATCTGAATGCAAGATAGAAGCAACAACAAAAAAAAAAAGCCATAAATGTGTTCAGATAGTGGTGGAGACAAGAGAAGAATTCAAATCATAGGAGTGAAAATCAGAGCATCTCCCTGGGCCATGCCTCCGATGCAGCTTCTTTTATTCCCTTGGTAGTGGTTCAGGCCCACTGGGCATAGCAGCATAACAATGAACACTGCTCTTATACCTTCAGTACTGTGAATTAATTTGGAACAATAAGCTTGGTCCAGATCCTTGCATACTTTTAATTGTGAATAAGCCATCTGTGTATATAGCAGTGACTCAAACCAGACCAGGAGGGTATTCCCAGACTGTGTTTTCAGGATTACTTTTGACTAAACATCTGAAGAAAAGCATAGGTTCAAAAGGTGTTCTTTCATCACAATTGGAAGGAACTTTGCCAGTTTCATTAATCAGCTTTAGCGACAACAGGATTCACATTCTGTGTATACAAATACAAATGTAAAAATGAGTCCAGTTTCAGGTCTGTTCTGCAGGTGCAAATCCCATAGTTACTACAGAGTAATTGAGTGCAAACTGGCCAGTGTTATTTACTGAGTAGATGTGAATGGTGGTATCAGTAATATTGCACTTTACTTCATTGCTCTCCATTTAACATCTTTTTGAAACAACGTCAAATACCAAATAGGTGCCAATGATTTGCCATGTAAATAGGTATGTAGACACATCATAAAAATCCTAACTAGATTCCATTAAAAAGTACTGATTACATACAGTGGCTTATTTAAAAGGTTCTTAACAAAATAGTTTCTTTTTTTTTTTTCTCGAGTAACAAAAGCAATTAGATTTTGTAATGGATTAATCACTTGCCAATTACTACAAGTTTCAGAATGAAACACACTCTAACAAATGAGAGACCTAAAAAAAATCTTAAGGTGGTAGCATGGCACTATGTATATTCATTTAGGATTCTTTTAGAGCATATATCAGTGTATATTTGAAAACAGATACAGCCATTGTATAGAAATTAAAGCAAAACAATTGTGGTCTGAAAAAGTAAGCATAAAATTTCAGTGAAGTATGAATGTTAAGGCCAAATTATAAACCCTTCATATTTAAAATGAAAATACTGATATAGCTTTTACTATATCATGAATATTTACTTGATTGCTGAAAATAAGAATTCAGATGAAATAAACCAACTTAAACAATTCACCTACTAGGGAACTTTTCATGCCTTTTCTTCAGGTCATATTTTATGTCTAAAGGATTTTTTATCATTAATCACTGATACAATGTCTTGCAAAAAAAGGGCTAGTCTCAAAAACAAAGAGGGATCATAAAATGATGTGTGTATCTGTAATGTATTAATTGTCCCTAACTTTATAGAATACATTGCATTTTAATTTTCCACCAAATTTTGTGATATCACCAGTTCTTTTTTGCTTACTAGGCTGCCTTTGGTTTATTACATTATACAGATAGAATTGTTTTGACCATCATTTAATTCTTAAACATGAAATTTGTCACTTCATATAACAATTTGAATTTACAGATACCTTTAGCATTGCTGTTTTGTTTAGAAAAAACCCAAACATGTACCGTTGTATCGCCTCGACATTATATACTGTATTTTAGTCTATATTTTCTAACAGAGCGAGTGAAATAATTCAGGCTCCCAAACTCCGAAATTAAAAGGCTCAAATGTCTCTCTGTTATTAGAAAATTATGAATTTTTCTGCCTTGTTGTGCCATATTTCTTATTCAAATTTTTTCATTTCATATACCTTTTCACCCACCAGTTTGATTGCCATGGCTGCAGCCGTGGGTGAATAATTGCCTGTCTTCACAGGAGCATGTTCTGGAGCTAAAGTCGAGTGCTTGCTTCCTGATGTATGCCTCATTTGGATTCTGCCGACAGCCTAGGGGCTGTATTATTCATGCCTTGACAGATAGCACTCACTAAAAGCATTGGAACAGGGCCAGGTACTGGCAGAGAGATAGTGGAGCATTGCAACTTGCAACCAAGAGGAGCATCTATAATACAAAAAAGAGAAATCCTCATACCTTCCTTTTGCTGGTCTCACTTTGATGGAGAATTCATTTGCATCAAAATAAAATACCCTAAAAATAAATACATTTTTTCTAAACCACGCTTGAAAGTTTAACACAATTTTCCACATTTAATTGCAAAGCTGATTTTAATTAGTAAGGCCCTGCATGTGAAAAATGAAGATTCACTTGGGTGAGTGTAACACATTGCAGTGTCTGCTGAATGCTCTAATTAATGTATGGCTGCTGTACAACAGGGTGCACTGTGGGATATTTATGAAAAATTCTGTGCACGCAGCCAGTCTATCTGTATTTTAGCTCTTGAATCACAAGAATAAATAACTTTTCCCCCTTTATTCTTTATGAGACATCATTGTGCATGCCATCACCCTATCCATAAACTTTATGGCATGCCTGTCCTTTTTACTATTTGTCAAAAATATTATAAATCAGAAGCTAGGACATACATATTTTAACATTAATTTGATAGCAGAGCATGGTTGCATGCTTAGCAGAACCAGAGGTCCACTGATGCTTTTGTGCTAAGCCTAACCACAGAATAGTGAGGTCCTTACTGTTGCTTGCTTTCATGATACTGTGAAAAATCCCACAGGATGCTGGAAGTATAGAGAAATGTGTATTCCTTTATCTCTCAGCTGATAGTCAACCTTTATTATAGTGTTTAATAATGATAAAATGATTCACTGGATATTTACCTGAGGAAATACTCTGATACTGTCTGTGAAATTTAATTCTATTTTATTTAACAGCATATTTGCTAAAGACTTTGATAAGTCGTGGTAAATACCAAGAATAATATTATAAATATATTTTATATTAAGTAATTCACCATTCAGGGTTTGTAAAAATTGTTAATAAATGAAGCTTCATTGCTTTGTTAAATCCAGCTAAAGAGATATAAGTGAGCAAGTAAATGAATAAATGGAAGAGCATAGGGATTTTCAAACAGAACACTGCAAACAATAAATAATTGTGCTGACAGAGAATCCATAATGTATTAGAGGTCTGTATTGGCTGCTGTCTGGATTCAGCAATAAATCCTTTGTCTGATTGTTGATTAATGATTAGAAAGGTGCAAAGTTGAGTCTAAACCATCAAGCAAATATACACCAGCAGTTGGTGTGAGGCTCTGCATGCTAGTGGCCATTGTGTAGAGGTGACTACACAAAGGAACCGCAGTTCAATTACTTCTACCACCATCTGGATCGGGAGTAGCTATTTCAGTGGCAGCAAGTTGCAGGACCTGCAAGTACAAGGAGTACTAGCCTGATAAAGGCAGGGGAAAGAGAGTAAATCAGAGGCAGGAGCATGGAGAGTGTTAACCTGACTGTGCAGCAGCAGCTGACAGGGGAGTTAGGATGTGCTTTCTGCATTGGATCCCCTGGCTTGTATGTTGCTGAAATGATCCCCTCCTTTTCTTTCAAATGGAAGGTGCTGAGCATATTTCTCATGCAGCAGTCCATTTACAGCCACAGGGTTTTCTATGGACAGATCTGTCTGGATATGTCCCTGTCAGCCACAAAATAAATGAAGACCATGCAGAAATTATGGGGAAGAAACTTAAAAAAACAAAACAAAACAAAAGAACAAAAAAATCCAGTAATACTGGGGAGATAATTTCCCCAACAAGATCGTGGAAGTAGCTATACACATTTTCCCTTTGCCTATGGGAAATTTATTTGGTTGGCCTGGTAGGTTTGCTGAGTACATTGTGTTCTCTTAGGAGAGAAAGAAATCTTTTGAGGTTGAATAATTTGTGCTTTTCATTGTGGAAAAGAGGATCAACAGAGTTGATTCACACATGATAGACAAGACATTTCATCTCACTATGCCTCTGTTTCCCCATTTGTAAACAGCAAGCAAATTTTAGGCATCATAGGTGTAAAGACAGAAGCATGTATGGGGGACTATTACAAATGTAGTGCTCAAAAGTCTTTTCTGATGTTTATCTGATATTTAAATAAAGATCTGTTGAATGGCCATTGATGTCAGAGAAAGTCTAACTACAATTCAGTGCTTTTTGATCAAAACATTTTTCTGGATCCTAGAGCAAAATTAACTGTTGTGTAATGATAAGACAATTTTACATTTAGAGTCTAGTCTAGTTTCCCTATGTCATAATTTGTGAATTATTTCTACAGTATTTCTGTAAAAATATTGATTCTGAGGTTTAAATAGCTGAAGGTATTTTTAAAAATGTATTTATTAGTGCGTATTTTAGTGAAAATGCAGTCACAGTTTTTAGCCTTAAACTAAACCAGAAAAGCCACAAGCAATGTTTTGCACTGGGTTTAGGGTACTGTGGAGCTGCCCACATCCTTATTCCAGCAGTTCTGAGCAGCAGCATAGCTACTGTGTGTTGAAAAATGGCCTGTGCAGTGGAGCATTCTAAGAGCTTTAGAGACAGGAGAATTTACTGGTGAATACTGGCAGCTGGATGGACAGAGAACCCCGTTTTATTCCTTGCTCCAGTGTCCACACAATCAGAAATAACACATGACTTTGAAAATGTTCCATCTATAGGTGGCACCCATGCTATCAGAACAGTGTTGCCCTGCTCTTTTTTCTCCACCTCAGTGAAAACGGTCTGAACTTTGCTGGAATCATCAGAAAGGAGACAGGAGAAATGTAATAAATAAATAAAATTATAGTCACCTTTTCTTTCAAATATTCATATTTTGTGAGATAAAGCAGCCCAGTATTACCTGAGCTAGCAGAAGAATATGAAGAACATAAGAAATCAACTCAAATATGAAGGAGGCCTAAAAATACACTGTGATGTGTCTTTAAAGACTTCTGCTGAGGTTTTTCAATAAGTTGAGACAGCCCTTTCAAAGACATCACTTCTTATTAGTGGTTGATATGAAGTACTGCTTCTAGTGGTGTCAGCTCAGGACACGGAAAGGAGAGGTAGTCCTGAGCCTCTTTGATGGGAATAATAAATCTAAATAAATACATCCACAGAATTAAAAGTGCCCAGGGGATAGATAGCTCCTGAAGACATCCTCAGCACTCTACAGCCTAGCACACTGTAAATGGTGATAAATTTTACCAGGTGACTGGACCTAAGAAGTTGGTTTTCTGACTACTCACCTGGATCACCTTCCCAAGAAAATCTTGAAGCTTACTGGTGACGTGAAAAGGGATTACAGAACCTAATGTCCTTTTGTTATTTGCAAGACCTAGCAGTGTCATGCTGTAAGTATCCATGGAAGAGTGGAGAAGGGGTTTAATACCTAAGAGAAAATATTCCTGTGACTGAAGTTAGAGCTGTGCCTCAAATCCATGAATTATGATAAAATTTGTAATACTATAAAGTATACGGAGATAGGACAGGATAGGATTGGCTTTAAATGCCAGTAACAGCCATTTAAAGAAAAAGTTTTTTACCTTCAGTTCCCTGGGACAGATTTCTCTACCATCAAATTTCTTATTTAAAGTAGTGAGCAGGCCAGTGAATTGGATGCACAAGTAGTTGGTGGATGCTTCCTGTTCAGCTGATCCTTGTGGTATAAATTCGACAAGGATATGCACCTGCTACTGTTTTTCACCCTCCTAATGTCTCCAGGAGGAAGTCTTACCTGTACTTGGTGAATGGGGAACAGGTGTTCAGAAAAAAGGCTGGAGCTAAAAGTTGGCATGCATTCAACTTCTGCCTTAAGTCCAAAGGGTGGCCTCTCATACATGCTCTCTTGTTTTATGTCTAACTCTGAAGTCACAGTAGAACTGTACTTTTAACATTCAGCTTGCCCAAATTGAGAGTCATAGAACTGCTAAGACTGGAAAAAGACCTTTGAGGTCATGGAGTGAAACTATTAACCCAGCAATGCCCCGTCCATCATTAACCATGTCCACAAGTGCCACATCTGCATATCTTTTAAATACCCATAGGGATAGTGACTCAAACACTTCCCTGGGCAGCTTGTTCCAATGCTTGATAATCCTTTCACTGAAGAAATTTTTCCCAATACCCAACTTTAAACTTCCCTGGCACAATTTAAAGCTGTTCCCTCTCATCCTGTCACTTATTACTTAGGAGAAGAGACCAACTCCCACCTGCCTACAACCTCCTTTCAGGCAGTTGTAGAGACCAATAAGGTCTCCCTTCAGCCTCCTTCCCTCCAGCCTCTATAACTTCAGTTCCCTCAGCAGATTCTCATCAGACCTGTGAAAACATTTATTTGGGCACCTTGCTGCCATATGAAGTACATAGCATAGACAGTATATCTTTAATTTCTCATCTGCTTATTTCAGTGTAGCAAGTGCTTTTGAAAGTCCCCCAGTTTGTGAGCTGTACAAACATGCCACTCTCCCACTGTTTTCTTCTTTGTCAATAGGATTAGGACTCCATCTGGAGTTGGTTGGAGATGGTTTCTACCATCTTGAGGGAACTTGCATTCTATACTCTAAAGAAGTTAAGGTATCAGGATGCTTGCATTCTTTTTCTTCATCTGTATTCAAAAGGAGATATAGTTTTGTAACTTTGAGCAGTAAATTGGAGACAGAAGGACCCCATTTTCAGTCCCAGCATTAGCACTTCATATAGGAGACAGACAGTCATTTTAGAGAGGAAATAAATGAATCTTTCACTGGTAGTAAAATACTAGTAACAAAGAACATGTAAATGTTTTGTTTTGCATGAAGTATTAGAGAAGTGGGCACTCTCAACCTAGATTATTATGAAATCTCATGAGTAAGCAGTCTTCTGAGAGTTGTAAAATGAAGCTTCAGTTACCCCTGGCAAAAGAGGATATTAAACACGAATTGCTCACACATTTCTCTGTGTTTTGGATTAGATAAGGCTAAGTCTGGGATTGTGATTTCTCCCCTGGCCATCTCCAAGTCAAAAGACTGAGTTAATCTCTGTTTCTGTGAGAAAAAAAAGAAGGCTTAAAGTGATTAATTCCAGGAGTGGAAATCCCTCACTACAGAAAATACCTTCCACCAGCCTGGATTAGAGTATCTAAATTCTGCTGTGCATTAAGTGCCTACGTGTCCCTAGGTATCAGAAGAGGAGCAAACATACCTCACTTGGATGTCAGAATTTCACTGTGCAGCTATGCATAGAAACAGAGCTATAATGCTTTTGCTCCCTTGGTAAACCAGGAGTTCGTGACTCTGCTACCACACAAGAAATTTGCATCCCTGTCAGAAGTTGAGTCACGCCTCTGAATTCTACTCCAGTACCTCTTGCTTTAGACCATCCTTTTTATATCAAAAGTTCATTTTTACAAAAATTATCAAATGTTTTCTTGCTATTTAGTGTTTGCAAGGACAGTAAGAAAAATGTGCTAGAATTGCTTACATTTAATGTAGATCTTGCTCGGGCATGGTTTCTTCTAGAGTGATGAATGAGGATTAATGGTTGTTGGTTCTTAGTAACCAGATGTACCACTTCAGGAGAAGGGGACAAGCAAACTGTCATCTCAAACAAGAGGATATATCATACATCATGACATGTGTGATTGGTTTTCTCTGACACAAGTCTTCTAAATGTTTGCATGTCAGCAGCTACCACACAAAAAGCCCTGGTTTTGAAACTTATTTCTCATAAAATTCTCTGTATATGCCATACTTTGTGAAAGGATGTAGAAGATACAAAGCCCCAGTGAGATGGATGGCTGAGTGCAGGCAATATACTAGGGTAACTGTATTTTATGCTCATAAAGCTTTTTCAGTTGTTAATTTTAAAACATTTCACAAATGTAACTCAGTAGCCTCAGTCCATTTTGCAGTGTTAAGTACTTGATTTCGAATTACACCAGAGGTCATATTACTTATAATGTTGTAATATGTTCATAACACCACATTGACTCACAAGACTGGTTGTAGCAACTTTTTACCAGCACACATTTAGAGGGCACAGGAGTTTGGGATGGAAAATAAAAAATAATAGATTGTTTTTCTGCCTAAAAATGTAGGAATTATTGTGACAGAATGTAATTGCATGACTTAATTTTGATTGGTGCTTTGGAATTGACATTTCTAGTTCTTAAAACACAGATACTTAGCTCTTCTATTTAATTCCATGTGACATAAGGAATTACCAGCTTTACAGTTCTTCTGTCCCTTCCACAATGGTGAATTTGTCTCAGTGCTTCTGGCAAGGCAAGTGTACTACTTTCTGAGTTGTAGTACTGTCTCTGCAGCATCTAGGTGTTCCTTGGAAATACTGACATTCTCAGAACTGACATGGCCTGGCTTTGCCTGGCTTGTGAGACCTAAAGAGATCACAGAAAACGACAGACTTAGAAACTGAGTCAGAGTTACAAAATGAATACCATTTTAGAAAGAATGTAAATAAATTCTGATTGCTGTGTTAACTTCAAATTGTAGCAGTCAAGCTTGCTGCTTCCAGTTATGTTATTAAAAGGATGTAGGAGGAAGGACTGAACAGATAAAATGGCATTGACTAAAAGTGGAGCCACTTATTTAAAATGTCAGCATTTAATCAAAATTATAAAATAGAGAAAACGCTTAGCTTTTTCCATCTACTTTAATTGTTGATTGTTCTTTAAAAATTACAGCAGTCAGTCTGATTTACAGAATTACAGAAATCAGTCTAGTGGACAGCTTGGTAGACCCACAACAAGACTGTCATAGTTAGTTTAGATTTGTTAGAAGCAATTTTTTGGTATTTTTTAGGTATACTATGGGTTAAACTGATCTCTTTTGTAAGCAAGAATTGAATTTCATTCCTCTTGCACCAGGGCACTTTGTACTGACGTTGCTCTAGAACTCTGTAAAAAACTACAAATTCACAGAAAGACAAAAGTTTGTTGGCTGGTCTGAGTAACAGGGATAATGAGATTATACCAACATCCCTATTTTTTTAACAAAAAGGAAATTTAGAATCATCTGGTGAAGAGTCAGGAATGAGTTACCTACTGACTGCATTGCAATATAGTTTTGCATGATATCAGATAATTTGAAGTGACATCATAGCTATGCAGCTTTTCATCCCTACCTTCTAAACCTTCCAGGTATTTTCAACACAAAATGTCACCATGCACCTGGCTCACCTTCTGTTTAGTACATTTACCAGTCAATTAGAGATAAGACAACAGTTTTCCACTATTAAATTTCTACATCTGTGATTTTCACAAGAAGCATGTCACAACATATAAATCAGAAAATAAGCACAAAATTCTAGAGCAGAACTACAAGTAGACCTTTGGTCCTGAAATTGAAGACAAGGATCCACAAAATTACCAAGTCTGTAGTTGACCAAACTTGTAATAGAAAACCTATTTGTGTATTTCCAGAAATGCTGTCAGCTTAGCTAATCTGTGCTGCTCAGGTCTTTCTACCTGCCAGAATGTGTGAGATTTGCAGACTGCAGGTACTTATGGCAGCATCCCCTGATCCAGAAGACACAGCAGGTGTTCTCTGCTCACACTAACATGCAGGCACCTCATTTCTATAGACAGCATAGCAGTCACACCCCTTTCACTGAAAAAATTCATGGTAGTTGTGCATCCTGGGCCAGCAACATTACTTGGGAAGCAACAATACAGCTTCGGTTTTTCCACTAGCCTGAATGGGTACAAGCATCATGTTACTGCTCAAGCCAGAGCCATACTAAAATGATGACAGGTGAAGACTGGCAAGGATCCTTCTGTCCCAGCTATTGAAGTCAGGCCTTTGAACAGAAGGAAGTGTGAGGATTGTTACAGAGAACAAAGAAAGAGGGAGAAGTTAGTCTGATGGTTAAAGGACTGCTCTAGAGGAACCAGATTTGGAGTCATAAAATGTTGTTTGGATAAAAACAAACAAACAAAACAAAGAAAAAACCACAAAAAGCAAAACTCCTCCCGCCCACCCCCCAATAAAAGGAAAGGGTGTTCCTTCTGTTTGACAATTTTTTCAACCTTGTTAAAATTGTTGAATTGTCATTAAAAAGAAGAAAAGTTAGATAACAGTACCACACCACCTGTATCAAAAGAGAAAGGAACAAAGTAGCCATCCATGCTACAGGCATGACTTTTGCACCTGCACCAGAAAGGGTCTTTTATGGATTATGAGTCATATTTTCAAAATTATACCTAAGTCAGTGTTGCAAGTAGATGCAGACGTCGAGAAGAGAAAAGTGATTTTAGAAACATTCTTTTCATAACACTTCATATTTCTTAGCATGGATACAGCACGTGCTTGCTCTCATGACTCCCAGGCTTATATACCTACGTTTTACCAGTGGGGAATTTATTATCTAAGGAACTTAGTCAGCTAAACTGAAGTCCTTCAAAGTTATGTCTGATGACATGTGATGTTGCCACAACTATTATCATGATAGATCCCCAAATATAAAGGGAACACTTTTGAAAGTAACTAACACATGGCTAACCAACTTTCACTGAGATGTGTTAAGCATCAAATACCTCAAAATATTAAAAAGTATTAAAGTAGCATTTGAAGTGGAACACACTTTCTAAAAAGTTGCCTTTTATCTTTTAAAACTAAAGAATCTTTTCCCCCCTCTTGCCATCTTTATGTTACACATTTCTACTTCCCATCATTTCTCAATTTTACTCTTTGGTCCTTGGACAGAACATAATTCTGGACCTTTTGCTGTTCAGTCTTGCCACCTTTCCTGTCTATGCATCCTTAAAATTGAGCAGCTGAAGTTCAGAAAGAGATAACTGCCACATTTCTCTAAAAAATCTAGCCATAGGAGGTATATTGGCAGCAGATTTTCAATGGAAACCGCCATTTCCACCCACAGCCCAGCTGCCACATTTAAACCATGCTGTGTGGGGCTTCCACTCTCTTGGGAGGCTATTTTCATTCTCCTTCAGAGATTCTTCTACAATCTAATGGAACTCACTGTCAGCTATAAAAAGCAACATTATATGCCATAGTTTTTTTTTTTAATTGTGATATGACTCAAGTTGAAGCCTTCTTATTCTGGACTAGAATGTGATGGAATTCAGTTCGACTTCTTTGTTTGGGTTTTTTTTACCTGAACAGACATCCTTCCTTTCATCAGATATATCAGAAAAGGTCAGATTAAGGCAAAGCCATTTAGTCATCTGGATTTTGAAGTCATGTGATTAACCTAGGAGGTAAACTTTCATTTTTAGACTAGAGTATTTCTAATTCTCCTAATAATGTAAAATAAAAGCTGAAAAAAACCAACTGAACATGAGATATAGATTTGCCCTTTGAGTCTGCCAACAGCTTGAACCAATTTCTTTATGATAGTTAAGCTTGTAACTTAGTGGAAATACTACCTGCAAGACTCCCTAATACTACAGCAAAGCAACTTCTGTGTGCTGCAGAAGGATACTGGTTCAGTAGATTATTATCACAAACAAAAATATGCCTTTCAGGATGTAAGTCATGGCAGGGGGCAGAGGTTCTCAATCCTTTAACAACCAGAATTTAGAATATTTCACACTTGAATGACTCCTAACCAACCGTGCAAGACACAGAGCAGTATCCTGTGGCTGGAGCTGGAGGTGAGACTGATACATAAGCATTGAAGTGTTTGCGGCTCGTATCACTTTGCTTTTGTCATTTTTTTCCTGTAATTTCAGATGTTTACTGATGACAGTCTTGTGTTAGAAGGCTGCTCCATGCTGTTATTCCTTTCCATTGGTTACATTCTGTAGCTGTTAGCTTTTTTGATCAAGTAAGAATCTTACCACTATAGTTACAGGAAAATTGTTGTATCGTATTTCTTAATTGTGAACCATATGTCTTTCTTAGTTAAAATTAAGTTGGGAGTCCGTGCTATCGTGTGTCTGTGCAGAAATCATGAGAAGAGTATTTATGATAGGAATCAGTAGCTGATAATGTCACTATAGTAGCCCTACATTATAGATCTGATAAAATGACAGTATATTACTCAATACTTAAGTACATGCTAGAATGATAGTTTGACCTATTGTGTTGTTGTTAAATATGATCCATCAAGTCTATGTCTAAGGGTGTTGATTCTACTAATAGGTATCTAGCCATGTTCTTGAATGATGGACAGTATAACTACATGAACCACCTTTGATTTCCAGCAGTTTATTTCCCTTGGTTTTTGAATGCTTGAACTTAGCATGCTGAATTGCTTAAAGGAAATCACATTTAAAATATTGGAATAAAAAGATTTCATATCATGTTCAAGGCTCAAACATCGTGACTGTGCAAAAATCTTTTGTGACTGATGGATGCACTCTTGTAGCATATTCTAACCCTTTCAAATCTGTGAATGATTGATTGTGAACTTTTCCATTTTATGATATGAAATTATCATGAAAAATAAATAAATTGGAATTTGCCCTTCCCTCTACCTGTAAACAGAGTTGTAATTGCCACTGAGGCTGAAAACACAGGATACACAGAAATCTGGACACTTTGACAGCTCTAGATGATGCTTTTATTCAACTCAATGTAGCCAACATAATTTTCATCTCTATGTAGAAAATGAGAAGGTTTTCTTTCCCAAAGTTTTTCTTGAAGTTTAGATTTTTTTTAAATAAATGTGGACCTCAGGATTTTGATGTTAGTGCAGAAGTCAGTATTCTTTGAGTTAGTGCAGAAATGGTCACTGGCTTTGCATGCTCCATTTTTATGTCTGGGTTACATCTAAATCAACATCAAAGTGTGCAGAATCAATAACCACTTAGCAAAATGTGATTATATGCATTTCATCTAATGAATCAATGAGTCATTAAACCTATGCTGTTTGCACTATCCTGCACTCTTTGATCAGCCCCAGTATTCAAGGATCTGGCAACAAGACATTATCAATTGCATCTTCTGGCTCTTGAACACACAATTAGGTTGGGTATTTGCCACCCTAAGATTAGAGGAAAGTCCAGTATTTGTCTGACGTTGCAACATACAGGTAGTCTTGAAAAGATTGTGGAGCTATAGGGAGGAGAATTATACATGTTAAGTGATACAGCAGCTGCGGAAAGGAAAGAAACAGGTTTTTGCGTTTCTCGTTATGAAAGTATTATGGTACATGGTTTTACATTCTATTAGGTACTGTCTTTATTGAATCTGGACACACAATTTAAAAGAAACAGGAGAGAAAAATTTTTGGACTTGTCTCACTTTTAACAGATTCCTAAGTGGTAGAAATACAAGTTAATCACCAACACCTCCCTTTATTGTCACTAGGCAAAGTGTCTAAGAAAGTTAAGATGAATAGCCTCCCAGGAGGTTCCTGTTTCTCTGCCCTCAGTTATGAAGGGAGCTTAGCATGACATGTATAGACTTAGGTTTTAGAAGCCTGGGGGTAGGTGAGAGATGAACCCCATCAATGACATCATAGGTCATGGAGCAATCAGATATTATATTGATTTATTTATATAAATACTTCTGAATAATCTACAGCTGCAGGACATGTATTTGCTAACCTATGCTGCCACATAAGTTTTTAATCTCATGATGCGTTACATATATTTTTAATATCATGCTTTAAATGAGCTCTCCATGGCTAAGGTTTTTCCCATGTATTTGTACAACACGTAGAAATACATTGCTGTGCCTCATTTTTCTTCACTGAACAGCTGTTTTATTCAACCAATTAAATAAACTTGTTGTTTGAATGGGTTAGTTATTGCAAAACTTAAAGTTTCCTTTTAGTTGTCATGTCCCAAGAGCAGTGGCTTTGGTGATGGGTGAAATGATCTCACCAGCTAGGTTAGTTTGTCAGTGTTCCTCACAGGGTTCAGTTACACCAGTTTGGAGTTACACCAGTTTGGAGTCTCAGTGAACTGGGATGGGGAGATGCTTCACATGGAGATGTATAGGGACAAATGAAATAAAAGATTCCTACTTTAACTTAATTTACTGTGACTGTATTATTACATCAAAACTATTCTATTTTATTTTGTTTAAAAATAATTATTTCAATATCTGAATTTCTAAAAGAAAAATACTTGAGTTTTGAGCTCCATCATTTACTTCTGGCTCATCATTGTATCTCATATTAGTTGTTACTTCTAACTCCTTTTGGCAATGCTGGTTTTTAGACACTAGTTTTTCTTTAAGGTTCATTTAGTTAAATATTGCTATACACAGATTTGTGGTATGTTCATAGCTATTCATATGGTTTAAAAAGCTCTGAGGTGCAAAAGGGTAGAGTTGACTTTTAAGACTCTGTGAAGAAAGTATCACATTCTCTTCCTCTGCCTTTTGAGATCCAACATGCTTCTGGGCGTTTCTGTAGTTTTTCTTACTGTTACATAATGTGGAAGAGTAAACATTTTCAATTCCAGAATGAAAAGCAGTTTGAATGTTCTACATTTCACTCATTCCTGTCACTGTAGCTTGTGCCTATTAAGGTAAATTAATAGTTTTCACTGAACTGAATTACTATTTTATACATACCTAAACAGAAAAGTCAACGAAGTTGTATTTGGTACAAATAAATGAAGTAAAGGTGGTGTTTTTGGTACTGCACACATAAAAGCACTTCGTGCTTATAAGAATCTGATTTATATACTCAGAGCCAGAAACTCATGAGAAAGCCTGAAATAGAGAAAAACTGTAGAGATGAGTTTATTGTAATTTAAAAGTTATTTGTTAAATTATAATTTAAATAGATAAAAGCATATTAATTTGGGCACACTTTTCCAAAAATATTTAAGCATGTAAAACATGAACGGGAACGAGATTTTCCAAAGTACTGACTCTGGATTAGTGCCTAACTCCAATTGACAAGGTAGGGGTTGGGGCAGTCATTCTGTAAATGACCTTAGATACTATGGTGCTTGGCAGTGCAGGATTGCGAGAAGTATGCCTGATTCAGGAACGGTATTCAAGGCTCTGGCTCAGTTGCCAGAAGGCTCCTGAAACACAGATCTGAGTAAGATAGTCTTCTACATTGGGATTCATAGCACACAGGATGCTAGCACGGAGAATTTTAATCCATTTGGTTGGAAGCACCAAAACCAGTGTGTCCCAAGCTCCATCTTCTAGGCTGCAATTAGCCATTTCTAAAATAATATCCTCAAAACTCCATGACTTGCTCGATCTTTGACTTGTTGCTTTTCCCATTTTCTCTTCTATAGCTTAGTTATTGGACTTGAGCTTTCACAGCCTGAGAAGGTTTGACTCAACACCTTCCATATTCCAGAACACTATGCGGCCTTAAGTGGGACTTCTGTGGGGTAGAAAAGATTCCTGACCAGTGTGGCTTAGAGAAGTAATTTGTAACTTCCCACAAGAAGTTTGAGTTTACCACCCTGCAATTAGCACTGTCTGCTGCTGATCATTCCTGTAGCAGTTTAACATACTTTAAACAGTGTTGAAATATGGATGGAAAATCATCTTCAGGTGAAGGAGTTTATTCTTGCAATTGAGTAGGCAAATCACCAGGCTGGAGTTAATCTCTTTTTCTGAATTTATTAACATTCTTTCATTCCTATCAATTCATTGATCCAACTTCACCAGGAGAGCTACTACCTCTTTTTACAATAGTGCATGGTCTGCTGAGAAGGGCAGCCTACTGGAATGCAGGGAATTCAAGCTGTAGGGTTTGCTGGAATCTAAATATTTATTTTCTGGTCAACTACTATCAATTCATGGTATCAGCTCGTTCAAGCTAATAGTCACTGCTTTGAGAATAATTTAAAATGTTGCAGTGTTATGCAAATTAATTAGATGAACTCATTCTTAAAAGGCTGGATTTGTTAGAGGACTTAACTGATAAATGCCTGATTTCTCAATACCCTAAAACTCTTCATCTGGAGGTCTGGACTTGAAAGTTATCTAGTCCAAACCAAAAATAATACTTAACAATATCCAGTGGGACAAGTATAGATGCCTTGGGAACTTCCTGCCTGAAGCCTTAAACAGGAGTTTTCTTCCAAGCATATTCTTCCTAATTTGCTATCTTAAAAACTGTATATGATAAAATTCCTCCTCATGGCCACTTCGGATACTGAAGTACTTCATTTAGTGGTTCTGATAACCTCATTAAGTGTTTGTATAGCAAAGTTTTAGATTCTATTCCCTATCAAATGTTTTGGTTTCTGTTAAATTCTCGCATGAAAAAAGGCTGAGAACACTGTTACTGGGGATGCTTTTTAGTTTGAAAAAAAGGTTTCATAAGATTTTTCAAGGTACTACTAAGAAACAATACTCCAAGAAAAAATATTATTCAGATTTAGAGCATAACATTGGAATCATCTTATTTTTCTTCACTTGGATCTTATAGCATGAGGCATCTGAAATAATAGACTCAATAGAACAGAGATACAAATTAAGAAAGAATGCTGGTAAACATGGTACATAGGAATAACTTTATCCAAACTAAGTATTTAAAGTTGACTGAACTCTTAATAGTCATATTACCTCCCTTTCTCATTTTCTCATTTTCCTCTAAGAGGAAAACCTCCTCCAGATAAAGGTAATCCAACATTGGTGTGTGAGTTGGCATATTGTGGCGGGAAAAATATTGGTCGGTAATCAAATTTAGAAAACCCCTTGTATTTCTTTGGTCCTATACTACGTATATTTAAAAATATATGTTAATTGTTATAGATTAGAAATAACAACCATATTGATTATACTGAAAATTATATTATATTAGTAATAAATTATATTAAAAATCAGTATGTGCAATGCTAGACAAGAAATATATATTTCCTGAACAATACTCCTACTGAATGTATCAATGAGTAGCATCATAAAGTTTTTAATGGAGAAAAGTTGCATGAGAGTTAAAAAAACTCTCAATTACTTATGGTAATAAGTCATCTTCTAACAAAAGAGTATAAAGTGATATATTATTTCTCCCATTTCTTCAGTTATTAATGTCTATATGTCCTCTTGGAGCTTATCACTGTGAAGTTCAACAACATTCTTTCCACAAGAATTATTCGTGACAGATTCCAAAAACCAGAGATGACTGAGACACACAGCAAAGTAGTGTAGAATATTCAAAAGTGTGTTTCAGGAAGCCCAAATACATACCCTGCTGAAAGCCAAGAGAGCTGAAGCATGAGGAGAAATAATACAAACACAGCTGACCAGGGAAATGCAGGGAGAAATGAAAGAACGGATAAAGGCAGACACGACACATAAATCAATGGGGTCAATGCTCTGAGCAGGGATAAACAAGTCTAAAAATAACCAAAGAAGGGGATGATCACAGAAGCCAAAATTGAAAATGTAGAGAAAATTGCAGAAGCTGTAAGGACAAACAATAACAGCTTTCACAAATATATGAAGAGCAAGAGGTCAGTGGGAGAGACTGTCATCCCCATGTGTGGGGAAGTCAGTGGCAGAGGCTTCTGGGAAGCCAGCGCAGCCTTCCCCTGGGTGTGCTCTCTGGGAAACCACAGGGAACATGCCTGAAACAGAGAGAAGTGTCCTGGAGGCAGAATCTGAAAAATTAATGAAACAAAGGATGAGAGCAGAGCAGGTTAAGAAAGAAAAGGAAGAAAATAAGGCAGCTTAAGAGTAGGCTTCAGGTCTGGTGGCCTGTTTTCCAAGTTTCTGAAACACAAGGTGAGGTGTTTTTTAACTCTTTCAGTCTATGAAGTCTACAGTACATGAGGTGTATATAAGCTGTGTGAGGTATACAGTTGAAAGGCAGAAGGAAGCCAGTGCAAGCCAGTACTGTAAAGGTTTTATATGAAAAATCATTGCAGTGGTAGCTTTACCAAGTATAAATCCAAGTACAGAGAAAACCAGATGCACGGTTGTAGAATATCTGGTACAAATTAATTAGGAGAATTCACAAAAGCTGAGTTGAAGTTAACTAGTGATAGAACAAGGAGTAATGGATAGAAATTGGAAGCGGAGAAATTTAGGCTGGATATGAGGAAGAAATGCTTTGCTGTGAGAGTGGTGAAGTATTGGAACAGGTTGCCCAGGGAGGTTGTGGATGTCCTATCCCTGGAAGTGTTCAAGGCCAGCTTGGATAAGGCATTGAGCAATCTGGTGTAGTGGAAGGTGCCCCTGTCCATAGCAGAGGGATTGCAATAGACAATCTTTAAGGTCCCTTCCAACCCAAACCATTCTGTGATTCCATGAACTAGCAAAACCCATTTCCTTGGAAAAATTACATATGTAATTTAGTAGTGTTGGACCCAACCACTAAAATATACAAATATTTGTTTCTTGTAGTGGCTGATGTGTTCTCAGTTTTAAATCTATGAGCAAAGACACTGAGAATAGATTCATAAAGTTATAAATTAAAGTCAAAGATTGCAACTTTACTTGAATAGCTGAGTTCCAAATAGTTATATAATGAGATTTATAAAGGCATCAAAGTCATCAGACAGGTAACTCTAATTGTTTTCCATTGCCAGTTATGCACTTTCCAGGGAGCCCTGAATGCCAAATAATGCCTTAGATTCTCACAAACTTTATAAAATATTGTGTAGAAGACCATAAAGATATGAAAAGTATTAAAGGTGACAAAAAATGACAGTAACAATTTCCTTCTACCTTTGACCAATAATTTATATCTAAAAGGTCATGCAGTTCTTCTTAGTTGTCAAATACAAAAATTAAACAACAGTTCAAACCAAAATAGTATTTGTTGTCCCCCTGTCTTCTGCCTTACTTCTTAGACTTTGTAAATTCCAAAAGAGATTGTTTTGGGGCACTACTAGATGAAAACTGTTACAAGTATTTAGTGTTCTTAAATGAAAAAAGATTGGGGCAGGCTGGAGTTAATGTTCTGGCTTTAGTGTGACAAAATGGCCAAGATTGGATGGGTCTTTGAGCAACCTGGTCTAGTGAAAGGTGTCCCTGCCCATGGCAGGGGGGTTGGAAGTAGATGATCTTTAAGGTCCCTTCCAACCCTAGCCATTCCACGTTTCTATGAAAAATTCGAGTTTGAATGAATGCTAGTAGGGAAAAATGTTCACAGTTACACATCTATGGGTGCCCTTTTAGTTCAGAGCTGCCCAAAGCGACATCGTTGCCTCTTGCAATGTTCTAAGGAGGTTATAGTAAGAGGAAGAAAAGAAGTCCTGGGGATTTCTGTGGGTAAGCCTACTCACATCTTTGGAAATAAAGATCAGGATTTTGAGAAAATATGACTTAACAAATAATGGCATTGAAGAAGATATAGTGAGGGTAGTATGTATCTGAAAGAGAAGGAACGGGAATCAAGAAACCAAGACACATACACTCAGTAAATGTTAACCTGTCTGTTTAAATCATATTGAACTGATACACAAGTTGTTAAAACCTAAGCCCCAGGACGTGATCTACTCTTGCTTTCCAGGATGCAGCCTCTCTTAGACACCTAAAGGAAACAGGTTCCTCCCTAATTATCCAGCCATTTTCCTCAGCACAACACACACTTTGAAATTCCAGTTCTGAGGAAAAATTCATCTGCCTTCTTTTGGAGCTCTATGCTGAGAGTTTAAATAGGCAGCTGCTGAAACCCCGTAGCACCAGAGAAAGCACCAAAATAAGCCTGGAGTGGTCAGAACTACAAGAAAGAGTGCTTCTCTTTTGCCTTATGTTTTATGCAGTGTCCAGACCAATGGAGATTTAATTCCTATTTCTGCCTTGACTGTGATGATGTGGGATGTTTTCCATGGAAATATGTCCTACATTTCCTCTTGGTTCTGGGCAGCTGGGTCCTGACCAAGAGGAGGACTCACAGAACAAGAGGCAGGACAGCCATTGGGCAAATGAACTGTAGTGGTGATCTAGGACAAGGATTTTTCTATATTTATAGGTTTTACTTTGAAGTGCCTTGAGATAGAAACCAATATAGTCCAAAGAGAAAACACCAGAAGCTGAGGGCTCCCTATTTTTCAGGTTTAGGGCTCTTAAAATTAGTGAAGATTTGGGCTTTTGCTTGCCTGTTGCATCAGAGTTTCTTGCTTCCAGGTATGCTGGGGCTCATCTTCTGTAAGAGGATGCTCTTCCACAGAATATGCCACACGACTTGCTGGATGGAGCATGACTCTGGAATCTGGAGGTTGTGGATCTATTCCTCCTCTAGCATGCACCACTAGGCCTCAATTTTGATGCAGGTGTCTGGAATCCATATCCCCCTAGGACTACTACCCTACTCCCAAGTGAGGTGCATTGGAATCTGGCTAGATGGATGTACTTAAAATGCATGCAGTATTTCTCTGTAGTGTTAATGGAGGCAGGTGTTTTTAGGCATGCTGGATTACACTTTAAAGACACCTATTGTCCCCATACAGAGAGAGAGGTGCCTGTGTTGCACAGAGAAGGTCTCCTGTAGCAGGTTTTCCATGAATACCATCCTTTGTGACTCTGTATGTTTGTTAGGTATGTGTGTGCCAGGCAGACTGTGAACAAGTGGTTTGAAATTTCAGTAAGACAATACACAAGTTAGGCATTTAAGTAAAGTGATTGGGTGCTTAAATAAATTCGTTTTTACCTAAGTAACAGTTTAATTAATTGGGATGCATAGCTGCTGGGCTGCAATTACATTAGACCAAGATCAAGACTATGAGGACACCACATAGAGCACATCTGTAGTACTAGACGTGGTGAAGCTGCAGATTTTTCAGTGGCCTGTCAAGAGAATATGAAGCGTTATTAGAGGGAACAAAATAAGAGAACCTCGGTGTATTGGGATAAAGGAAGAAAGGATACTAAAAAAAAGGGGAAGTTATTAGTAGATATGCAGAAAAGGTTATAAAGAACAGTTTAAATATCCCAAAACTAGTTAATCACAGGAAGAAGACTAAAAACTGATATAGCTTGAGTAATGTTTATAATCACACAATGAAAAAGTTCAAAGAGGAAGTTCTTTGAACAAAAAGTAATGTGTGTGTGCAGTCACTCTGCACAGAAGGTTATGAAGGTTATACAGGACAGATTACATTCAACAAACACAGATTATGTGACCTTTGAGAAACAGGTGGCTGCTCTGGTAGAAGACCAGGACTCTGGAATACTATTTCTGTTACAATGCAGTAAAATGCATTAAAATGATTGATAAGGAAGTGGTACTCAATTTTGAAAAGTCTGTCTTTCTTCATTGACAACAGATTTTGTTTATTGTTTGATTTTCTTTTAATATGAGAACACTTGCAACACTGGCCATAATAATTATTGGGGTTGGTTGTGTTGGAGAGCTTGCTTTCCCATTTATCCAGCCTTGTAGCATATAATGGAGAAAAACAGTGAAGAATTTAAGAGTGATTTATTATTTTCTAATTATTATGTTTATTTATAATGGTAATAACAACAGACAACAACATTCAGAATATGATCATATTTTCATTATTTAAACATCATTGAAACATACCTTAACTGCACACAATCAAAATACTGAATTCTACAAAATTATGAAGCATTGCTTTATTCCTGATTGTTGTACTGACAGCTACAGGTAGAACAAGATTGCTGTTTTTTTAACTATATTCATCTGCCTTAGAAAGGAGTGTAACATGTAGAAGAGAAAAAAGAATGAGAAGGAAAACCACACATTTGTATCACTTCTGAAACTGTTACGCTGTCATGTATGTGTGACATTTTCAGGCAAATAATAGTCACTTGCATTTTCAATGGTTTTGTAAGTGTTCTCCCCCTTGGTCATCATTGCCTAAACAGCATTTTACTTTGAAAACATGCATTTTGAGAACAACAACTAATCATGATGTAGAATTAGAATATATGACTAAATGAAATCTGGAGGATAGTGTAATAATTTGCATCTTTTATTTTTGAACAGTGTTTATGGCTGTCCGTTGGCAAAAAAAAGAAAAACACAAGATAAGCAACCCCAGGAACCAGCCCCGAAAAGAAAACCTTTTGTGGTTAAAGCAGATAACTCTTCAGTAGATGAGTGCTATGAAACTGATGGAACAGAGGAAATGGATGAAAAGGAAGAGGAAGAAGAGGAAGAGGATGAAGAAGAGGAGGAATATTCTGATGATAATGAGGAGCAAGGTGATGAGGAGGAGGATGATGAGGAGATAGATCGAGAAGAAGAAGAGGAGATTGAGGAGGAAGAAGAGGAGGATGAAGAGGAAGGTGAAGATGTGGAGGATGAAGAGGAGGAGGAAGAAGAAGAGGAGGAAGAAGAGGAGGAGGAGGAGGAAGAACGTGGTAATAATCAGAGTATTAGTAAAAAGTAAACAATGTGTGTTTTCTGGGTTAATCTTCTAGTGTGGTGTGTGAGGATTTAGCTGTTCAGTTCTCATTAAAGCTAATGGAAGTCATGCAGTTAAATCTCTCTGCTCCACACTGAAAATATACCCCACTGTGTTCTCTTAACATTTATTTTAATAAGTCTGTCTTCCAAATATTTTTAATACACCAGCACTCACATTTCAAACAAGGAGGGTGGAGGTGTGTTTGTGCTAAAAATGCTTGCATAAAATGTAATAATCCTAGAAGTGGATTAATGCATGCAGTTACCAGAAGAATATTCACGAAGGTACAAGCAAAGCATCAGCTACAGCTGGGTGCCTGTACTGATCATTTGCAAGTGTATTTGCTACATCTGTTTATAGAATGTCAACAATTGCCCACATGAATTCTGTCACAAATTTGCAGATAATTTTTGTGAGCAAAAATGGACCTCTTCCCTTTGAAAAGTTTGCCCTATGCTTACCCCTACCCCAAGAAACTATTCAGAATTAACTGTTATAATATACTTTGGTTCTTTTAGACTTGAATTCTATGTGCTTTAGTTGATTCTGTTAAAAATAGAGCAAGTGACAGGTTTACATAGATAACATAATTCTAAAATTTATATATTTTTGTTATCATGCTGTGGCATAAATGCTCTTTAGACATACAGGTTACTGGTAGTAACCAAATTAATGCAGTAGCAATGTGATTAGCCTATTCAACTTTCTCTTTTTTTGGGATATTGGACTTTATATAATACTTTCAAAATATGTCATCACTGTCCATTTACTCCATATGCTGATGACAGACATCATAATGCACTGGGGTGAAATGAAGGAATCATGCAAAAATTAATGAGCTATCTAAAAAGTATTTTGTTCCCATTTCCAGGGAACACGTTTTTGGTTGGGTAGATTCACCTTTCTAACCAATAAAAATATAAGAAAAGCTTTCAGCACTCCTCAGTTGGATTCCTCTTAGGAACCAGGTATGAAAGTTGTATGACTTTTGTTTCAGCATTCTGTAAGGTCAGATCTTAAATCTTAAAGAGGAAGTATTCTTTCCATTTGGGCAAGATGGTGGCCAGCTGGGTGGCTATCAGAGTTTTCTCAGATACTGCATCTGTAGTGTTTCCTCAATTGCCTGAATTTGCCACAAAATTGGTAGAGAATACATGGTCAGTCTTAAGAGCTGCATGAGTTTGATGCAACAGGGAAGTAATTTCCTTTTGCAGGGAACTCTGCTGTTTCAGAACCTGCAAGAGAAGCTGTGTTAGATCAGGCTGAGGTGCAACTGCTGGTGCTCTCTTGATGAGCAAGTGCGGGATGTCCAGCAGTTTCTTTAACAAATGATGGTGACTGAGTTTGTTGGTGCTTAGATTATGGTGCAACTGCTGCTGTGATTTCAGCTGACATTAAAAACTTTGAATCTACACTATCAAAAATGATAAAAGGAAGAAAAAAAAAACCTAAAGCAAAACTCAAGAGCTCAAGAAAATTGCTTCTGGCAAGCCAGCAGGCTTGATACTCAGTTTATTTTTCTATGATAATGAAACACAGTGGTTTACTTATTCCAACACAGTTACACATGCAGTTAGTGGTCCTAATCAATGTGAAGAGGCTGGCATTGTTTTTTGACTGCTTTCCTTCCATATATAGTAGGCTGTGGTTAAGAACGGCAAAAAATTTACAAAGGTACCTCTATTAGCTGCTCTCTGCATTACTTAAAATTAAAACTGATATAAGTCAAGTTTTTCTTAGGAACTCATATACTATTCCCTTAATAAAACCAATGTACATTAATAAATAACTATATGTTCTATCTAAAAGATGAGTAATTAAGAAAAATTCCTCATAAAATCAGAAAAGTGATAATAGACTTGTATATGAAAAGTGTTTCATGATCCTTTTGGGTATCAACATAGTAATCACTATGCAACAGTCTCAGTTAGAGAAGAGGTGATTTACAGGGAAGAGTTTCTAACAATTAATGAGTAAGATAGTGTGGAGTTCCTTATGTGTATGCCAAAGAGTAGAGAGTGATAGCAGTTTAGTTTTGGTGAGGTCTACAAACTAATCAATAACTCATATTTTTAAAAAGAATTTGTTTCCTATTGTTTCCGATAGGGATACTGGTGTTTTACTTTATACTGCCTGTAGCATAAGCTGCATTGGTGGAATTTGGACTGCTGATTTTCCAGGGAAAAAGAAAAGGTGCAAAATTGGGTGTTTTTAAACTACATAGTGTGAATATGACTCTTGGCTTTTTCTGTTGACTATATGGAAGATTAGATCTGTCAGCTATGAATTTAGTTGTCTCAATCACTTGCTGCTCACCACAAGACTCATGACAATATAGTAGCAAACCACCTTAAAAGTCACCATAGCAGGACATCTTAAGTGTCTTAGTATTCCTACCCTAGAAACAAAATGCAGAATTTTCCACTGGTCACCAGGATACCTGCACAGTTCTCATAGAAGTTTCTGTCACTAGTGCTGTAGATGATAGCAGTTCAGATAAATTCCAGAAGTAGCTATAGTCTAGGTGATCAAAACAGTTAAAATTACAAGTATTGGTGACAGAAAAATTCCATTAGGAAGTATAGGACAGGACTATAGAGGCAGAAATGGGGGAGAGGAGGAAGGGAGAGGGTAGGAGGTAAGGTATTTTACAGTTGCTTAGGTCAATTCAGTTTTCTAGTAGAAAAGGGTAAATCCTGAGTAACTTAAGTATGTCACTGGTGTGTCATTTCCCATTCCTTTTTTGTTTAAAGGAATAGGAATTTTGGATGGGGTTCTTAGCAGATATAGATAATATACATGTAATGTAGGTAAACAGTTCTTATTGGAAATACTTGGTCATTCACTGAAACCATCACAGCCTTTTTGAAAATCACATCTTTGTAGCCTTGTCATTGATAAACTAAAGGACTTGGAGAACACAGATGTATCCTAACAGTCTCATAAATCTCAAAATATCAATTTACAACTAAAAGGAAAAAAAAAACCCGAACTTTTTTGGATGAGTCCTAAATTCTGTGCTCGTACTTCTGTACACAGTCCTTTGAATCAAAAAATCATGTTTAAAACTCTCTGTCAATGGCTAGTATATCCTCTTTAAATTTCCATTAAATCTGAATCTCTTTGAAGAGCAGGTATTTATCCATCTATCTATGAAGAGACTTGAGAAGTCCTTATGTGCAACACAGCCACTAAAGGAAAGATGAATCTTTCTGATTTCCCTTTTATCTCAGGAAAAAAAGGACAGATAGAGATGACCTGTGTTACAATAACCTGACCTGTAAATTGAAATACAAATGGGAAGGAGTGAGAGTAAAGGCTGCTTTTGGAGCACCTGTTCTCTGTGATGGCAACTGCTGAGAACCTTTGGATTAAAAACTGAAGTGTGCATTCAATTTGCAAAAGCAAACCAAAGTACCTTCTTCTGAGACGAGCTTGCTTCAGGTAGTTGGATCCTAAAGACTGTTTCACAATGTTTTTGTTTTTAAAAAAAGTCTCCCTTGGAGGAGCTCCCAGAACAGATGTTCCAAGGAACTGTTTAGACCATGACACATGAGGACATCAAAGTGGTTGTACTCCGGGTATTTTCTAATCAGGAAGAGGAGGAGTTAGGTTGATTCTAGACCTAAGAAAATTTGATACGTCATTCAAATCCATTTCACAGATGATGCTACAAAAACTATTGCAGTTTATAAACAGGTGAATTATAGGTCTTTTAGATGCTCCCCTATATTTTCTATTGAACTCAAGGTAACTGGCATAACCAGTATACTAATATGTGGCATTGCACCTAATTTTTCAGGTGAAATGCACTTCAAAAATAGCTGTAAGCCTCAGACAGCAGTGTGTATTCAAAGGAGACACAGTACAAGTTTTTCTAATAAGAAAAACTAGCACATGGACATAGAGATAGATGTTCTACCTGTTTTCATATTTCATAGAATCATAGAATTATTTAGGTTGGAAAAGACCTTTAAGAACATGGAATCTAACAGTATTTGTTTAAATTGTAGAATTGTTTTTAAAAATCTCATCATATGTTCGTGGTTTTTTCTTTCATTTGCATGAACTCAACACAGACCCTCAAAATGTGAAATCCACCTATCAGCTCTATTAAGATTGTTAGTGCCCTCCACTGTGTTCCTGATCCCCTTAGCAGATTACATCTGGAGCACTTGTGTCCTCTAAGTAAGAGGAAGCGCAAACACAAATCTAAAAGATGAAAGAAGCTCATGTGCTGAGGAAAACACAGTGGCACACAGCTTTCCAGATGTGCATGCTGCTGAAAACACTCCTGATAAAGTAAACACCTTGATGACATGAAGACAGCCTATCTGTATTAGTACGGTCATCCGGCAGCCTGCTGACTGCCAGTCATATTCATTTATTTAAACTGTTAGCAGGAAAGTGGTCATCTGCTTGGTGAACACAGTAGGTGTTCAGTCTTAGTCAGAGCAGAGAGCTACACTCACATGTACCTCATAGACAAAACACCTAATAGAAGTACATTATAGCTTTAAATTAAGAGGCCAAAAAGCATAATTTCACTGCTTAGGACAATGTATATGGGAAAAAGTGTCTTTTTCAGGGCCAAAGAAGACTAAACAAATACCTGATAGTTTCATAAGGCAAAGCAGATCTAAACTTTTTGCTAATAAATTTTACTGCTGTACTGTACCTTGATAAAAGAAGATAACCTGTGATTAGAGTGTCTCACTCCCCAATAATAACAACCTAAAGAACAGAAAAAGCTTAAGAGTTGCTGCTGGAAGACATTTATCCTGGCCATTTTACTCTTTTCCTCTGGATAAAAAGTTAAAGTTGCCTTTCTGGTCTAGTTACTGAGTGCTCAAGCCTGGGAGTCGTTGAGTCAAGCCTCAGCATAAGAACTTTTATTGATACTAAAATTAGCTCACTTGGTTAGAGCATAATGGTAATAATACCAAGGTTGCGTGTTTGATCACTTTATCGGCGATTTCCTCAAGAATTGCAATCGATGATCCTTGGGGTTCCATTCCAACTCGGAATATTCTGTGAATCTGTGATACCTTATTTTTCCATTGAAGAAGGAAAGATTACAGCATGTTCTGCTGTTTAGCAGTGTGTATTTCATATTGAGATATTCAGACTCAGCATTTTCACTAAAGATTTTTGTTGGAAATAATGCAATTAAAAAATTTAGACCTGGTAGTTCAGACCTGGAAACCTCAAGGTTATTGGAGTAGAGTGGGGAAACAGCTAGCTGGTAAATACCCCTTGGATACTTCTAGTTCTTGTGAAAGAAATTCGGATCTTTTTATTACTGTTGTTATGTGTTTGTGGTTGGTTGGTTGATTGGTTGATCGGTTAGTTGGTTGGTTGGTTTGTTGGTTGCTTAAATATGACTCAAGTGTTAGTTTAGTAAATTTTGCTTTTTGCTGTGTTCCATGCTCAAAGTCTTTACTATACATAGACAATATAATTTAAACTCATCAAACAGCATTATTTAAACATTATTTTTTAATTCTGTGAAGTAAGATTGGGTCTGATACTGAGCTTGTTTGCATCAAGACAAATCAAGAATAGCTTTATGTCATAGAGTTACATTTATGTGAGGTAGTGTGTTGTATTTGTCATCCCTAACTTTTCTTCTCTTTGACGAACTGTTTTAGACGACTTCCTTCTATTTGAATGTTTAACTCATAAGCTCAGTAAACCTTCTGGGCTGTGTCTAGAAACTTATATAGCCCCCTTCATCTTAACTTCCAGATTTAAAGTTAGGAATGCACTGAAGTATCATTCTCATGTTGAGGTTTACACAGTTAACTCCTTTCCTACAAAAAAAAAAAGGGCCTTAAATGATAATATGAAATATCCTTCAAGAGCAAATGATTCAATTATAGCTTTCTGCAGGGTAAAGAAATTATTCACCTTTGATGAGACAGATTATGGATCTCTGTCATACACAACTTCGGTTGATGTAAGCAAAACTTCTGTAGAGGAAATTGGAACTTAAAATTTTGAGTTCAGGGTCTGAACTGAAGGCCTTAGTAACAGCACCAAGGAACACATTCAGCACCACATCTGGTTTCAATGCTGCTTTATTCTGAAATTGTTTTACATGACATGGAGTTGCTTGTTTGTATTTTTAATACACTAACCCTTTCCTTCAGTGTTAGCTGAATGTGAGATGTTGGGTCCATTGTACTGTCAAATTGTTTCAGGCTTTATCCGTGACCAAAGCTTTCTCTAGTCTTGCCAGAGCAGTAGGTCTGGAAAGGAACCATATCTCAGCAGTGCTGCTTTGGATTCTCACAGATTGCAGTCCTCAAGAAGAGGCAGCCTTTTCTGCATTTCTATTGCATCCTTCTGTCTGCAGAAAAATGCTAAGTGGATCCTTGATTTTTCCTATTTTATCATAAGAAATACTTGCCCTTCTGTAACTTAACATATTCTTCAGATTTTTTTTCTTGAGAATAGACTCTGGGAGCTACAGTTAGTGAGCTGGACAGCAAGGAAGGCCAAGTCATTCAGCAGAATACAAAGAAAACTAATGACAGGAAAGAAACCACGTAAAGGAGGCTGAGTTTGGTCACTCTTGTTGAAATCCTCAGAATTATGTGGTACATTAAGGCTTCATGCAGAAAGTACTGAAAATAGTCACTAACATTAAGCATGTCAAGTATCCATGCCACCACATGGAAACTGTAGCAGATATTATATGCTGTATGCAGTAAATATTACTTTAGCAAAAGTTTGTGGTGGCTCTTGTCAGAGGAAGTTAACAGGATTGACAACTCAAGACTTAGTGGGGTTTTATTAGGTGAACTCATCATCTGATAGTTCTGTCATCCCAAAAGCTTAATTTTGCAGGCTATACTATTATATAGGAAGGGTAAGTACTAGTATTGCTGTGACATTAAAGGAATGCCACAGGATAGCTGAACTTACAATTCCAAAACCAGACAAATCAAGCAGGCATTTTCTTCCTTGTGCTCCACAGACATGGATTACTGACAGAACAAGGGTGAGGTCTGTGTGTCATGAACACTTCCAGTCATGTAACACAGGAGTGCTTGCAAAGCTGCCCAGGCCCATGTCAGACTAGGGTTCTGTCATTACAAAGCATATGTGGTGAGATTCCTTACTTGTCGTATATACTTTAAGGCAAGATGTGCAACTGCTTTTCTTCTGATTCCTATTGTATCAAATCTATTGTTTCACCAACTGCCTCCACTTATTATAGAAGTTCTGTATAAACACGATACATCTGCTAAACAGTTTCTTGGACACCCTGTAAAGAACTGGGCTGAAGTTTTTACAGAATACTGTCGTTCTGTCATCTGCAATAATTAAAACAATGTTCAACTTTAAAGACTGACATCCAGTGGAAAGTTAAAAATTGTTTCTTCTTTTATTGCAATGTTTTGAATAAAACTTTGCCCTCAGATCATTAAGAGAAAAATATATTTATAAAGTAATAGTGGAAATAGAAAATAACAGATCATTATTAGGAATGACTGTTAGGATTAGAGCTGGAGTTGGACTTCCAAAAAGTATATCAAAGTTTATAGTAGTGTTTGTTTATTATCTAGTGAGCACAGCCTGTGAATGTCCTTCCCTGAAAATACAGCCAAAAAGAACAACTTTTAGATGAATAGAAGCTGGAATCCTGTCTTAGGAGCCAAGGATCCTGTTACATTTGTAGAGTGAGATAAAAGTTTCACAGTAGAATGGAATGAAAGTTCTGCCCCTATCTGTAATGCAGGTGCCTGTGTTAAGTGTAACAAGTGATGCCAGGGTTCAATGCCACATGCCCTTCTCTCCTAAAGCAGAAGGTTGGAGACTGGACCAGTGACTGCTTTGCATAGGGAATGCTCTTACACATTCTGGTGGAGCTCTATCACACCCTAGAAAAGATATTTAAGAACTTCCATCGACCAAAGGGTCTATTCTCCTGAGAAAGCAGGCCATGCTGTGTTCTGTCTTTGCTCCAAGGACCCTGTAAACCATCTTATGGCTTGACTTCTTAATATTAGGATACAGAATCAGTCCTGGGCACAGGGAACAGACACTATATTTCTCTCTTCAAGGCAAGTGTCCTTGTATAATATCTATAATAAAGACATTATATTTTTGCATGACCAATAAAGCATGAAAAAGAAAACAAAGTATGGGTCTTACTCTACTCTTGTGTTTTCTGCTTCCTAACGGATCTTGAATCCAGTCTAGCTTTTATTGTGGTAACTAGCAAATGTTTTTGGGAAATATGGTATGGAATCCACATAAACCATGACAGCTTATATACTCTTAGTCTTCTGGGTCTTTAGTGAGTGACCCACCAAACAATGTGTTTAACCTGGGTGATGGGCAGGTGGGGATGAGCTGGGGAAATGAACAAGGAAATGGGCCGTTCTTCCCTTGGCTACAAATTAAGCAAGCCAATCAAAGCAACACTTCATGGGAAGCCTTTTTCTTTCAGGTGTGCATTAGAGCATACCTATTGGATTAGGTTTCTCTGGGAACTTATGTGTGAAAAGACCCAGTGTCTAGAATCTTTTGATGCTTATATAGCAGATAGGTGGAGAGCTTTGTAAGGCTGGACCTCTTTCAGTACACATCAAAGCAGAGCTTTGAACAGCTGATCAGTGTTAAAGTGTCTCCCAGGTTTAAGGCACAGATGAGTATAGATGTAGTTGTATCACCAAGAAAAATAGAAATATGACTGTTCCTTTCTATACAACATGCCACATGAGAAGTCTAATCTGAAAATGTTTTAGAAATTACTGCTGCTATTCGTGAGTTTGGGTTTTTTTAAGTGATTCATGTTGAAATCCTCATTAAAGATATAGTATGAGTTTAAGAACAAATTTGATTCAGTGGCTGGAGGGTCTTTGGACACAGAAATGGAAACAATAAGTTCCAAATGTAAAAGGGATGACAGGGCTTATGTAGGAAAGAAAAATGCAGAAAGACGTGACGAAACACTTAGGAGGTCAGCATGGGAGTACTGCAGAGAGCAAGTGAAGTATGCTGTTAGGATTCCTTCATGGACAGCAGGAAATGACAGACGTGAAAGATACAGTAAAGAACCTGCATTATGTGGAATCTTTAAATTAACAGTCAAAAGGCTTTAAGATGGAAGATCAGGGCTAGACAAAATACCCACACCCACAGGCGATGCAGCGCAGTTTTTTCTGTTATATTTTCTCCTCCCTAGTTATATGTAAGCATTTTCCTATAGGTCATGATGTGAAGTAACTTACTGTGTCTTTTTATCTTAATCATAGAATTTTATATCATTGTCATTAGTAGAATCAGAACTAGACACATACAGATCACTTTTAGAACCCCATCCAATATGTGTAGACTCTCTGAAACTTTTTATAATATTGAAAACAAGGATTTTTAAGCTACACTTGATGTCTGGATAAGATACAAACAGCAATGAGCCAAAATTGCTAACTGTTTAAAAATGCATAACAAAAAGTAATAGCAATGTATTTATTAAAGAAAGAATAACTGTCCTCTGGCAAGTATGTGTTTTGCTTGAAATCTGCAAATTGCACATCATTCAGAAGATAGGCAGTATGGAAATAATGTACACAGTTTATCAGAGTTTTAGAAATGGATTTGATGCAGTTCCATTTAATAAATTCATTTTAAGTCAAAAAACACAATACAGCACCAGATACAAAGGAAGAGAGGGGAAAAGTTCATGTTGGGTAGGTTAACTCCATTGGCTCCTAAATAGCTCAGATACTTTAGTGCACAGAAAATTAAGTTAATGAGACTAGAACCTAAAAATAATAACACAAAAGGCATTTGAAAGGGAACAATATGTTAGAGTGAAAAAAATAAAAACAGAAATAATTTCAGGCAGAAGTAAAAGTATTGACTTTATCTCGTGTACATTACTTTCACCAGTGAACTCCAGTAAAATAACTTCTAGGCTGAAGCATCCTGAGATCAGACTCAGATTTTAGTTTTGTATGGTGTCAGATTGTCTCCGTATCTATGTGCATGTATTTTGAAAAACTGGCTATTCTGGTTATTTGATTGATTTTCTTAGTTGCTTGTTGTTTCTGTGAGGATAGTTATTTTCAGCACAGATGCCATGCACTGAGGCTGTGCTGATCTACTCAACTTAGGCACTGTGAGACTGGCAACAAAGCCACTGCCATTATACTTGTAGGTACATGTTTAGTTGGAAATGTCTAGAAATTAATGTAAATATATAGGTTGTTGCATTTGTCCAGCAAATACTCTTCTTATAAGAGATACAAGCTTTCATCATCAGGACAGCTATTCCAGTGTAGATCTGAACAGC
This sequence comes from Orthonyx spaldingii, assembly GCA_013397795.1. Lineage (NCBI taxonomy): Eukaryota > Metazoa > Chordata > Aves > Passeriformes > Orthonychidae > Orthonyx > Orthonyx spaldingii. Next base: position 365,817 of record VZTJ01000540.1, read on the forward strand.
AGTGTGAAATCCCTCAGTTTCTAAAATAGAAGCACTGTGTGGTCTTTAGGTGGACAGGTACTTGGAAGAACCTCACTGGAAGCATCTTTGCAGATGCCATAGTGACATAAAAAGGTGGTCTATGTCTGGTACTATAGCATGCATTTCCTGCATTTGACAGGTGTCTGGTACTCTGCTCTCATTCTTACACACTTCCAGTCACATAGGCCATGTGTACAAATGGCAAATAAACAGAAGGTACTCAAGACTCTTCGTAGCTAGCTAAGAGCTAGCTGCACCATTGAGTCACCATTTTCTCTTTTCTGAGGTCCAGTGTATATGTGTATTTGGCTGACTGGAGTAGCATGATGTGGTGGGTTGACCCTGGCTAGATGCCAGGTGCCCACCAAAGCCACTCTTATCATTCCCCTCCTGAGCTGAGATGAAGCCAGGGAGAAAGAACTCACCAGTTGCCATCACAGGCAAGACAGCATCAGCTTGGGGAAATTAATTGAATTTACCAATGAAAATCAGAGTAGGATAATGAGAAGTAAAATAAAGCCTCTTTTCCAGGCTCTGCCTCGTCTCTCTGGGGATGCAGGGAGACAGGGAATGAGGGTTTCAGGCAGTTTATCACAGGTTGTTTCCGCCACTGCTTCCTCCTCAGAGAAAGGAGTCCTTCCCCTGCTCCAGCGTGGTGTCCCTCCCATGGAAGACAGTCCTCCATGAAATTCAATGTGAGTCTTTTCCATGGGCTTCAGTCCTTCACACTGCTCCAGCATAGGTCCCTTTCTACAGGGTACAGTCCTTCAGGAGCAGACTCCTCCAGTGTGGGTCCTCTGTGGGTCACAAGTCCTGCCAGCAAATTTGCTCCAGCATGGGCTCCTCTTTCCACGGGGCCACAGATCCTGCCAGGAGCCTGTTCCACTGCAGCCTTCCCACAGGGTCACAGCCCCCTCCAAGCATCCACTTGTTCAGATGTGGAGTCCTCCAAGGACTGCAGGTGGATCTCTGCTCCACCATGGAGCTCCATGGGCTGCTGGGGCACAGCTGCCTCACCATGGGCTGCACCTCAGGCTGCAGGGGAATCTCAGCTCCAGTGCCTGGACCATCTCCTACTCCTCCTTCTTCACTGACCTTGGTGTCTGCAGAGCTGTTCCTCTCACATATTCTTACTCCACTCTTCTCTGTCCACAATTATTTCTGCCCAGTAACTTTTCTTTTTCCTCCTTAAATATGTTAGCAGAGAGGTGTTCCTACCATCACTGATGGGCTCGGCCTTTGCCAGCAGTGGGTCCACTGTGGAGCTGGCTGGCATTGGCTCTCCTGAACATGGAGGAAGTTTCTGGCAGCTTCTCATGGAAGCCACCCTTGTAGCCCACCCTGCTGCCAAAACCTTGTCATACAAACCCAATACACATAGTGTAAATGGTTCATATTTGCCTTACTTGTTCCTCCTGAAGTGTGTTTTCCATTGATCCCAGCTTACGGATTTTCCTGCCTTTGTCTCTTCAGTCACATTAATCAATGACTACATCTATGTGAGTGAATAAAACAGACCATAGTCCACTCATTTAATGCTGAGTTCAACTGTTGCATGATTTGGGTGCATATACAGCTAATCTTTTACCTTGCAAAATAGGTTCACCACATTCAGACTCCTTGGGAATGGCCCCTAACCAGCACCTCATCACTGCATCAGGACACTGCTGAAAAGCTGCTAAGTCACTCAAGTCAAAATCATGTCAGGGCCTCACTAAGAGTATAGAAGCATGATTAATCACATTCCACCTTCATTTACTGTTCTGCCCTTAATTAATAGGGACAGAACAGAATATTAATAATAGATGGCTATAACCAAAGAGGTAAAGAATCCTTTGTATTTACTTTTTTCTTATATTATGGATTATTACTCAGCCTTCCCTGTCATGAAAACATAGGGAATGGGACAAATGTAGATTTAAAAGCTAGATGAAGGGATAAAAATAAAGGAACAAACACCCTAACTAAAAGCTTTACATTTCAGATGAAGTAAGGTCTGGCACTCATGCACATAGAAGTCTTTGTCTTTCCAGATTCCTTGGCACTGAACTCATAGAGGGGATAGAAAGAGAGACAGGAAGAAGAAATTCCAATGATACCATATTTAGCAGTTCTCTCATCCTCTAGAATGGTAGTGACATGAGCCTCTGTCCCTTCGGCCAGTCAGGTCATTTTGTTATCAAAGCACAAACAGGCGTTCTTTGATAATCAAACACAACTATAAAAAAGTAATTGAACTTACAAATTCAGCAAGGATCAGCTTGAAAATTTTGAGTAAAAGCAATAGGGACAGGATTCACTCCATCGACTTAAGTGATAACCAGTAAAGAGAAATAGCCCCATTAGGGGATAATTCAGCCAATCTACTATAGATACCTAGGTTAGGATGAAAAATCATGTCCCAGGATGCATGTTTTTGTCCATTGCCTGTAAATGGAATCTAGATGTGTAGTTCATATAGAGACATGGTCAGTATGGACTTCTGACACTGAGTCAGACATCTGAACTGAAACAAAACCAGTAAAAAGAGATGATGTATCCCTATACTAAAGATTCCAACCTGTCTTCTCAGAGATTTGTGTATGGGAAAGAAAATATTGCTTTATAAACTGAAAATGTGTTCTTCAGGCTGCATCCTTTGTAAAGCAATGAGTATGGAGAGGGATGTAGGCATGGGTCACTGTCTCTGGAGCAGTCTCAGGAACAGCCCTATGAGAAGCTCCGTACCAAGAGCTCTCTGAGTGGGTGTTCTGCCATCGGTGCAGCTGGTCCTCTGCTCCCCTGCTGTCTTCCTGCTGTATCCCAGTATCTGGAGAATAGCTTTGCCTTCCTCATTGCCTGCTACCCTGCTGAGCTGTGGAAACCTGAGAGAAAACAAGAAACTGCCAAACTCCACTGAGTCATTATAAGGCTATGAGACAGACTATCTCACTTCCCTCATAGAGACTTCCTGGGGAGAAAAAGTACGATGAAATGAATACCAGTCATCAGCTAAAGCCATCTCATTATCTGCCCAGAGAGAAGTCAAGTTAAAACAATTAAGGGCTGCCTGAACCTGATTCACAAAGAAGTTTGGACCAGGTGGGAGTGACTGGCTAAATCGCACTGCCCTTGTGGACCCAGCATATCCACTTCTGTTCACAGATAATCTCAGCAAGTTCCTTCTCTAACCTAAACATATGCCTTCATACCAAATATTGCAGATACTACAAACCAAACAAGCAGGCTTCATACTAACCACGGGCCTTTCCTGCTTAAATGGATGCCTGTAGATAACCAAAAAGTATTTTCTATCGTCTCTGTGGTGGAGGGAAAAAAGATACTTCCCAGAAAATTCATTGCCTTTTGGCTTTTGGAAATAATGTTTGGCTGTCAGAATGAAAAGACTTGAGAAACAGAAATCAAAAGGAGGAGAAATCATTATTCCATTTTATGCAGCCCTTACACTTTTGTATGTGGAGCAATAGGTCCAGTTTTGGGCTCATCAGCACAAGAAAGTCTTGAAATATTGGAGTCCAGTGATGAACAACCAGGATAATTAAAGAACTGGATGATGTGCAGAAACACTGAAAAAACCCCAGTTTGTTCACTTGAGGAAGAAAAAGCTAAGGGGAGAACTTAGGCTTGTCTTCAGCTACTTGTTTGGAGAGTGGAGAGTTGTTAGTGTGTAGCAAGAGAATAAGAGACAAGACACAAGTTGTAACAAAAAAAAAGTCCATTTAGAAATAAAAATGAATTTCTCACTGTGAGGGTGGTGAAACACTGGAATAGATTTCCCAGATATGCTGTGGTATCTCTGTGTTGGAAGACCTTTAAATCTGAACTGGCAGAACAGGGCCCTGGTAATTGCTCTAAGCTGACACTTTTTCTGAGCAGATGTTGGGCCACGTAGCCTCCTGAGGTCCCTTCCAGCCTCAGCTACTGCATGATTCCATGGCACCAGGACGCTGTCAATGGCATGTGACAATCTCTTAAGACCAAGGAAAGGCAAGCAATATTTTGTGGTGAAATGACAAAATCTTAAACATACTGGCTTGAATCAGGACCTAGATAACCTTTGAGAAACTCTTGCAGGCTGGCACTTGAAGCCAAATTACCTCAGTTATGGTCTTGTCAGAGGAGCTGTCAGATATCCTCAGATCCTTTTCCAAAACTGTACTGATACAGGTAGCTCATAAGGATTTGGAGTGGGAAAACATGAATGAATAACAAATGACATGAATTGTAAAAGTACGTTGCTCTGTATTACCTAATGCTCTCTGTCTTTATATTAATAGGAATAACCCAAGTAAGAACATCCATGTTCTACCAATACTATATGTGAACCTTTGTAGATCGGGATACTATTCATTCAGGTGTGACATAAGCAGAGGCATAATAATAGGTCATGCAAATGGCATAAGCAAAAAAAAAAAAAAAAGAAAAAAAGAGTCTTTCAGGGCATTGGTTATGTAAAACACTTCTGCCTTTAGACAAGAATACACTGATTTGTACAGAAAACTAAATCTTCAAAATCCTTTTTATACCAAAATAATTTATAAATATTCTTTTAAAAATGTGTTTAAATGGCAAGAAGATGAATAAGAAAGGAATATCTTTGTGTGTTAGTAGTCACTCCACAACACGAAAGAAATTCGGATCTGTGAGGTTCCCTTTTGGTCCTAAGGGAAAAGTAAAAAAAAAAAATTATAAGAGGTAATTTTTCAGTGGGCAAAACCAGGTAACCAGGTAAAATGTGGAAACTAGAGGAAATGAAAAGGTCAAAATGTAACATGAAAAAAGAAAAAAGAAAAGATACATATGGCAGCAAATTGTGCATATTTAAAAGTCTATATGTACTTGCTGCACTGTAGTCCTCACTATTAATTTATAATACTGACTCCTACTGTGATGTGGTGTGTTCTTCAGCTCAGAACTTCTTTGCCATGCTTAATGACTTCTGCTCTCCATTTATTTTACTTTAAGCATTGGTTATTAGTTAAAAACTATAATTGTAGGAGAGTCTAAACAGTAAGTCATAGTATTATAACTATTGTAAGGAGCTGTAGCAGGCTGAGGGGTAGAAGTAGAAAAAAAAATTATTATAATGGAATAACAAGAAAGAATCAATTAAATAAGTGAACAGTTGTCTTTTTCTTTTGACTTTCATTAAGTATGTAAGATCCATAAAGGAACCAATTGTTACAAAAACCAAATTGCTTGGATCTTTACCTATAGCACTTCCAGTGTAAAAGAACTTCAGGAAGAGATGAAGAAAGGTTTCTTCATGCACATGGTCAATTTCAGAGGTCAATGCACCCCTGAAACAGGCATATTCAAATGCTTGGGCTCTAATCCAAATCCCATGTTAGTAGGAGTGTTTAGACTTTTAGGAGACCTTGCTTAGGTCCTTGGAGAGTTCCACATGCCCTCTATTTCTTCCATGTGAAGTGGAGAAGTTGAGAGCTCACTGAGTTTTCCACCTCTTCAGTTTCCTTACTCACAAGATTTTCCCCAAGAAGGTAATCTACAAACAATCCCCCTTCTCATATTATGCTGTAATTTTGTAAGATTTGGGATTCATATGTGCCAACATTGTCTTGCTAAATATTTCTCATAGGCCAGCTATCAAAGATGGAGTGTGGAGATGTGTGCGTGTACTTCACATTACAGCTTAAAGGGAGCAGAATGGTGATGCAGTAGTATCATGTGCTGAGAGCACTTAGGAATCGACAAGTAGCAGTGGCAAGAGCAGTGAAGTGTTTTAAAACAGGAAATGCTGCCTGGATAATGAAACCATTCATCTGGGCAGGAAGCCTGTGTGACCACCTGTAGGTTCAGCTTCTTAGCCATCATATTTTCCCATGCTTGGAAGAAAGTGAGTAATTTGATATATGGACCACAGATCTGGAAAGTCTTGTTTCTGAAGTCTTTGTCCTTTGGTAGGAATGTAGCAGCTATTTCTGAAGTATCATTGCCTCTCTCTGCAGAATCTCTCAATCTAAATGCTGTATATTTTCCTTTTCAAAAGGAAGGTGCTGTTTTGCATGACTCCCTACACTAAAACCAGCAAGCCATTTCTTCTGGCAAAGAATTGCTTAAAATTGGATGTGATAGGAACAAAAGGAGGAAACAGTCAAGGATGTAGAGGCTATAATCCTTATTCTCCTGTGACTCCTGGTATGACATGGAAAGAGTCACTCAAACTTCTCTGTGTCTCAATTTCCCATCTGTAAAATGGGGTTAAAATACCTACCTCACAGGGGTGTTGTGAGGCTTTTTAAAATAATGTTTGTAAAGTGCTTTGAGATCCTTGGATGAAAGGTGCAATAAGAAATGAAATTATTCACTTTTTTTAGTGCCATACAAGTGCACTTCTGTTGAAATGGCTAAAGGCTTCCAGCTCTTTATAGCTATTCTACACTACTCCACTATAATTTCCTCCTTCCATTTGTTATATTTGCTGGGAGTTAAAAAGAATAAATTTACAATCAAGAATATCTAAATTGTCATAGTATTGTGTAGATGAGGGCTAGAATAATCTGATATTCTTTTTAAACTGTGTTGTGTATTCTTTGTCCATGCAACCCTAAAGTTAACATAAAAAGGATATATTATAATAACTTTGTGCATTCTTTATCTGAACTGGCTAGCTTGTGTCTTTGTGAGACAAACTCAGTCTCTTCACAAAATAAAAACCTTCAGTTTGTGCCATTGGTTCCAAAACTTATGCAGGGGGTAGAGTACGTCTTTTACCTTTCTGGGTTTTGCAGTCGTTTAATAGACAGCCATTAAACAGCACAGTATAAGGGTAGTTACTGAGTTAGAGATCAAATCTAAGGAATCACAGAAATGTGAAATGAAAGCAAGATTAGATTTTACAGAGCTGAATCAAAGAAAAGGCATATAGTGCACATGGAGCTGATAGTGTAACATACTTTCCAGAAGACCCTTAACTAATATGCAAACTGATTAAGTATTTAAAATTTCATATTGATAAACAGATCATAAAGGTGCCTTACCAGAGCAAGCTTAGAATCCAACTGTTATTGAAGAGATGGCATGGTGTACATAAATATCCTTGTCATTAAAATTAACTGCTGCATGGATATAAGAGACGTGAGTAAAATAGTTGTTAAAGAAAGGAGATGCAATAAAAGGCCAAAATTTAAAACAAGAGAAAAGAAACTTAATTTAAATATTTTTCTTTCCCGCCTCTCTCCTCTGGAATTAATGCTTTACACTTTCTTCTCCTCCACTACCTTTTTCTTGTTCATTTTATGATTGAATGGATGGGAGACCAGAAAAGAATATAGCCAAACAAACAGGATAAAAAATACTGTAGTTGCAGCTCTCACCCATCTTCCCTACCTAAAAGGAATTTAGATGTCTTCTCTCATACAGTACACGATTCATATTTTGACTTTTCACTTGTGGAGGCAAGGTATAACGTATTCCTCCTCTTGGTGATTATCTACAAACACAAACCCCCTTTTTAAGAAACAATCCCTGTAACTTTTCACATTTCAAAAGTTGGCCTAGAATACTCACTGTGTGCCTGAACAGTTCTCAGGATGACTTGAGGAATTTATTTTTTTTCTAATTTGTATTTCAGTTCATATTACAGCTAGATTTGGACTGATTTCACCAGTGTTTGTTGACACCTCATCCTAAAATTTAAGGCATTGGCAATTTGGAGCTATAGCTCATTGTTTGTTTAAGTACTTTGATGTTCCTTTGCTGCATCTGACTGCCCATCAGTGTAGTTACAAGAAGTACCCCACAAAAGTCTCAGTTTCTACTGAACAATCTTCTTGGCATTAGGTTTTATCCTTAATATTTAAATTAAAGTGGGACTTGTTTATACATTTTACTTTAGCAAATTATTATTAGTGTATCTGCTTTTCAAATAGCATAAACTAGTTATCCAGTAATTCTTCACTGCCTTCTTCTATTCAGTGATTCAAGATGGACATTTTTCAAATAGCAAGTGTGAGTGGCAATCCTTACTTGTACACTGAAAATCTAATACTCTGATACCCTTAATTTTTGTGACACTGAAACATAAATGTGAATTATGATGATCTTGAAAAACAAAGCAACTAAAAAAAACCCACCTTTTATGATAAACAGATAACACACTACTGACATGGAATATCTAGTGATATAAAAATACCATACAGTCTTCCTTATTTGTTATCTTTCCTCTGTATTCCAACAGATAATATGTAAGATACAATATTTTACCATTAGAGCATTTTTTTTCTAGACATAGCCTAGTAAGTTCTGCTACTTAACTACAGCCTACTATCATCCCAGGATCCCTAACCACTGTGTAGAAGAAATACTATCTTGTGGCTGAAATATTAATTATTGTGCTGTTGAGCTTTGTATTTACAACTTTATTGTCTACTGACATAAAAACTATTTTTATCAAACACTATTTCCTATTACCAAAATGTTAGTGTACAAGCCACCTACTACCTGAAATTTCCCACTTTGGTTCGTTTAACCCAAAACTTGAGTCATACTTTAGAAATTGCTACATGTTTAGGTGTACTAGTGTTGAAAATATATCTGAGCTGAAAAGATGCTATCAGAAGTTGATGGACTAGCTCTTGAGCAGGTGTTAATTATCCTAGCTCTACTGGTTTATTTCAGTTTGCACCAGCTGAAAAACTGGCCTAGCATGTCACTGTAATGACATATCTAGGAACTTTCTTTTCCAGTGATGCAAAATGTCGAAATATAGCTTGGGTAGCTGATTATCAAAATAAAAATTATGCAACGTTCATTACTCCGTAATGATGAATGTGTGTTTTAAGACTGGGTCTAAGAATGACATAACTTCTGAGTGAACATGAGATACCAGAAGATGCTCTCTGGATGATATTCATCTGACTGAGTATGGGTATCTTTAAGGTGGGCATCAAGTCTGAGTCCCTTCGTTGTCAATGAAGAGAAACAGGCACTTCTAGTGGTTATCACTTTTACTCTCAAGAAGATATCTTCACCAGATCGGGTGGGCTGTGTCCTTAAAGTGTCTGCTTCTCTTACTGACTAAGGACAGAACCATGGAATATCTTACTCAGATGTAGATGCCTTGCTCATGTTGAAAGTTAGGTGAGATAAATCTCCCCCTCAGGGCTTCACACTGGCTCCTTTTTATTAAGCCCTCCCTCTGTTATTCAACAGTTACTAGAATAAAGCTGAGTAAAATGTGGTAACTCCGCACCATTTTGCTACAGTACACAGAACAGTAAATAACAGCCCTATCATACATATATGACAATAAAATTTGAGCTAGCACATTCAAATTATATCGTGCATATAATTCCTTCTATCTTCCTTTCATGTAACAACTCTTTTAAAATTCTTAACTTCTCCACAGTTGAACTGAGAGATTTTGATTTTACTGACAGATCCACTAAGTAAAATGCCATTTTAATCTTTGTGTGTAGTTATTGGTCAACTAGTGCTAATGGTGTGTATGGTGTTTAAAAAGTGACATTTTCCTTCTTGGAGTACACTCTTTCTCTTTTGGTGAATGGCATTCATCAATAAGAGAATAAATCCAGTAGTACTCACTCCTTTGCCATCTACCATATTTACAGGAAATACAGGAGTGAGAAAAGTTGGAAACATAGACAATTATGTCATCTGAATAATGTGATTATACTAAATCCCATAAAACTGTGAATATGGAAGTGAAAGAAGAAACATAAGTATTTATGCCGTAATATTTAGCAGTAGTAGTAATTAGCATTTTGATTGCCTTTTTCTTATCAGTTCTGTGAAAGAAATTCATGTGAATAGCAAATAAACAAAAATAGCCCTATGGACTATAGAGAATTCAGTTCAAATGGGTCAGCCATAGTGTTCTAGAATTGCTGTATGATTAACAATATTTGACATGCAGTTTGTTTTCTGTCCGTGCGATTGCAACAACAGTTCCAATTGTAGCCACTTTTTTCTTTTCTTTTCCTTTTTCTTTCTTTCTTTGTTTCTTTCTTTGTTTCTGTTTTTTATGCAGAAGACCATCAAATGAATTGTCACAATACTCGAATAATGCAAGACACAGAAAAAGACGATAACAATAATGATGAGTATGATAATTACGATGAACTGGTGGCCAAGTCATTGTTAAATCTTGGCAAAATTGCAGAGGATGCAGCATACAGAGCCAGGACAGAATCAGAAATGAACAGCAATACATCTAATAGTCTGGAAGATGATAGTGACAAAAATGAAAATATCGGTCGGAAAAGTGAGCTGAGTTTAGATTTAGACAGTGATGTTGTTAGGGAAACAGTGGACTCCCTTAAATTATTAGCACAAGGACATGGTGTAGTGCTTTCAGAAAATATTAATGACAGAAATTATGCAGACAATACTTCACAGCAAGATAATAGGAATATGAACTTTGTAATGCTAGGGAAGCCTGTGAACAATGGACTTACAGAAAAAATAGTGGAGGAGAGTGATGAAGAGGTGTGTCTCAGCAGTTTGGAGTGCTTAAGGAACCAGTGTTTTGATCTGGCTAGGAAACTCAGTGAGACAAACCCACAGGAAAGAAATCAACAGCAAAACATGAACACTCGTCAGCATGTCAGGCAAGAAGATGACTTCCAAGGAAGAACACCAGACCGGAATTACTCTGATATGATGAACCTAATGAGGCTTGAAGAACAGTTGAGCCCCAGATCTAGGACTTTTTCTAGCTGTGCCAAGGAGGATGGTTGTCATGAAAGAGACGATGATACCACCTCTATTACTTCAGATAGGTCTGAAGAAGTGTTTGATATGACAAAAGGTAACTTAACCCTGCTTGAGAAAGCAATTGCTTTGGAAACTGAGAGAGCAAAAGCCATGAGAGAAAAAATGGCAGTGGAAGCTGGAAGGAGGGATAATATGAGATCATTTGAGGAACAGTCTCCAAGACACCTTTCTGGAGATGACAGGAAGCCTAAACCAAGTGACGGCCATGTCAAAAAGCCATATTATGGTAAAGGTAATATTTCTATATACCGTATGTTATGTCATGAGAAAGTGTGAGCTAACATGTTAAGTTTTTGCATAGATTTCTGAAATGAAGTTATTAATTCCACATAATGGGAACTTTATTAAAATTGTAGTATGACGTGATTGTAAAATAGCATCATACTATGATTATAAAATAAAAGAATTCATTCTGCAGTATTAGAAATATGTACAGTATATCATTGGCTAAATTTAAAAAGTAACTTCTCAGGGAAACAAAACAAGAGATCATGTTGAAAGAGGCAAAGATTTTTCTCAAGGTTTTAATATATTTTATAGTAATAGTTAAAAAAGAGAATTGTGTTGCAAGCTATATTGGAGAGAGGGGGTTTATGTAGCAGATAGTCAATCAGCTATGAAGTGCATATATTACAGATTGGATTGGGTAGGTGGCATTGTGACTTATAAAATTATCCTCAAATGACAGTTATTGATGAAGCCTCTCCCATCTAAAATGTAGAATTGCCTGATAGAAATTGAACAGTATCAAAATGACCGATAACATAAGATAGGGGCAGTGACTGCACATTAATTATCTTAAGATAGTAAGGTAACGGAAACCATTTGCTATGCAAGGCATGGTGTGGCCTGGGCTGAGATCAATAGCAATTTCTTTCTTATGTGCATTCCACTTCACTGGTTTCATTCCATTGTGGAAACAGTTAAGGTGCTGCCTTCACCATAATTCAATACAAGAAAAATGAAAAAAAACCCAAAAACCAATAAAAGCCAAAACAAACAAACAAAGAAACCCCAGCAGACTACTGGTTACAATTAGAATGCCTTTTAATTTGCAGGATTATCATGGTGATGGTGTGCTTATATTAAGACACCCCTCTTTAATGTGTTTACATCTGTACATGTAGGGCCATGTTGTATTAAGTGTTCAATTCCTCCTGAGATTCATTGAACACCCCTGATTCCCATTGACTTTAGTGGAAGTTGAGGATGTGGTATTTCTTGGGAGATGCTAGACAGAGACTAGGTTTATCTTATATTTGTTGTAAAAATATTTGGTTTGCTTTCTACAATTGAGGTGGTGGGCATTTTTCTCTTTTTTATAAATCCCTGTTTTGAAAAAGTAATCTGCCTGTGACATTCATGTAGGCAGACAACATCTTGATCCAATAAAGTTCTGATAGTTTTTCACAAGCCTTAAACAAAAGTAATGATAAGTCTTTTAGAAAAGGATGTAAATTATTGATGTCAAACACTGCTGCAATGTATTTTAGTGAAGTTTGATTGTTCTAACCACAACTATATGGTCCAGTGTATGCTGTAGTAACGTCAGGTATTTGGGGGAGACAACTTTATTTAGTTAGTGTATTACTTCATAGCCATGTGCATGTTGTGCTAAATGTTGTTCACATATGACCTATTATAGATGCATTTCATTTTGAGTATATGTCTCTAAAAAACACAGAAGACATGGCAAACCAAAATTAATTTTTGAAGAGTTTTTTTAACTCTGGTATTGTCCAGCTTTTCCAGTTTATATATGGCTGGGAAAACATTTTTGCATATAGACCTGCTGTCTCCAAAACACCTGTGTAGTTTCTGACAGTGAGAAATATATGGATGTCCCATTTTAGTAAATTCTGTAGTTTCTTTGAACCATCCTATTACTTGGGAGCTGCAGGCTGAATTGATAATAGGTCCGAGGCTCAACCAGAGACTAAATACTGTGGGAGTTTGGACCATGAAACTTTGTCAAGTGGATCATTCTTCACCTTTTTAATTGAAAAAAAAAATAAAATCCCATATTTAAAAATAGTGGGAAACATTCTGGTAGTTGTTGAGAGAGGAAGTTTTAAGTAAGACAATTGCTTATACCATTTGTTCTCCAGTCACATGTTATCTTCCAAATACTCCTGGAAGAGATGCCTACAGAGATGTATGATATGGTTAAGTAAAAACTTTTTTGGGTACAGAGGTTTGCAGTGAGAACTACCTCTTGGCTTCAAAGATCACTGAAACAACCATTAAGGGACCACTAACCATTTTCCCCCTGCCGTTTTAAGATTTCTAAACAGGCTTTCTTCTGAAATTTATGCATTTTGAAACCTTTTAAAGTCCTTTCACAACCTTCACTCAGGAAATACTTCCATTGTGGCAAGGAGTGAGAAAAGGCTACAGAGTTCAATAAAACTACAATATTTCTCCCAAATATCAGAAAAGGATCTACAAAACAGTATCCAGTGTTTGTATAAAGCTGTGAAAAGTTAACTCAAATGTCTTCCATTAAAAGCAATGGGAAATTGTGCAAGTGCAATTCTATGCAAGTTTTGAAATCATTAAGAGTAGTATACAGCATCTTTTCTGACTCATTAGACCATAAAGGCTCTTAAGGATCTGATATATGCTATTACTTTATGATGTAGACTTGAACACGGAGGAGGAGTTGCTTGACACTATGGGATACAAGTGTCTAGATCCTCAGCAGCTCTAAATTACGATACCTTCACTGACATTGGTGCAGTTCTAACAATGTCGAGTAGCTAAAGTTCCTCTAGTTTAAAATCTCTAAAAAGCCATTATGGTCTATTAATCATCTACATTTTTTGCAGTCCTTGAATATTGTTATATTTACATAATTTATATTTCATTTACATTATCTATTCACTTATCTAATACTTTTACACATCCCAAAGTACTTGACTTGACAAGTTGCTTAGAGTTGTGTATGTATGTAGCTGTGGGCTTGCTGTTCTAGTGGTCTCAGCACAGGCCTATCTGGCAGGAATTCAAATCCTTCCTCTGACATTTGCTCCTTCTGTGGCCTTGGGTTTAACTTCTTGATCTCTTTCTTCAGTTTCCTGATGTATGAGATTATGGTCTTTCCAGGAGTGTTGTGATAATTGTATAACACATTGGAGATAGATTTGTATGTTTATTTGTCGTTAAAGAGCATGGAACAAAGAACTGTGTTCTACAGTCAACATGCAAGTTAAGTAAAATATAACTTTCATAATTAGGGATTCCATTTGCAAAATACAAGGTTTAACTATGATAATAAATTTTAAGAATGGATTTAAGACACGGAGAGTCATTACAATGAGCTAAAGAATTTTTCTAAAATGAAGCTGTTGTGGAAGAACTTGAAAAGTAAAAAGTATATATAAAGTCTACCAGGGGGAAATCAGGGAAAAATAAGACCTCAGCAGAATGTGAACTCTGGATTGTATTGATTCATGATGAAAAGAATGGGTTGTGTGTGAAGTTCTACAAGTACTGAAATTTCCACCTATTGTACTGAGGGTTCTGTTTTTTGAAGCTGGGATGGAATTTAATGTAAAAAATGCATACTGGAAAACAAGTAGAAAATCTTATTTTCTGGAGATGAAAGCATAAATAGTGAAGCAGAGAAATTACAAGAGCAACATAAAATTATTAAATGAGGATAGTTCAGATTGGGTATTGAGGGAATGATGGACTAGAAGAGATGTTGGTGATCTTGAGCCAAAACTGTAGCAGTTCGAGTATTCTGAATTTTATCCCTTTAATACTAATATGAAAATCAGCAATACTGTCCAAAACCTGGCAACTGTGGTCAGGATGATAAGATGTAATTTGTATCACATGCTTGGCTGGAAGGATAGGGATGTTACTTTACAGATGTTCTGTTAAATGAAATAAGCCGATGAAGTTATGTGAGAAAGTTCTAAATTATGATTGATCTCACCAGTATTCCACTACATTATTGGCAGAAAACTTTATTTTGTGGAAAAAATGTCTAGTTAGACTTTTCTTTGATTTGTAGTCAAAAGATTCAACAACATTCTAAAAGGTCATTAACCTTTCAAGCATATGAATATTCAAGTATTACATATGTGTGTTGGTAATGGCCCAGATTTACAGAACAAGTGATGCTTTCAGTAATTCTGATTACAATGTTTACTCCTCCATAATTTATTGAAGAGAAAGGAATATTTATGTAATTTTATCACTTCATAAGGAATTTAAAGAAAACAAGAGTCATTTCCTCATTGAGCCTTCGAAAAAGGATTTATTTGTGCTGAATTGTGGAATTGTTACACTGAAGAGCTGGGTTTGCTACTCTCAGGACATTGAACTGCTATGACAGGACATTTGCAGACCTTAATACATGAGGCAAATAAGAATGTAAAGAAGGGAAGCTCCAAATAAACAGTTTCCAAATGACCTTGCACTCTTGAGCTAATGCTTGCCAGCAGAACATTGATTGACAATGGTACGGCTTTGCTATAAAAAGGTCATTTTCCAATCACTGTGTGCAGATATTGCCGTGATCACGGGAGCCTGCAGTCTGAGAAGATAACAGGATAAAAGTGACAGAACTGTGATAAGAAGTAGAAGGGTATTTTTTTTCCAGTTTTCATAATAACATTTACCAAAGAGTAAATGACATGATTAAATGAACCTTCTTACAGAAATGTGAAAAGACTCATTCACTTGACACATTTGTTGTAAATTATAGATCCCTCAAGAACAGAAAAGAAAGAGAGCAAATGTCCTACCCCTGGGTGTGATGGAACTGGCCATGTAACGGGGCTTTACCCCCATCACCGCAGTTTGTCAGGATGCCCACACAAAGATAGGGTCCCTCCAGAAAGTAAGTTCACATTCTTTCATGGAAACTGGGGATAAAACTACAAAAACTTTTCTAGCATGCTTTTTAAACCTTTTATTTAAAAAATTAATTTCATTTTTCAGTATGGTTTGTCTCAACTTAGTCAACTGTTCTGTGTTATACTTTTTCCTTTATTCCATCATTTCCATTCTCTACTAACTTTACACTAAAAGAACAACTTTTAAAGCTGTATTCTTTGATTTTGAGAATCCTAGGTTCTTTTTAAATAGACATAATAAGTCAACAGAGAAAAAGGTTTCCAGAAGATGTGCACTGCTTTTGCTTCTGCGTGCTAATGTAACATCAGCTGTCCTTATTGTCTTGTACAGGAATAATTATTCCTGAAAAATGTTGCAACCCCTTTCCTTTGTTATTGTTGTGTCTGAAACATAATTTATATTAAATTAGTGCATATTATAAAAAATAATAATTTGGCTGTTTACTTAGTTACAGAACTCAGGATTTTGAGCAAACGTCTGTCAGTCACATGGATGGAACTTCCTGCCATGTCAGAAAATTCTCTGCATAGGAGGTTCACCCATATGAGCTCATGGACACCCACCTGAAGGCAGAGGGCTTCATTTCTGGAAGTCACCTCCTTGGCTGGTGAAATCAGCATAGTTCTGTTGAAGCTTATTACTCTATGCTGATTTTGATCAGGAAGTGTCTAGCTAAGATCCAATTCTCTTTCACACCAGTTTTAAAATGGAGTTACGGATTCCATTCCATATGAACCTAAAATCCTCACTGTCCATCAGCACTTACAGACTTAACCTCAGTGAATTTGCAAGAGTCTTAAGGAAGTGTTACAAAGACAGTCAGAACTAAAATGGTCCCCAGTTTCCAAAGGAAAGTAGATTCTGATGGACAGGAAACCAGAAGTAGATTAGCACTGCAAGAGTGGTAGACATAACAAGTCTCCTCTTTCACAGTACAGTGGCTTCTTCCAGAAGTAAAGTGATGAGGAAGTGCTTTAGGAAACTTTACTTTAGTTTGGTTGGTCTCTGATTACAGTAGAACAAATAAAGTAATTTCGCTGCTTTCCAAGACCCTGTAATTTTCTGAAACACAGATATTTATTCAGTTGCTCAAAGTTCTATAATTTTTTCAAATGGCAAATAAAAAGCTCTTTAGAAGACTTTGTAAATCAAAGAAGAATATAGCTTTAAACTGTTTGCATGCTCTTGTACCTACTAAAATGACAAAGGTGAGCTCATCTTTTTTTTTCCTGTGATGTTGGCCTTGTGAAGCATGTTTCAAGAACAGCTTTGAATATCAGGAATTTCAGAGTGAAACTTTTGCATCTATACACATTTTATCACACTGATGATGGGGTGATGATGATGATGGTTATCTTTAATAAGTATACATGGTTTAATTCTCAAGTCTCTGAACAGCTTTTATTCAGTTCTTAACTCGCTCAAGGTATCTACTGATTTTGTTAGATTTTTTTGTTTGTTTGTTTTTGAGTGAGAACTAAATACAGGCTTCCAGACTACTTCTTGTGTGAGAAAATCAGGACTTCACAAGGGCTGGATGGCCTTTTTCCATTGAGTGATGTACTGCCATCCAGCTCCGAGACATGGATTCAGATATGCCTCATGTCATAAAAAAACTCTTCAGTGTTCCCAAAAAGTTCTTGATAATTTGGCCCTTCATAGCATGAGCTTTTATGATTTAGAGGGGCACTGCTCTGAGCAGCTTTGGAGTAAGTTTTCCATCCAGCTTGCAGTGGATGCGGATGTAAATCAGTTTACTTGCTTAAGCTTGTACCACTTATTTCTTTTTTACATTTTTTTTCTGCCATCCCTCAACTTTTAAGTGCTTAATTTTGGTTCTTAGCATTTTGAAAAAAAATTCACATTTGTAGCGAATACCAGTGAAAATTAAAGGATCCATTCTGCTCACCATATAGATGTGAATGATATATCTATGTGGATGCGAGCGGAACTGGCCCCTTATAGCTCAACTGGGCTGCCTTATAGTTAGGGTTAGATTCTGTTCAGGGTTGTACTGAGGTGTGTTTCAAATAATTCAGTGTTCTAGCAGTATAACTTGAGAGCAGATTTTCAGCTCATGAGTTTGATACTGTGTTTATAAAGCTATGTATTAAGAATACATCCACTTCCTGAAAGAATTTTTACAATCTGTAATTTTGTTTTGTATGGTTGCTAGCTCACCCTTTACTGTTGAGCTGATCTTTGCTCAGTGGTTTTGTATGAAGAAGATGTTGGGCGTCTTCTGCTTCACTGTTGCACCAGAGATGCATTTGTTTATAGGTTCTGTAACCTCCATAACTTTCACTGTTGCCCTGTGTTAAGGAGCATAAGGTCACAATACTTACTTCCCCCATCAGGCTTTATTGGCTATGTGTGTCACGTGTATTTTGAAGAATGCTGGTTGTTAATGAATCCTGCTTTGTTTTAAAATGGTTTCATATATACTGGGATTTGATTTTTTTTTTCTTGTTTTCATACTCTGCTGTTTTCTCTTACTCTCCTTGTCAAGTTCTTGCCATGCATGAAAATGTTCTTAAGTGTCCTACACCAGGCTGCACAGGCCGGGGCCACGTAAATAGCAACAGGAATTCCCACCGAAGGTAAGGATGCCGTCGCTGGACACCAATCTAGAGGGAACAGTGCCTCCGAACTGCAGCCCTTCTAGCAGTCCATTGGTGGGGGGGAGTGAGTGTGTGTCGTTGTTTTGTTCTGAAGATTGACAGATGGTGCTTCGTGTGCTTTATCCATTTTAAAGAGTAACATTTATTCATGTATTTTTTGAGGAGAACGAGTGTGCGTTTGCTGTAGTATGGATGAATTGATCCACAGAAGACATTTTAAGCATCGTTAGCTTTTTGAGTGGACTTCTTTTTCTCTTTTTGTTTTGATATTTACTGAACAGCAGTGGTGTAAAACAAGTGGTATGACTCCTCATGGGTGTGTTGCAGGGAGAAAGAAGAGTCTGTCAACATCATCAGGATTAGGACAGAATTCTTGTTCTCACACTTCACTCTCCTCAGAGATTATTGTATAGTGCATGAAAAAATCTACTCTAATCCTAAAAATATTGGGTTTTTTTAATACATGAGAAACAGCATTTTAAGTACACAGGTGTTAGCTTCCTTAATGACCATAGTCTCAATCCCGAAGTACTTATTCAGCTAAAACTGAATGAGAATCTTGGCTGTTTAAGAAACATTAGGAAAATGTCTCATTACATTCAAATATGAGAAGGCAGAATTATTAGAATTAAGTATTCTAGTAAAAAAAAAAAGAGATGAAGGAAAAAAGCAACTTTTCTATAGATTCCGAAGATTTGTAATAGATTCTTAGGGAAAGGATGCTATTGCCAATTAAATTCTGTCAAACAAATTTTCAAAAAGTTACTGTAGTGTTCCGCACCTCATAATTTTCCCACAAAACAATAATAAAATCTTGCCTGTTTCTTTACAATTTTAAAAATCCGGAAAATGTGGATAAGAGGGTAAAAGGAACTGTGCTATGTTCCTGTTACTGAATTCCTTTTTACTGTTAAATTGTAACATGAAGGCTTAAGGGACTACTACAGGTACTAGACATTCAGTCTTACCAAGCTCTGGGTTACTACAGCCCCTCATATCAGCTGCATTTCCCCCAGAAGACTCTTGTGGGTACCAGCCTGTCTGCAATAAGCTCTGGTGATGCTGCCAGTAGATGCAGCAAAAACCTCTGAGAAGGCTTTATGGGAATTACTGCTGCTTGAAGCAGCATTCGCTTCTGGTTGAATATCCACCCGAATATTTGAGGTTTCTGAGGAAGAGCATGTCAGTGGAGCGCAGCTGCCCCCTGGCATGACTCCAGAGCTGCACAAGCTCCTCACCCTCTGCAGAACTAGGGCAGCGAGGGCGGGCGGGGGGAGCACTCTGCAGTGTGTGCTCACCTCTTTCTGCAGCTTTTGGGGCATTTTTCTCTACTTAACTTTTTTTTTTTTTTCCCCACTTATTTCCTGTAAAGACGGGAACATCTGGGAATGCACAGATTCGCCTTTCATTTTAATTTCTTTTCCTGTGGAGAGCACAGAGAGCCGCGGTCACATAAGCATGCAATAGGCTATGACAGGGAAAGGAACCGCTCCATTGTCAGGTCACAGGGTTTTACAGCTTCACTAAGAGCACCATCTGCTGGCATCAATATATTTATTTTTCTCAGTTCTAAATCTTTTCCATAAGAATCAGGCTTATTATTGCCACTTCAATAATAGTTCAGCATTTGCAAATTTAATTGAATTTCCAGTGCAGAAATGCTTTTCATTTTACATCATCTACTATTGGAAAGTGTACTTTAGTGGCTGAAATTCATGAACAAACACTAACAGTTGACATGTAGATCTAGCAACCCAAGGCAAAATTTTGCACTCATTTATATGCCTAGCAAAAAGATTGGAGTTAATGGAGCTGAATGAGGTGTGAAGCAGCACAAGATTTGGCCTATATGGTGTTGTCGTTTAATTGTCTTCAGGAGCCACTTCATTGGCAACATTTGTAGATGCATAAAGGTCACAAGTCTGCTAGCAGAGCTGCACAGTAGATTCCAGTTTATATTCTCCTCTCCTACTGGTATGTTCCCTGGCTGACATCCATGAATAATCTATCCATGTACTGTGAGAGAAGAGCAGATGTAAGATTTACCATGCAACTTTGAAAGCAGAAGAAAGGAAGTCTTTTCTAGAGAAAATACACGACCAAAACAATTTTGGAAACCCTTTTCCTTCAGATTCTTCCTGATGCTGGCTAAGGAGGAGAAGGAGTAATTGGATCAGTGCTATAATGTGAAACTATGCAGGACAAGACAATTAAATTTCCTTTCTGTAATTGCAGCCTCTCTGGATGTCCTATTGCTGCAGCAGAGAAACTGGCTAAAGCTCAAGAGAAGCATCAGAACTGTGATGTGTCAAAATCAAACCAGGCATCAGATCGGGTTTTAAGGTATTAGAAATCACTATAATACTTATTCTAATGCAGAATTCATCACACATTCACCTAATCTGAGAATTTATATTTATATACATTGTATATACATATATATCTCCTTTAAAGAAGAGTTAGAATTAGGGCTTCTGGATCCAATTCTCACAGTGTATTTTTCCCACTCAATTTTCATGGGGGAGGGTTGGTAATTATTTTGGCAAATACATGTAAAGCTGAAAAGCTCATTTTTGTCTTAGGCATTGTTTGGTGTAAAGATGACTGCTGGAGTGCAAAGTCTAAGAACAGTGTGAAAAAAGTTGGTATCTTTTGGGAATAAACTAATATTTACCGGTAAGTCTTGGTTTTTTCAGCAGGCTTTTACTAGTAAATATCAGTTTAAATTAAACCAGAAGCCCTATGTGCATTACCAAACTGGTAGTACAGCTTTTGGCAGGACACTTGGAAAAGTGCAGGTATAGCTTAGATTCCAAAATAACATCAGGCTTAGTTCTTTGTTCCCTCCATTCTCTGCCAGGAAGGACAGAAAGAGAGAAAAATTGTCCTAAATTTTCATATGGGAAGGACCTTGAACCAATTTTATATGATTATACTCCTTTTCTTCATCCATATAGGATTCTGCATTTATCCAAAGTTGCATCCAGCTTTGTGCTATTGTCTTCTCTTTTGAGATATGTGGGTGGAAAATATATTATTTCTAATGAGCTGAAGTGTGAGGGATACATGTAAAGGAATCAAACTTCTGCATGATTGTACCAGCCTTATGCTGATGATGCCCCAAAAGCTGCAGAATTTCTCCATGGATACTGCAATATCTGTGGGCTGGGATAGGTACATCCCTCCCAACTGCCTCAAAGAGCGTGGAGGAAGTGCTGCAGCTTTAGTACCCAGAATTTCCTGCTTATCCCATAGGTTTCTTAGTCTTAAACTGTCTTCTAGATTTAAGAACTGATTGGGCTACTTCAAGTTTTCTACTGTATTATCAACACCATTCTGTGAATATTCTCTTAAAAGTTCATCTAATCTTGATGGTCTTTTCAAAAACCAGTATGTCCATGGAGCTGAGAACATAGAATTATTGTTCACGTCTACAGAAAATTTTTCATCATTCCTATTGACTTTGCTTTCCTTCTGTAGATTGTTTTTGATGGGCTTTAGCTTAACTGCCCATAATTCAGTTTGCATAGCTTGGCATACAACATCCCGGAGAGGTTTCTTAGAGAAGAGTTCTTCAAATCCCATTAGTAAAAAAAAACTCCACCCTTTGAGGGAATAAAACAGTTTCTCACTTGATCAAAAAAGATGAAAAATGCAGTGGCTTTTACCACTGCTCATTACAGAGAAGCCACTGAAGTCAGTTGCCATAGAAGGCAGTTGCTCAAAAGCAGCATCCAGTTTGCTGGCAAGCTCCCTAGGAAGTTGTTCTGCAATCTTAGCTTCGCTTATGAGCTGCCTTGTGTTTCAGGTTTTATAGGCAACTCAGATAATTCTTTTATCTTGTCTTCTGCTTCCTTTTTACCTCTAAGTCATTGAAGTACTTAAGATGAACTTGGCAGCTATTTATAATATTTGCGTGCAGGCAATTGATGGGCAGGCAGAGATGTTTTAAGAGTAAATTTTGAATATTTGTCTTCATCCCTGTTTCCATCTCACCTGCATTTGAAAGTTTTTACTTAAAAAGAAATCACATTCATAGGACTTCTATTCCACTGAAATTTTTGATTTGCATCGAATGTTCAGGATCTGAATTCCAGGTTTTTGGCTAAATATAGATTATCTTGAAACAGGATCAAACTATTATTCATATCAGCTCATTATATAAATAAGCCCACTTTGTTTTGTGAGGAAGAAGTGTCTAAAGGAATGAGCATACATAAATCAAAGGGAATAGTATGACTAATATGATTTGTTGGGTGATCTTTACATAAATATCCAGACTAAATTCTGTGAAAATAAATTCATTCAGAAAAACGTGATATAATATTCAAAACCTATTTCTTACTGTTTATCACATTTCATTTTGTCAGTCAGCATGATGATACTTCTGATCTCACCTGAATTCATGTTCCTATGACTGTTCCTTCCATTTCCTCTGGTTATAAATGCATGGCATAAAAAGAATAAAAATAAAAAATACTTGATTATATGATTCTTGATTCCAGCAGAAGCACCTCAGGTGTGCTGTTAATCATCCTCAGCTCCTGCTAAATGCAGTAGGTAGACATGCAGCATTGTGTAGCAGTTGCCTCCTACAACCCAGTCATGTAACATTTTCTTATATAGGCAGGGTTTGCAGAGCTGGCCTTCGTTTGCCTGCTTTGAGCTGATGACTTCTGTGTCCACATGCAGAAGATGGTGTGACAGTGGAGTTCACTGCAGCTTTCTTTCACTGAGATTTCACAAGTTTCTCAAGCGACTGAATAACATCAATCAGGCTTCTTCTGGCTGTCCTCCCTTACCCTAAATGAAAGAGATATTTAACTGAAACAGTTTTATTTCATATTCATTCTCAGGACCTTCCTTGAGGTGTGTGTCTGTGTGTGAGGAATTGCAGCTCCTGCCAGAACCTTGCATTTAAGGGTGAGCAGGACCTGCAAGGCAGCAGTTCAGAGTCAACAGATCTTCTGAGACTCTTCTGTGTATTTCTCAAGCTGAACATGGATTTGTATAATGATGGATGAAACAGGAGTAGTTACTTTTGAAAGCACAGAGGAAAACAGCATACAACTCTGTTAGAAGAAATTCAGAGGAAACTTCATAGATTAGGTGGAGCTTCCAGATCTATTTTTTCTTTTTGCCATTTAAAGGAATTTGTCCAAACTTCTTCTGTCAGTCTCCTTGCCCCTCTTTAATTCATCCCCCAAAAGAAAAAAAATGTTTTCTGTGTGATGCAATTACATGGGGAAAAGGAAACCCTGAAGTATTTTAAAACAAAATTTTAAAATACTTTTAGCTGCAGGATATGTTTAGTGGTATTAGAATGAATTTTGTCTAAGCTTTGTGCAAGGAAATATATATTGTTTGTCTGCTGAAAATAACCAAACTAAGGAAATGCAATAATATATTGCTGTCTCTTGAGTACAAGAAATAACTAAGATTTTCTAATCTTAACTATAAATTATGCACAGACATAGTAAACTGAACTGCATCTAACAAACTGTACATATCTTTAATTTCTAGGCCCATGTGCTTTGTTAAGCAATTGGAGATCCCTCAGTATGGCTACAGAAACAATGTCCCCACCACCACACCCCGCTCCAACTTGGCCAAGGAACTAGAGAAATACTCTAAGACTTCGTTTGAATATAACAGTTATGACAACCATGCCTATGGCAAGAGAGCCATAGCTCCCAAGGTGCAATCCAGGGATATATCCCCCAAAGGATATGATGGTAGGAGGTGCACACTCTTATACATGAGAGACAAGTTTGCAGTTAATCATGTTGTTGTGTATGTAAACATCATACAAATAAGACATGTTTTCATGTTCATACAGTATTATGAGGAATGCTATCATATGTAAGTTATTTTAAAGGCCTTTTTAAAAAAGTGTTGTTTTATATGGTGCTTGCTTCAGGATTGTTGCACTGGCTAAAGACATCTCCAGCTATTAAGCTCCTGGGATGTATTGAGATGGCAATAAAAGCTAAGTAATAGAGATATTCCTTATGTTACTATCTGGGAAACCTGGCCTCAAGGGTCACATTAGGATTCTTGCCTCCATACAGTAGTTCAGGTAACCCAGAAAGATAACATACTTGCTTTGTGGGGATATGGAAGTTGAAAACCTGGGTCTCATTGCGCTTCAGAAATCACTACTACGTACTTAATGAGGCATTTCTGCTTATTTTGTCCTCATAAATGCACTGATTGAATTCTCTGGAAAACCTAACATACTTAACATCTTTAGGAGAAGGCTGAAATTAGCTTCTAGTTCAGGAGAAGACAATGGATGGGATCAGTCAGGCAAACGTTTTTTTATTAGGGGAGGAAAATGAACTGCAGGATAGAGAAGGATTGTAGCTTTTGAAGACATCAGGAATTTTTCAGAGCAATACATTTATATATGCATATATATTGTATATATATGTGTTTGTATATATATATGCATGCATATATATAAAACTAAACCATGCTTTTCTTTCTTTCTTTTTTTTCTTTTTTTTTTTTTTTTTTTTTTTTTTTTTGTTTTTGTGGTGTTTTTTTTTTT